>JAFMSR010000004.1:36341421-36598336 GCA_022818135.1 Saxidomus purpurata
TAATGAGATTGATAGTACTGTAAATCTCTGCCTTTTTAGTTTACCAAAATAAATGTTCAGTGAACATTCAGGAGAGCCACTCAACTAAATATGTTGATGTTATTTATATGGCATCAATGTAGATTGATGTCGAACCTACATGTGCCATAATTTACAAGAGAACGCTTAAAGGTTCCATAAAGGCTATATTTCGATTAATCTAGTCGTCAGTCGGTCAAATATTGATTCGTCTCGAAATCACAAGATGTATTCAAAATAATTTTGCAATATGAACTATAATAAAGGCTCAATCCTTTAGGCCGTAGGTAAAACTCACGTAGGCACATTAAGAACTATGTAAAATAGAAAACAATGCATAGATCTGCTATATGTTTCGTAGTTTATAATACAATGCAGATTTAAATGTGATGTGTTGTTCGCAAAGCACAGATAGTATTCGTAAATTTATCTGTACCTTTTAGTGTCTATGCATTCAGTACAACACGTTTGATTATTTATAGCTAATTTCTTGTAACATTAAGCACATATTACCATGTGCCTGTATTCAATTTCGATCATAATGACATTAACTGGAGTCACAGAAATCTCATTTCTCAAAACGTTCGTAAATTATAGCATTTAGCTGCTTACAAGGTCAGTGCCTAATAACTTCATTTAAACAAACTGATGCACTATATTTTTCAAATGTTTTTGTACAATTTATAGGTGTATTTGCTATCAATACTGACCATGCAGCGTCACTTAATCGCCAGCCTGAAGGTTGGATGACATGGAATGCCTTACAAGTAAAACTAGCATGGCTGGGGTTTGCGGATCTACATTCTGGCATAGAGTTTTACTCAGTAAACATCGGCAGTCACTTCATGGGAGACGACCTTAATCAGGTATACGTACCACAAGATATGTTTGACTGCACTTTCATCGAACGTATAGCAGGTTTATGATATTTATACCGCGACATAGTAGGACAGTCCACCGTAAGCATTACATATCCGTATATCCTATTACAACAAACCATTATGTATACTAGCATGTGGGTGAGTAAGTTGAGTAATGCTGTTATTTATTGTGCGCATGGCTACCTAAGGTATTAAACATTGGTGTACAGTCACAGTCGCAATATTCTGGGTTTACAAGACTAGTGTATCCTATATGTTACTGACCTAGCTTTCGACTTCGTCTTGTTTTAACAATATGTGACACTCGACCATGCCACCAATTAAAATAAGAAAAAAACAATTGCTATCCTAAGATATTTTTTAATGTTAGTGTTAGAACACTATCATTAACAGTCTAGTATATGTATAATTATGTAAATTCATTTTATATTGTTGTAATGAGCCTCTTGTAGCATTTTGTTATGTATTATCCTGATAGTTCATGCTTACATGAGATAAACGTAATAGAGGTTATTGACATCACTTCACTTGTTCTCGTTTTCGAAACAGTCTGCTAAGGGCAAACATGAGCATATGTAAAAGTAAAAAGTAATTTGTGTAAAAAAACATTTTTAAAGACTCAATAACTAATGATAGTTTATACTATGGGCAGCTTTGCAGTATATTACTTTTGCTGCATACGTTAATGTATGCTTTTTCCTAAAATTTTGTCAACATTTAAAACCTATGTACCCTATCCGTAGTGTGTCTTATATATATAAACCCGAAAACAGAGACTTTATTTGGAAGCGATTGTCTCTGTTTTAAAACTTTTATCATATGTTTTATCGCCTTATCGTCGCTATGAACGAATCAACATTAAGTTTACTGATTGGTTTGACTTATAAAATTATTGAAATACTGTAACTTCACATTTTGTATTCGCTCAAGGTTTTAATGTAAAGCGATCATGTATAATGTTGGAGCTTGCAGGTATCATTTAGTACTTTCGTAACAGTTATTATTTTATTGATATGATTGTTAATTCAATTTAAATGCATCATGAAGACAATACTCTAGCTAAATAATTCATGACGGAGTCGTATTTCAGTCTCATATAAAATTATGTTTTAAAATATACACGTGAATGAAATTTACCAGTGCACCGTCATTGTTACAGGATCCTGGGAATCCATACATTATTCAGCATGATGTAAATGGTACGATTTATGAAGATGGTATGGTACAAACATACGCAATGTTGACCCAGCAACTGTTAAAATATCCAACTATTTACGTCAGCATAGCTGCAACAAATAAGGTACTATGCGTTCTTACTTTTGTCTTTATATGTTTTATTTTTTATTTGTAAATTCAATAAGCTGAAATGGGTAGTCTCTTATGAGTTTTGAACCGTCTTTTTCATGTTATAAAACAAAAGAAAAACGTTCAATTCAGTGTTATTAATTTTAAACGTTAACAGTCCAGACGTAACAAACAGTTTCTTTGTTAAGGTTGGTTTGACCAGCAGTTTACTAAACTCACAATTTGACCTACTTTACGGTGGAATCATGTCATTAGTCAGACGGTGCGACAGTCAAACATGTCTAGGTCATTGTGTATGTGCGCCACATCAACAGTTGTGTCATAGTGAAGATACTTCCTGCGCAAATCATTCCATTGGTAAATTTGTTTATTATTAGATGCTTAGTAAAACATGTAATGGACATATTCTCTGTTCACTTACTGGCCCTTCGACATTGTACATATAGACATGTGTTGGCGGATACCTGATGTGAGGTTGGACATCGGAGGACGGACAAAATGAAGGGGTGTTCTCAAAATGATCCATTTACATTAAACATCAACATTTACATCAACAAAATTAAATATTTCTTACATTTTACTTACATATTACAAATATTGTTCTGTAACTTAAAAAATCCCACAAGAGATTCGTTTGTGACGTAAAGTAAATTAAATTGTTCCAACTTCAGTTTCTCTAATTGTCACAGTAAGTGACACCACTATTCGAGTAGGTGATATCACCAATTACTTCTGATATGTGAGATCGCCTTTTCCAATATTTGATATATATGGGTCAATGTTTTACTATTTAATGTACTTTTGTGATATCACATATTCAAATAGGTGATATCACCTATTCAAATCTATTCAGAAAGGTGATATCAAATATACCGTCTCCCTTGGTTCTAGTGGTTTAGGCATCCGCCTTGGGAGCGGGAGGTCGAAGGTTCGAATCCCAGCAGGGGTCCGTTCTGATATGGCCGGTTGGTGAGCCGCCAGCTAGTTAAAAAATGGTTACCTTATGCCTACCTGCCTGGTGCCTGGCATTAAAAGGGAGGTACATGTGCTCAAAAAGAAGGTGTCTCATAAGTCAGAAATGGCTGGCCCTTTAAAATAGGGGTGACACTATAATAAATAAACACTTTTATTTGTAATGGTGATATCATGTATTGCATTTGAAAATGTGATATCACCCATTTGAATAGGTGATATTACATAGGTGATATCACCCTTTTGAATGGGTGATATCATCTTTTCGAAGGAAAAAGGTAATTTCACCTATCAGAAAAATTTCTGTAAACAAAGTAAAAGTTAGTTCATTCAAACAATAAATTGTTTATGTTGATATCAACCATTCGAATAGGTGATATTACCTATTCAAAGGGAATAGGTTACATCACGTTTTCGAATGGGAGATATCACAATTTAGGATATGTGATATTACCAATACAAATACGTGATATCACAATTTCGAATATGTAATATCACCTATTCAAAGAGAATATTATGATATCACCCATTGGAATGGGTTATATCACAAAAGTGCATCAAATAATAAACAGTGCCCAATAAATGTCACCTATTCGAAATGATTTACTATATGTCACCTATTTTATAGGTGATATTACCTTTTGTTAAAGGGGAATTATCTCATTGGTGTGGCAACAGTTGCAGGGCCTGCATCGGCTCGGATACGCTAGCCCAACCAAGCACGTGCTGATGACGTGGCAACAGTAGCAGGGCCTGTATTGGTTCCCGTTCGCCAGGAAAACCAAACAAGCTCCAAGGCTGATGGTCAACATGTTGACATCAGAGACCAGGATGCGGCCCAGTTGTCTGAGTCATCAGACGAGAAGCAGGATGATAATGTAGGTAGACATCGTCGATGAAAAAAGAGACCGATCGCAGAAATTATTAGAGCCAACCATGACATAAACAGTAGCTTTATGAGGGAAACACTGCCAAAAATCTTACGCAAACTAGGCATCAGCAGTTCAGAATCCGATCGCCGCGAGTGAATAGTGGTGTCACTTACTGTGACAATTAGAAAAAACTATATTGCAGAAACTGAAGTTGGAGCAACTTAATTTACATAACGTCACACGTGAATCTCCTGTGTTGTTCACTTTAATATAACAAAAAAAAATATTTGTAAAAAGATAACAGAAACATTTGATTTTGCTTATTGGTCTTAAATAATATTTATAAATCGTTTAATAAATCGTATGAGAACACCCCTTTGTTTTGTCCGTCCTCCGATGTCCATCCTCACATCAGGTATCCGCCAACACATGTCTTATATGCCTAAAAGCAAGCAAATAAAACAGAATGATAACACTTTTTATGTCAACTATACTATGTAGTAGGCACAGCAAAAATCGTTTGATATACTACTGTTTGTAAATTGAAATCTTACGGTGCATGTATAACAAGTCTGTGCAAATGCATTTTGTCAGTAAAAATTTCAATGAATTTTACTATCCTTTCATGCATGACACCTGTGAAGTCACATTTGTATGGGAAAATTGCCAAAAAGTCCGCTTAAGGTGTACCTTGTGACTTGACGTTAAAACACTCATTACTAATGTTTTTAAATGTTTTATTTTGAAAAATTACATCTAACAGTTTAAAAGTTTATAATAAAACAGAAAAATATATAATAAACACGGGCCTGCTTTTTTGTTGTATGATGTGATTATGAACGCGGAAGGAACGGAGAAGCTTAAAATCATTTGATATGCTAAAATAGTAAGATCAATATGTAGAATCATAAAGCTCGTAATGCGAAATATCTTACACAAAGTGCTTATATTCAATTGTAATTGAAGGAACGTACGCCCCTGTGATCGTGAATGATTATATTGACCTTCGTTTCCCAACTGGTGTTCCACTTGTCAGCTTTACTCCAATAAACACGATGTTAGCTGGGAGATGGTCAGTCCAAGAAACATCTTCAAATATTCCTCAATGGTAATCGGACACCTTTGTTTTTCTGACTTGTAGAACTAACTGTCAAATTGTAATTTTATAAGAATACAAAAACTTAAAAAGACAACGTCCACTTCTCTGGCTAGCATAAAAAGTAGCGTGAAGCAACCTGTTCCTCTTCTTGTGTACTGTTCCAATTTCCCTGTTGAATCCCTTTTTAGGACAGGGACTTTGCATTTATTTTAGTGAACATACTTCTTCATGGCTAAATAAACATATTTCCATTTCTATAAAGCATCAAGCTTTTAGCAAGATTTACAAAATGCCAAGAAGTCACTTCAGAGTATCATAACATGTATATTTTTCACAGTTCTGCGTGCTTCCGGTTTTCCTCTTTTTCGTAAATCCGAACTGGAGCACGTTCAGAAATAATTATTACTTGTAAAGCATATGTCACTGTTTATGAGTTTTGGTTGCGCTGTAGGTATGAATGGAGCGTCGGAGAGACAGCTTATGAGATGCCAGTAGGTATTTACAATCAGGCAAAGGAGAAGATTTGGCATGAAGTAGGAACGCGGACATATTGGGTCGTAACATTTGCCAAAGGTACTTTTAAGTTTCTTACACATAATAATCCTATTTAATACACGTGAAGAAGTTTGTCAGTATTAAGTTGAACATCCTTCTTTGGTATATGAATCTTGTATCAAACTTAGCAATACATAATGCAAAATATAAACATAATACATGTAACAGCGCAAAACATTTTGTCTTCGATAAACGTTCATGAATGTTGGTCTTTATATCATAAAGTTACTTACACTTCCCCAGCGTTCAGTTACATTGCTGAAAAGTAAGAAACCTTGTAGATAATATATCATGCGTGAATCATAAGACACAACTGATCAAAATAATTTCAATATTTAGAAAAATACAAATTCTAGCCTTAGGCTTCGTTTACATACAACAAGTTTCTTGTACAAGACATTAAAGATAAGGCAAAGTTATGACTTGTACAAGAAATTTTTCTACACAAGATCTAGCAAGAATTGCTTTGGCAATTAATCACAAAATAGCGGGAAGATGTCTTCAGCACATAAATATTGTCTTTAGCATGCAGACGAGTTTCTGATTTTTTAAAGAAAATATGAAATTAATGGATTATGTTTTAAAAAAAAATGCATTAAGTGTTCTTATTGAGAAAAATCTTTAATTGAATGACCAATACATATTAAAATGGCTTTTAAATTTCATCTTCAAAACTCTCTTTTTTGTTCAGTGTGATAGTACTTTGCACTTGTATCATATAAATGTTCCCTTTTTTGGTATAAATTGATCAGTTGGTCAACTTTGTCCTTTGACCAAGCCATTGTGTACAAAATTTAAAAAAATGTACCTGAATTACCTCTCCCACACCTGTTTTTCCCATTAAACACTTCTTATCAGTAATTTGACGGCCAAGAAATTGTGAAAAAATAGAACAGGCTCTATTCTCATGCAAGAAAATTATCGCATATTATGTCACATAAATTCTGACAAAAGTTGCTCCAATGTGGGTGTTTACATATGAAAAATTCTTGTACAAGACATAAATAGTACTTATCTTAATGTCTTGTACAAGAAACTTGGAAGGTGTAAACCCCCACTAAGAAGCTAATTGTCTTCTTCTAAAACAGGTCGTGAGTTGTTAACGAATGCGAAGTATTCGTTCTTCGTTAGAGCATGGTACAGTAACATGGCCTTTGTTATCTACAAAAGTCCCGGAGTAATAATCAACCCATTCCCTCCAAAAGCAGCAGTTATACGAGGACGTCGCGTGAAGGAAGTATCACCAGGATTATCAACTGACATTGACTTTTTCTCGAAGACATCATTTATGGGCGCAGATTGGACAGAATATTTTTTAAACAAAGATAGAAGTCTCGCAAAATATCATTTGTATTTAAGCACTTATCCGGGTGGTACATATTTACGCATTATGTTCAGTAGTTTTAGCTAGGCCGATCATTAATATAGCTTAAATATATGAGTAAATAAAAACATATTAAACATATCTTTCATTGTCATTTTTGGAAATTAAAACCTTCTACATGTAGAGCCCATGTGATGTTCTTTACATGTAGTGTATTAATGTTTTACAAGCATATATTCTGTCCAGTTATATTTAGACTCTTGCATCAGAATTTATATGAAATACTTCTATGTTTACGTTATGTAGATAAACCTACATGTATCGAGAATTAAAAAGATACTACAAACTGGTTTTTCTGATGAGAGATATCGTTTTGGACACATATATGCCTGTTTTTGTCTCAAAATGTATTTAATTCTAGACTTTAGAGCAATGAAAAATACTTTAACTTTTGATATAATATTGAAACCCATAATGACAAAACACCTGATACACGTCACAAGTGCAATTTAAAAGCTAGCTAAGAAAATTGTAATATTACTTTTTCATTATTTAACGTAGGTCACGACGCCCATGTTCTGTCTACTGATCTATCGCCATCGGTTACATCGTATAACCTCACAGGGCTACATTTTGATGATTACACGAAGTATTACACAGTTGTACAGGCTTTCAACTACGCTGGTCTGCATACCACAGAGGTGTCAGATGGTTTCATGATAGATACTAGCCCCCCAACAGCTGGTGTTGTTCATTACGGCAAAGGTATTATTATAGAGAAGAACATTGTATATACTTTATAGTGACTGTCTGTGTTCTAAGGATCTCTGGCTCTTATAAAATCTTAGTCTATGGACGATCTTAGAAACTCGAAACAATAATAACACTGCATAGAGAAAAACATGCAGTGGGGAATTAGCAATAATTTGTTAACTGGTACAAGCAGCCTTAATATGTAGGGAAAACAAACATACGTAAAGTACAACATGTGAAATTAGTCAATAATATAATTCTTGTATTAGTGAATAAAAGAAATATTGATTATACATAAAATGCTTTTAGTCCCCGTTGTACTACAAACCCAAGTATTCATTTTCAAGCAATATAAATCTTTAACGTCTCTTTTGTTTCTTTCTTTCTTTTATTATTTTCTATTACCGCGTTTTGTACAAAAGCTGATCACAAAATGAATGTACCTTATTTTGCGCTCACCTTAGCTTATTGGTTGTCTTTTTACTGAATTTTTAAAAATAAAAGAGAGCTTGCTCCTTAACTTTGCTTAAAGTAGAATATGTGCAGATTTTCCATAGTGATCAAAGTACTAGTTCATCTCCATTCATGTACAGAAGAAGTACATTAATTTCTTTTTAACTTAGTCTTAAGATTATATGAGAGTTTCTAAGACATAACCCAAAGACCCAACCAGTTTGCCGGAATATCTTATGTCGACATAAATACAATATGTATTAGACAGTAAGCTGGACTCCTGATGAAGAATGACAGTTTTTTATAGATAAAATAGTTATAACATAGCTTACTGTTGGTCATGTAATAGATTATATAAATTATGAGCTTACCTTGCATCAATATTTAACATTTCTTACTGAAAATTACTGTCAAATTTGCCATTTATGGGCTGCCTTTAATCTGTTTTGTTCTTATTTCAAGGACAGTTTCATTTCTTTTTCAGTAATTGCTGACATCCATGCGACAAGTTCAGTCAATTCTGCCAAATTGTTTTGGTATGGTTTCTCCGACACTGAATCTGGGATAAAGCATTATGAATACTGTGTGTCTTCACTTCATTCACAAGGGCTCTGTGACATTCATCCATTTACGTCTGTTGGTATTGCTACACAAGCAGAGGTTTCATTCAGCCAACCAGTTGACCACGGTAAGTTTATGAAAAGTTATAGGCACACCAAACGTCCGCAAACGAGAATTTCTCCTTGAACAAAATGCAATTACTGTGTCAAATATTCGAATAACTGTATAATTACATAATAATCTTTATCTTAAGTTTGATAATACATGTAGCAAAAGCAAAGCCATACAACAATGTATGTAGATGAAATAAACACACGTTCAAAACACAAAAAAGAATCTCGATTGCTTACAAAAATGTCAACGTCAACTAATGAAGTGTTACAATTTTTTTTAATGTAAGCAAATTTGGCGCTTGTTTTATACAGATAAGGAATGGCGACTTTGGCGTTTGACAGCAATAATTATATTAACGTGTGACGTGTATATTGAGGCAAATACAATGTCTGCTTGTCCATATGACCATCCCTTATAATTATTCCCTTGTTGGAATAGAAAAATATGTTTCGGACTTTTAATGTGACTTTAACAGTCAAAGTGATATCATTTTTGTGTTACAAGAAAAACCCTTGCTGTGTTCGTTACTGAAAGTCTTTTAATTTTGAACTTGGAAAAAAATTGTATATTTTTCAGTCATGTAAGTTGCATTTAAAATGTCTTACATTGATGCTGCTTATTGTTTATTTCATACGGTCACAGATTTATGTTGCACTGGTCTGGCTTATTGCAAAACATGTTTAAGATTATATTTCATCGCCGAGAGCTCTGCCATCCACGTTGTTGTTCGTGTTTTATAGAAATACGCATGCGGTGAATGTGTAATACTATTTAGATAGTTTGGATATCGTATTGGATAGATTCCATATACAAAAAACTTAGTTTGATTGATCAATTACATTTTTGTATATGTAAGCCTGACTCTAAAAATATCACTTCAAACTAAATGCTTATCTTCATTACCAGACTCTGCTACCAAATATATTTCAAATATACAAGAATTTCTTGAGACAGAAAAATGAATTAATGTGCACTGCCCTGACAATTTAAGTGATATTCGTACTGATTTTTGTTCTTTGATTGTTTATAAGTCCCGGGCGACACTGGAACTTCTCCTTGGATGAACTTGCCAAGACTTCTGACAGTCGCAGGTTGAAGAGAGACAGATGCAGATACAAGGGAAATCGGGACCAGACCCTAGCTTATTTACAAATAGACCCCTTGGTTCTTTTACATGTACATGCCCGGTGTATACATGTAGCACAGATACACGTGACACTACATCTGGGTTTCTAACCAGTTCATCTCTAGATGGGTGGAAAACACTGAATCCCGGCCGGGATTCGAACGGTGGACATCTAGATTGTTAGTCCAGAGTGTTAACCACTTGACCAACGCACCATCCATGTACTGAATATTCCCATAATCATTGTTAGATTTTAATCATTATAATATTTCGACGCTTAATCAATTATATAACAGACTCGTGAATCTTTAAAGGAAGTACATTGTTACCGTTATAATTCTGTTTTTAGAATATATCCTTACACTAAAAAGTAAAAATTCAAACATATGATTCAAGCTTGATGTAAATAGAAAATGTTTCAGGTACGGTAATTATTGGAGAAGTGCGAGCTTATGATGTGGTAGGTCAGGTCTCGAGTGTTGTCACATCCAGCGGTGTTATGGTTGATACAACTCCTCCTCTAAGGGCGACAACTCTACAATGTGACTCGAATTTGATTCACGACAGTTCATTTGTCAACACATTTGCTGTTCAAAATAGTTCAGTTATTGCAGAGCTGACATGCCTCAAACCGATGAGCAATGACTGGATTATTTCTGAAGATAGCTGTATTTCATTAATAGCGTATGAGCAACTGGGTTTAATCGATGAAAATATATTGATATTGAAAGGTTCCCTTTCGCAAGAACTTTATAATATCGGCATTGGAAAGTATCTTGTTACGTTCTTCACATCTACTGTAATAATAGATACTTTACATAAATGGTCAACTGAAGGATTTGTTGAGGTAAATGGAGAGCGTCGTGTCTTTCTTATGTATACAAAACTAAATGGACATGGATTTTCATGGCAGAAACATTCCGTATGGTATCAAATTGACGACAATACAACACCAGTAACTATCGCCATAGGTACGGCGAACAATCATCAAGTATTAGCACTAAAAGATATAAGTTTGCAGAAATGTGAATTGGACGTTGACACTAATGACAACAGTATCGGGCATGTAAAGGTCCATACTGCATTTGTTCACGACTGGTCTTCCATATATGCAGAATGGAGTTTTCTTGACCCAGAGAGTAGAGTTGTAGAGTATCTTTGGGCAATAGGTAATTACTTTAACAACAAATCTTAAATTATTCATGGTCTAAATTTTTGGGGTTGTAATCGTAGGTTTCATGTGCAGACTAGATTTCGGACTATATTTTATCCAAACTTTTTGTCTAAACTTATCTTATCGTATAACTCATAAAAATAGTGAAAATTTGCGAACATGCAACAGAAATGACGTCTTCAACTACGCGCAGGTCTACACGTGCATATACTTTTGTGGACCCGGTACGTGATCGCTTTCGACAAATCGTGATTAAATATTTATGATATGTACATTTGTATACGATATTACTTATTAAGTCGATGAAGAAATTAAATGCATCAATATGTTGATCACGTCACTTGCTATAAGTTAACATTTGGAAACGGTAAACATAATAAAGAGTATGTATTAACTCTACAATCGTTTGAACAAAATAGAAATGCAAACATGTATTAATTCATTTGCGCGATAAATGTTATACAGCACTGCTCAGGCCTAGACCAATTAAATATAAAATATTTTGCATATTGACTGGTTTAAGGCACTATTCAGGACGGAACCCAGTTACAGAGCTTTACTAGTGTTGGTCGGCAGACGTTTGCAATTACAAATTATATGAAGTTTGTGCACAATACTGTTGCCTATGTAACGATTGTAGCAGTGAACGGGGCTGGCCTTCGTACTGTTAGTTACTCTGATCCTGTAGTCATAGACCTCACACCACCAGTATTTCATCATGTTTACGATGGAATGGAAACAGGTATGTTCTTTATTTTTCTGTGCATGTATTTGCTGTAAGCAGGCGTCTATTTAAGGGTAAAGTGTTAAAACAGTCATTATGAATTGAATGCTAGAGAAAATGTTTAACAGCCACTCAAAAATTAAAATCTTGTAATTACTTTTCAAAGGATTTGCATTTGTAAATTTCAATAAATTAACATTAAATATGTTTCTAATTCAGGTTTGGAAGATATAATCGCGTATTTTGGTCAATATTGAATTTTTTGCAATTGATTAATACTGACCGATTAACACGCTTCAGATACAGACATCGATTTCCAGAAGGATCTTAGAATAGACGTCAATTGGTTAGCCACTGATCCAGAAACTAGCTTACAAAAATGTTACTGGACTCTAGGTATGAACCATACATGTCTTTTAAGAATATTGTGTTTTGCTATATATTTCGCTATTAGTATTTACAGTTTAAAGCATTCAAAATCAGATTTCTATACATTATTCCACATTCCACACGGTTTAATTTTGGTTTATTGTAGAAACGAAATTTTCGAGATCAACCCGACATTGATACTGATACAATGCTTGGAACTTCCGTGTGTTTTCTTATGTCCTTTTACGGTCTACATCGTGACAATATATCTCCTCTCCGCCACTTACTTAGGAGTTATACGCATTTTAAGGTAATTTATAATGCCAAAATGTATGACTTTTGCACGGTCATCTTTTCATCTTTCAGATAAAAAATAGTTATACTTTTGCGATATGAATTGCAGGTTTTTTTGAAGGCGACACTTCAGTTATGCAATATACACAGGCTGATCACAAAAAATCTGTATTGTCAACGACCCTTACTAAAAACCCAAACACAATTCTTTATGCAACTGTAAGATGTACAAATGGAGCTGGACTCACAAGTTCTAGTTCTTCTGACGGCATCAGAATATTACAACATCCGCCAACGGTTCATGACGTCATACTTAATGTTTTAACAACCTCAGCAACTCAGTATCCAGCACGTCACCATTACCATGGAAATGCTTCAGAAATCAGATTCAGATGGACTGGTTTTAACAGCGACGAAGGCATTGATAGCTGTTCGGTACGTTTCTTTCTATCTTAATTCATGTATATTACTCCAATGATTTGTCTTCTAGTTACAGCGTAATTTCCTTTTTTACAAATTCATCAAACGAAATATGATCTATTTAGTACATGTATTGTTTATTTACAGGTATCCTTGAAAGGACAAGGCACTGACATGTCGGAGTTAGTTAAGACTAATTACATTGGCTACACATATGCTAGTTTCACTGGCTTGAATCTAGGAGACGGGGAGTACACAGTTTCCATTAAAGCCATAAATAAAGTCCAGATGACTAGCGAAACCATATCGACAACTTTCTATCTTTTGACAAATCCTCCTCAATTAACCGGTAAATATATAGAGTACGATAAAAGGGATTTAATTCAATCATTTGTACTCGCACGTTACGGTTCCTTTTTTGGAAACTAAAAACATGAAACACATGTTTCTGACTTCTATTTATTTACTGCAATCTGTGTTTAATTTTTAATAAGAAAGATTATGAAATTATTTTTATTTTCAAATGTATAGTATTACTAAGAAGTTACCAATTTTCAAATATGTGTAGTTTAATTATACTTGGATAATTTTCGGCAGTTTTTCATAAATATCTTCCTTGGTCTGACAAATTTGGTTTAGTCATATACCTTGAGAGCTGTAGTTTCGAATCCCAGCAGTGGTCAGTTATGATATGGCGGCTGGTGAGATGCCAGCTAGTTAAATAATGGTTACCGTATGCCTACCTGCATGGTGCCTGGTATGAACGGATAGGATAGGATTTAAATAAGTTTAAGTTTTTGTGCATAACGTACATAATCACTCTTGATATAGCGAAATTCCGTGTCCGTCGTCCGTTGTCACCGTGCGACGTACGTCGTCAACAATTTGACTCTACTGACATCTCCCCCCCAAACCACTTGACTGAATCTTTAAAAATCTTCATCTCTGAAACCATAAAGCCACCAAATTAGATATTTGGCATGTAGCATTGCCAAGTAGGCCTCTACCAGCAGTTTTCAAATCATGACCCATGGATCAAAATTGACCCCGAGGGGGTCACTTGATTTAACATAGGTTTTGATAGGGAAAAGAGTAAAAATCTTCTCTTCTGAAACAAAAAGGCTCATAGCGTAGAAATTTGGCATGTAGCATTGCCTAATAGATATGTATCAATATTGTACAAATCATGACCTCCGGGTCCAAATTGACTCCGTTACGGGGTCACTTGTTTTACATATACATTTATAGGAAAACCTTTAAAAATATTTTTTTCCCTAACAACAAGGTTTAGAACTTAGGTATTTGGTGTGTAACAGTATCTAGTAGACCTCTACAAACTGTTTTCAAATCTGACCTCTGGGCTCAAAACTTACCACACCCAGGGGGTCATTAGTTTTTACATACAATTTGGAACAACTTTGAAATTCTTCTCCTCATAAAACCACAAGGTCTAGAGCTGAGATAGTTAGTTTGTATCATTGTTTCGTAGACCTCTACTAACTTTGTTCAAATCATGCCCCAAGGGTAAACACTTTCTCTGCCCGGGGGTCACCTTGCATAGGAAAAACGTTACAAATCTTACAGCTTGGATATTAAGTATGTAGCATTGTCAAGTGGACCTCTACCAAGTCTGATCAAATATTGCCCCTTGGGTCAATATTGGTCCTGTCCGGGGATCACTTTTTTACAAAAAACTAGCTTCCAAAGTGGCCATTGATTTCCTTAGCAACCATTAACTGCCCCTAGCAGCTGGTTTCTTTTATTTACCAATGCACATGACTTCTTTAGCAACCAGTGACTTTCCCTAGCAACCAGTGCCTTCCTTAGCAGCTACTGACTCCATTTAGCAACAAGTTACTTCCTTATGTAAGTGCACTGGTACTCAGGTGAGCGAATTAGAGCCATAATGACCCTCTTGTCCTCTTGTTGTATATCAGCTTTATATACATGTACCTATAAAATATCAGGCGTGTACCTTCCTATACATTTTGTAGCGAAACAGGGGAAGTAGCCCTTAAAATTGTTTCATAAACCATATACCTTAGAAGATATATATATCTTATATATATGTATATATATATACGTGAAAAATACAAAAAAAATGTGCCGGAAAAAAGTTAAATATATTAAAAGATAAAAACACATATATATAGCTTCTTTTATAAGAAACAATCTTGTTTTTAGTATTTATTCTACATTCATGTACCTTTACAATACAGCTTCAAAGAAACCATTTGTAACAGCCTGGTACAAAATTTCTTCAACTGCCTACTGTTCCTGGGAAGATGCGTTTTCATCGGAGCAGCCATTGTACTATGAAGTTACAGTCTGGCTGTCGGAAGGCGCTAAAGATGATATTGTGAAAGTTCAAGAGACAACAAACACGTTCATAGATATCAATATAGAAGTCGACAACATAACTCCTAGTGGTGTAGATGTCAAATTTATCGTGCGAGCGATAGGACCATCCGGTCTTTTCATATCTGCTAGCACTGAGTTACACATTTTTTGACGATATATCTTTCAGTCACCATAAAATGCTGTGTATTTTAGCGGGCTTTTATAATGTAAAACATTAACAAAAATATTAAATAACTTGCTTTTAGAAGAGTACATGCATTTCAAACAGCTTCCTTTCTGAAAACAATGTTTTATTATGATTTAACTACCAGCTGAGGATGATTTCTATCTTTGTACAAATTGTTATTTCTAATTGATTTTTGTTCTTTTCAGTATAGTTTTATTTGTATTCGTTTATTTTCATTTGATTTTTTGTTATAAAAAGGCGATACCTAATAAATAATTACAAATAATCAATCACTACCAGGACTTTTGTTACGTCTTAAAAAGAATACTGACAGAAATAATATTTCTAAATATTTATTTGAAAGACTTAAAAGTTTAAGCTTTAAATTCCAGCTAAAACTGATACGTATTTAAAATTTAGATTTAAAATTATATGTATTTATCATGTTACTTCCCTTAAACACATTATTTATGTTTGTAGAATATAATCTGCTAGATGTAGGGAGTGCCCCTTTAACAATCAACATAAGGTCTGTAAAGCCTTTCTCCTATTTTTATCACTTAAAATCAAGCTTACCTCAATCAAGCTATTTGCAGGTATACATTTTACAGCTCAGATGGCAGAGGCTACAGTGATAAAGTTTTTGCCCTAGTAAACACCACAGTGGCAGCGGCGGGATTCGAACCTTGGGTCCTTTGAACGTATGAAAGTGATCGTAACCACACGACCATTGCGTCCATATATATTACCTTGCTTCACTCTCCCGCAATTAAGAGGTGTATCTTGCTGTTTTCTGAAACGCCTCCTCCCGTGTACCTACCCTCTACTATACGATTACTTTTGTTAAAATCTGTGTTGAATAAGATGAAATAAAATTATTATGGCTAAAAGGCTTGGACAGAGACACACTGTGTTTCTTGCTGTGTGTAAGAACATGATGACCACTTAAAATTGTATGTTGCCAAGGATCAAATGAAGTATATGCAAAATAATTTTAAAAATCATATTAACTATTTTCGTTTTGGCCTTGCAGAGGTAAGGGCAATAGGTATATTTGAATTGATGCATGATTTTTAATGCCTCTTCTTTCAGAAAATTTAATTGTAAGGCAACGGAATCTGAAATAACAAGTAAGTCTTTTCAAACGCCCATACTAAGTATGATATAGATAGTCTTGGGGTTTAGTGCATGATGAACATGCCAGTGACACTATACAGACATCTATATACCCTTCTGCTTCTTAAGTCTTTAGTATGTATACTGGATATTAAGTGCCTGCGCATTTGTTTGTACTACTTATTGATGTATTCATCCGTTATTTGGTAGTTTTTATCTAGATGTAAATATAATTGTATCAACGAGACTTGTATGTTATTTTTACAAAATAGACTCTTAAATCTCGTTTGGGTACAATCATCCTCGGTAACCCAGGCTATTCATTACTCAATTGAATACCCTGGGCAAATTGACTGAAGAAATTTCGTACTCATGAATAATTAATGAGGTAAATTCAAGCCTTTCGATTGGTTTCTTGATATTTTTCTCAAGATTAACTATCCAATGAAATCGCGGCTCTCAAACCGCGTTTGGGGAAACATTAAAAGTAGCAGCCTCCATGCTTGTCAGCGATGTAGTTTTAAACAGATTTTGTGCATCACTCGTCTCGGATTGCAGATTACTATATGATCGTCCCTTAATCGGGACAAAACAAATCAGTTTTTTCAACGTTCTGCCTGGCGGTCATTATTTGAGGATACTCTTCATTGTGGAGGTGCTCTTATTTTTGTAAGCATCGATTTCATTGGATGAAAAATAGTCATGAATATTCATGCATTACGAAGTTTTGCCAGTCTATTTTCCCACGGTATATGCCGGAGAGAAGCGGCAGGAATTAACCGTGGGTTCCGACGATGGGGTGCAATGTGGGGCTATGCATTCGATAAAATGGATGATACAAGACTTACCTTGAACATTCGTAGAAGGGATGTTGAAGATTGATCGATAATTAATTGACCACTTATCATATTTAAATTATGTCATATTAAATGCACTTATTGCTATAGCTTTTTTATGAAGAAGTACCATATGTAAACATGGTTATTAACCATGAAGAATGAATATACGAGTAATTTTAAATTGGAAATGGTAGAGTAATACCAGTACCCGTGAAACTTTCTCCAGAACGACTAAGGCACTGTGGCTTTTGCATCAGTAACATATCTGTATCATAGAAGAACTTGTATAGGATTGAAACAAAACACGTCTGCTTCTTTGTTATACCTTTTGTGGTGTATTATTGACATGTTTAGTCCGTTAATCTGAACATTTATTGCTCACTGTAGTAGACTACTTTACTTTTGTCGATTCAGAAATAAATCTTTGAAACAGTTAAATATTTGTTGTTTAGCAGAGAAAACATATAAAGTGATGATTGTTGGACAAGGTGGCAAAACATTATAACTTCTTTCATATCCTTTGCAAACTGGTCAAATTACAAAATGTACCACTCAAAAACCATATTCATTGAATTTACACATGTAAGCTTTAATTAGCTCACCTCAGCAAAAAGTGCTGAATGTGAGCTAACTTTGTGCTTAGCTAAACTATTGTTATCGTCTGTCTTTTTTACCTTTCGGACACTCTAGAGGTCACATTTCATATACAATCATGATAGTTTGTCTAAATATTTGCTTGATAAATAACAGACCAGGTCGAAACTTTGTCACCTGAAGTCAATGTCAAATCGTAGAAACACCTTGCGAACGCTCTAGAGGCTAATTTTTATTAAGTTGGCAGAAAGGTTTCTCCAGATAAACTCTAGGTTAAGTTCGAAACTGGGTCACGCTGGGTCAAACACAAAGTCACTTGGTCATATCATAGAAAAACCTTTTGAAAAATTGAGGCCACACGTACCAAACTATCATGCAAGTTTGTCTTGTTGAACTCGACTTTGAAACTGGGTCAGGTTTAGTTAAATATAGTTACCTAGTTCACATGGTCGGTCAAACCATAGAAAACCCCTGTGAAGACACTACCAGGTCTTATCATAGAAAAATCTTGTTAACAATCTAGAGATCGGTTTTGCCCAATCAGCATGAACATTTGCCTCGATAAACTCTACATCGAGATCTCTTTACACTGTCTTAATCATATGCGTTCAGACTATGTTGTAGATTACTGCAGGTGAGCGATAAATAGACACATAAACCCTCTGCTTAACTGTTGTACAAGTTGGGTTTTGGGAACAAGCTTCGTGGTTTATCCACCAACAATTGTTTGTACACGTCGTGCAGGTACAACAATGTATTTATTTGTATTACCATTATTGAGACTTGCCATTCAGAAAATGCTGGATTTTAGATGAAAGAAAAAAATCTCCATAAAAAAGACAGTTTATTTACATGTACAAAGAAAGATAACGATCGCAAGTAAGAAAATCACAATTATTGAAATTTCGTAAGTGACTACATCTATTCAGATTATCAATGCATAATAAGTTCTTTATTTGAAATGCATTTTGCAAATTGGTCAAACTAATTGTTAATTAATACATGTATGATTGTGTAGACAGTGTCATGATGTAAGTAAATATCAATAAGACTCCTTAGTTTCGACCTTCTTTGCCTAGCCTTTACTGGTGAATTCAGTACCTTGGAAATCAAAATTTTACTTAAAGAACGTTGCGTATGCATATTTATTTAAGATAAGATTCTTAATTAGAATAATGGTTAAAGACACACTTTGCTCTGGCGTTTTCATTTCATTTTGCCATTTCAAAATTATCTGTTAATTCCTTGAATTTTCTTGACTTCAAAGTTTGTAAATGTAAAAGGTTGTCATAACAATCTGATTTCCTTTTAAACAACAAAAAACGGTTTCTGGCCTGATATGTGCGTCATGTGATCATGGTTCAGACACGTGATCATAGTTCAGTCTACTAAAAGTAATTTTCTTAAAAAGAAAAACTATCAAGCCAACTGAAGTAGTTACATGATAGTGGTTAATTATATGAGTGCATTCTCCGTGAAGATGAACAGTTGTAACATGTTAATGAGAAAAAGCACGTTGGTTAGTTAAAAAAGCGACAATAAGAAGTTACATGTAACGATAGGAAATACTTTTTGCGTAAGGTATAAAACTTAAAACTGCCATGCAAATCACACAGTTTACCTGACAAGTGAGGACACGGACATTTTATCATCATATAATCGAGTCGAAGCGATCGGAAGTGTTTTTCTAGAAACGGTAAATGTTGGTCCTTTTTCACTCTTTTTTTGTGTAAAAAAATGGTTAAACTTTTTTTAAAATCCGCGAAGCCATGGTACCGCTACATGTAACAGCGAAGCGTACACTGTAGCAGCATATTTTGTTATACCGTATCTGTGTTAAGTCTCCAGGACTAAATTAATTCTCCTGTAAAACAACATGTCGTGTTTCACCAAATCTTCTTATAAATAGTACCAGTGTTTAACGAATAGATTGGTATTTATCCGTTGCCTAGCGCCGAAAATGTTGAGTAAAGAAATTGAAAAGCTGAAACTGGCTTCTGAGAAGTGGTCGCGTAGGATAAGCGCTAGACTGTTTATCTTGCTGATGCGAATACCTAATGTTAAGCTTGTGATTTGAGTCTGAGCATCACTTAGTGTATCTTTCACCAGAATGAAAAACAAATCATCAAAAGTGTTCCGCATTGTGTCATGGCAAAGCCTCTATTGTCATGATACTTTAAATGCCGTTTTGTTTTGGAAAAGAACAGTTTCTCTGCATTTTATTCGAAATGCACAAAAAATGAAGTTTTTAATGACATTGTACATTAAGTATTTAATGGTAGACTTTATTTGAAAGTTCGTTAATACACGGACTGAATCTTCACAATTCAGGCTTGGCTAAATCCCTGCTGCTAGATTTTGATGAAGCAAACATTTTCATCACATTTTAAGAACATTTGCTTTTTAGTACAGTTTCGTGAACAGATTTGAATGGCATTTAACAGTATTTTTTATTTATAGGTAAATCAAACAATATACCAGATAAGACACAAAGACAAGGTCTATATAAAATGCAACTTCTATCTACAACACAACGCCTTAAAAAAATCGGACATTTAATTTACCGGTACAAAGTTGTGATAACTAACATGCCAGGCAACAAGCAAACACTAACATAAATATGGAATGACACAATTCCGAAAAATCATGATAACTTTTCTATGATTAACTGCAATGAATAGAATCAATAAAAACAAATGTCAATTTTAAACATATATCACCAATGCTAACAGAAGTTGTCTTTGTCTGTATGGTCTATATTTATTCCACTTCAGGCAATTCATTAGAAAGCTGCAAAGAAATTTGAGAAAATGAATAATGTAACTATGCAACTATGCAACGAAATTTTTTATCAAAATATATCGGAATTAAACTGTCACTACATGTAACTACTATATGAATTATAGCTGAATCATGATCCCTATGGTACTACACAACTTAAGCAATATATGTATTGAGCAGTCCTTGCAAATTATGGTATATGTTCCTTCCTAACATATACAGCTGACCACTATTTGAATCAACTATACCGCTACTAAAAGTATATAACAGTTGTCTAAGGTGATATTAAGCACAATTTTATACATAACATAACTTATAACACATTTAAAGACACAATAAATGGCGAATATTTCAACTGCTTATGATTTGAATTGTTCAATGCATATTTTGCCTTTCTGTGCCTTTTACTTAATGTTATAAACTAGGCATTACTGAGACTATGATTAAGTTATTATACCCTGGAATGAACAGGTCTCCCCCATGCAGGTACGATGTCAGACATATTCGGTACTATCTCTTGTTCTTCTTTTCCTTGTTTACAGACATCATCGCTTTCCTGAAAGTAAAAAGTATCAGTAGACAAATTTATTCATACCGGTTTTTCATGAATTTGGTGGAGTAAACACATCTTTTAGCCGCTAATAACAGTCTTATTAAACGTCCGTCCCTAGAAACAACATGTATTATTGGATCATCTGTGAGGCAGACGTCCACATATTGTCCGCTCTTTACATGTAATTTATTTGTCGTCTGATGATCACCAAACTGGACATAATACCTCAACCAAATGTGGTAACAAGTCACATTACTCCATCTTACTCCATTCTTTATTTTGGATATCCTTTATCAAATATTTACAAACCTACTCGCATTGTCTCTGGACATAATATCTTGATAGTCACAAATCCGCAATTAATATGGAGCTCCAACATTTCCAGTTGCCACGGTATCATATATGACTTGTTTTATTTACAACTGCAGTTGCGGCTTACTTATCCACAAACTAGACAAAGGAACATTTGTATTTCATCACAGTATGACACTTTATCAAGACATATTTAATGGCCTGTTCACTTAAACGATATCTTACCAAACCGCACAAGCATTCTTTAAAATGACCTGATAGTATAGAATCAGCAATAGATAATACGCAGCAACAGCTGATGCCTTTACCAGGCCCGAAGTTAGATACTTGTTACAAACATATCTTGCACTTTGGTGTTTCCTATAAATATGCCATGTTAACGTTTCTTTCTATTGGCAAGTACGTAGTTTGCAGCGGCAAATTGGCTATTTTAGTAACAGAAGACAGATTATCTAGAAGTTAGTACTTCACCTTTTGTTTTCCGTTTTCTCCGCTTGATGAAGCCACGTTCCTAATATTGGGTGTCATGTTGTTAGTGGCCCTAAAACTCGTGAATATCTATAAGACAAATGTAGAATAATTTTGAAGTCACTGACCTCGAACAAATATGAATGAAACCGGTTAATATGCATTTCAATCTTATTTAGTTACACACGAATCTGATACAGTTCCATGACATACTAATTTAGTACAAATGTCATTATCGATTTAACTAGATGGATACTAACTCAAGTGATTAAGGACTATAAATCTATAACGTAAAGACCACTGAATATTTAGGTGATTTCTACCAAGTTTAGAAGGCACGTACACTGTTAGAGAGACACCAGAGTGTCTGAATACTAAATATAAAATATTATAACGTCATCTATAGGGGCTTACTACACAAAACGCAGATCATTTTGTCCAAAAGAATAAGATGGAATTTGTGTCTACATGTAGGTAGCGATTTCAAGTAAAATAACGTATTTATGCATGAAAGAAAAATATAATGAACCTGCTTATTTCTCTTAATAAGAGTTATCTTCTGGGGTCCTCCTACATGAAAAGGTTGTGGTGCAGGATGGTCCCTTTCAATATCTGCATGTTCTTCCAATATCTGTACAGGTATGATTAGTTTGGAATACCAAACAAAAATATGAGTATAAAAAGAGACACACAAAACACAAAAATAGTGACATTAACTGCTATTATAATTTAATCAAGTAAGCAAATATAAGTAAAGAGAGATTATTAATTCTTTAACGTGCAATCTGTTACATCATGCTTGGATTAGTAGACACCAGACTTGTTCATAACGATGATAAAGTCGTATATTGTATTCCATCTAATTATTTTCTTGATACTGCTTAGAATTATTTTCGAATTCATTAATGAGAAACATACGTGTAGTATAAATGACAAATCAAACAGCACTGGTACAGTGTTTATTCACAAAACGCTTTAAATACCAAAAATGATACGAGTTCTAGCATTAATTGGAATGAAAGGTTTAAATCTTGATCATCATGTCAATTACATCTGACGATATTACAGAACGACAGAAGAGTATGAACATAAACCATTTCTAGAAAGAATATGGAACACGTCTAGCTGGATCGTTATTACAGGATTATGTATAATTTTTGTCGCAGAAAACAATTACCAGATTTGCTTACCTTGCTGAGGTCAAACTTTACATTGCTTGGCCCTTTTTTACATTCTTTAGTTTCGTTTCCGTCAAAATCTTCCTGAAAAATGGTTTAAAGATACTTTACTCACCTACTTTAACAATTCCTATCCTTATCTGTTTATGAATCTCTACATTTGGAGAAGACAATAACAAGTAGACGTAATGATGTTTCGTAAGTGAACATAATCTACAAGTTGCATATCTACAAACCTTACAATTATCTCATCGTCACATGCACCTACACTGAGACTATATAAATTAAGAGAACCCAAAATGTGTATTTCAAAATAGAAACTGCGTTTCTGAAATTAATTTACAAGTGTTGTTGAGTCATGATAGACATATATCACTCGGCGTTTTCACCATTGCATATTTGCAACCAATACTCGGACATATAATTATGAATCTTATACGGATTAGAAATTTTGATAACATACTCTTCAAAGTATATGCTAT
Source organism: Saxidomus purpurata (assembly GCA_022818135.1). Lineage (NCBI taxonomy): Eukaryota > Metazoa > Mollusca > Bivalvia > Venerida > Veneridae > Saxidomus > Saxidomus purpurata. The sequence goes on from JAFMSR010000004.1 coordinate 36,365,286, forward strand.
AGTAATCAATTTTATTTTTAAATTCCTGTGTAGCCGAATTAAAGCTGCTCATTCAGAGCAGAGATTAAAATTTATGCCTCACTTTTTTGGTGGGCGAGAGGAATTAAACTAGATTTCATCGCACCATCCATACAAAGATATCATTTTTGAAGGGACATATTCTTATAGAAAAGTTTGGTATATTGAACTGTGCGAAATAAATTTGATATATAAACATTGGTTTGTCTCTTTAAGTCTATCTCGAATATTAAAAAAATCAACAACAACATATTCATCCTCCCGGTGCCTTTAAGTAATGCCAAAAATTTGTTTTACATGTACAAAATGTCTAGTATTTGCTAAAAAAATAAAAGTATGTTGTCAATGAATAGACTGACCAGCTTCAGAGAACAAGAACCACTGTATAAAGTTTCTAGCTAGAACTTATGAAAAACACCCCGTTCGCAGGTGCCTTATTTCAGAACATTGTTTTAGCTTACCTGTTACTATTTCGTTTGCCTCTAATTAGTTATATAAACATACTCGGTAAAGTGTTGTTTATCACCACTATTAGAAGCTAATTGTTCTCACATTCTCAATTGTGCAATTTGATAAAGAATTGAATAATATATGTGTATTTAAGTCGAAAACAACGCACAAAGCTTGTGTAATTGCAGACAGCGCAAATGCTAGAATTTATTTGATACTAATAAAATAAAATAATGTGTGGTACAGATTCGGACATAGAACAGAGCGCAGCATATTTAAGAAACAATATCCGTTTTAGAAGTGTTCATTGTCTAATAAACCACGATTTTGAGTTTCGATGCGTAGTAATAAACCACGAATGCCGTAGGCACGATTGGTATTTATAACTAAGCAGCTGCATGACAAAAGAGTTGTTTATTAGACGATGATCAACGCTTACAGGCTATTATTTCGATTCCAACATGACTAAACATCCCTACAAAAATAAATATCTAACGTGCAATATTTTACGCGGACATTATTAGTGCGTCATAAGGCAAATTTTGACGTCAATTATGACGTCGTTACGGCTCACGCGTCTTCATGTCATTGCAGATTTAACAACAATTGAGTTCCTTATTTGTTTAACTGAGAAACAGAATATCTCATGTTAGAATATGCTTTTACATATTACGCAGAGAAAAAGCACATGATCTTTGAAAAATTCCGGAATGAAAGTTAACCATACAAAATGAAGTAGGCCTACATGTACAAGAAACACATACTAGTGAGTCCTCAAACGTTGGATTGGTGTTTTCTCGAGGGACCAGCCAGCATGGGAGGTTTGTTCTATCTTCGTCGTTCTCCATCTATGAGAAAGTATAGAATTTAAATCAATAAGTACATTCGGATAAAACTTAAGGTACTGGGGGTGTAATGGGTAATAAGAATAAGTAATAATGCCAAGAAATAGGGTAAACAATTTACCTTATTTTGTCCAGAGACGAAAGTTTCAAAGTTTTATTACATGTAAATCCATCAGACTAAAAAGCCCATAATGCATACAATGTCATATACAAAATTTAATGGCGAACAGCAAATAGTAATTGTGTACAATGTAAGTACACATGACATGATTAATATTACTTACATGTAACCAAACTGGAGAAGGTTTTAAATATTTTTTTAGCACTACTAACTGAATATTTCACATACAAACAGTTATTTCATGTTCACTCCAGTGCTTTAAAATATTCCAGTTTTGACGTCAACCTTTCACGAAACGAAACAGAAAGGTTAACTAACCAGAGATTATAATTCTACACTAAATTGTACGTTATGCCTGAAAAGTTAAAAAAACAACAACAGCAACTGATTTCGATAATGTAGATCTAATTGTACATGATAAAATTAAGGAATGTTAAGACATTGTTCTCATATCTTGCAAAATGACATAATTTTTCATGTATTTCAATTTAATTACTAAAAAAACATCAAAAATACCCCCTCCCCCTAAAAGAAATGGGGATTAAACCATTTTTGCTTTAATCTTAAACTAAAATACGCAGAAAGTAAAACACGATAGAGCAATTAATAAGTTTTACATAGAATTGCCTCTTTAATTTTAGCACTTACATCAACGAAAGTTGCACCTTGTTGGTTTTGTCTCATAATAAGCCTTCGTGAAGACAGGGGAGATGATGTTCTCTGCTGCAACAAACACAATCAAAGCATTAATTTGAATAAACTTTTCTTAAACAGTTCAAAAGATGAAATATTTTGAATTAGTAGAGATAACTTTCTAAACATTTACTTTTAAACTTAGTTCCGTACAAATACTTTTCAAATCTGATAAGATACATGTCTGTACTTACGTTCTCGCCTGTGCTGGAACTTTGTCTGAAATGAACAAAATAATATTGTGGTCTATGAATGATATTCTGTCTTCAGATATTACAAAATATAGGTAAGTAATAGAATGCGAGTCACCATGGTGCAGCTGTACCGCGCTTCCTCAGGATCGAAGGTCAAGGGTTAAATCCCCTCCAGCGCCGTTGGTGTGTTAGAGATTCACCTAGCAGGGATTACTTTTATTTACACTGTCCTGTGACTTTGGAACATGGTGGGGGTAAGAGTGAGGTTGGGTGCGCACCATAAACCGGTTTAAGCTCCCCAGTGGTGTTTTTGCCACTGACCGTTCCAAGGCGGTGCCCCACTGTGTTCCTTTAATTGTTCGTTTTGTCCTCGTGTGTTTGCTTTGTATGCTAGTGTGTGTTGGTAGTGTATATGTGTGTGTGTACATGATTGTGTGTGTGTGTCGTGTGTGTGTGCGTGTGCGTGTGCGTGTGTGTGTGTGTGTGTGTGTGTGTGTGTGTTGGTGGTGTGCACTTCTGGGTGCTGTGGGGTTCGTTTTGGGGAGGCTGCGTTTTTGGTACGTGGCATTCCCTGTTTGATATTATTTTTGTTTTTTTGTCATTAGGCAAAGACACATTTATTACAGAAAGCATCTCTCATTCGCTCTTTTCGAGGCTGATACCATCAGGAGGGCGGTTAATCTCAATTTCTCAACAAAGAATGAATAAACTAGTATTGAATAGAAGCTAAATATAACTTTGTAGGAAGTAAACTAAATGTCGACAATAATTCAAGTCTATATTATAATGTGTTGTACAAACTTGTAAAGAAAGAACGAGTATTTCGAAATCCGTACGTTTCATACTATTTATAAAAGCATAACAAAACACGACAATAAAAACACATTCAGGCAACACATTCGGACAGTTTGCTGTAGTATCGTTCCCAGGAAGGACCAGAAATAACCTCCCATCCTCCGTAAGAAACTGCCAAGTTTTCCATGTAAAGAGTAAAAATGGAGCGGGGATCGAAGCTATGACCCGCAATTAGGAAGACGTTAAAAGCTCAAAAGTAAATCATGTTATTCACTTGACCACGGAGGCGAATATAATAAATTTGATTTAACATAGTCGATTGTATGCATAATGTCATTCGGCACTATAACAGCGTTAATTCATTTGAATATTAGATGGCACCTTACTTGTATTTTCGATAGCATACTATAGTGATGACTACTACTGGAATGAGTGCAATCAATATGACAATTAGTGCGAATTGCCACACTTCCAGAGACATCTTGCACAGGACATCAGAAGATTCACAGTAACATTCATATCCGCCAACATAATTTCTGCACTTTTGTCGAGACCGACATGGACTTTCTTGACATTCGTCTACGTCAGTCGAACAGTATGGTCCGGTCCAAGACGATGGGCAGATGCAGACAAAATATTCATCAAAACTTTCTGCTCTACGCACATCATTGCAAGTATATTCAAGGGCGTTCAAACCTGTAATACAATATGATGTTGTACCTTCTTGCGAAAACATCACTACACTTTGTTCAATTCATTAACAATTGTCTTTCAAACACATGTCAAATTAAATCCAGCCAGGTGAACCAGATAATTACTTAAATATATGAAAGTTGTTACGCATGTTTTCCAGATAAACTAAAAATGATTTAGAAGAAGTTACCTTCAGAACTTCAGTATATTACATTTTATTTTTTTACATTACATTTGTATATCCAAATTAAAATTCACTTCTTTGTTGAAAGCAACAGACCGACTTAGTATTGCCAAAATATCAAATAACACGTATGGTGCCACTGTTTGTTCTTACTTTTGCAGATTCCCCCATTTTCACATTTCATTTCCATCACCACTACTGATATTGTTATAACGTCAGAATAAGTTCCATTGTTGTCCTGAGCAACAAGCTTGATTGTTTCCAGTCCGTGGAATGATTCATTTAATGTATATCTAATGTTGATTCCCCTCCAGTCCATTTGAGTTGGGGATTCTAAAGCGGGTGTACCGTGACACTGTACCAATCAGGTCGAAAATATATAATATATAAATATAATTATGAGTACTACAGATGAAAATAAAGCATTATGTGAGTATTGTATCTACTTATACTCTCGTATTTTTAATACATCACCAGGCAGTTTTAAATGGAAACCACATTATTTATTAATTCACCAATAACATCAAGGTGCATGCAAATAACGAGATACGAAAAATTGTTTACATGCACCTAACACTGAGAAGATATATTTTGACCATATATTAAAGAAAACAAAAAAATGAGATTTGACATAATTTACACATTATTCTTTTAGAAAAAGTGACTTGAAAATGCTGACACTGTACTTAATCTCAACGATAATTGGCAAATAAGATAATGTAGAATAATAACTGTTTACAAAATTGCAGAAACTGTTACTCTTTAACAAAAGCGAAAACTGTCCGCAATATCGTTGTCTGTAGTTCTCTTAATTCTAAAATATACTTGGTAATTATTAGATAACCATGCCAATTCCCGAAAATAATTCGTTCGAATTTCCCTGATGCGGACTTATCTGGAACAGATTTTCCATTATAAATTAAGCTATGAGGATCTCGTAATTCATGAATACATAGTAACTATGCTAAACACATTGATTACATATCAAATTATTGCATTCCTGTAAAACTGAAAGCCAAACTATAACAATTTGTTATGTTTTGTTCGTCTTCAGGTGCCGGGTCTCTTAATTATATAGTTAGTTTTTCTCTAAACGATAATTGTCTTTCCATTTTGAGACAATCACGGGTAAATACATTGTATATTTCTTGCTAATAGTAAGTGATAGAAAGATTACTGTTTGTCAGAATAATTACGTTATTTCGAGAAGGCGTATCCGTCAACAGTACTCTATCTATTTTGTATTATGGCACATTTACTCCATTGTACTATTGTAACTGTTCTTTATTGTGGAAACATCACAGTTTAAGTTCCGCTCCCAATAAAGAAATACTCTACATTGTTTTACTGTAGATATACAGAGTAGCCATAATACAAGAATAATGTAAGTCATATAATTAAATTAGTCGCAGAAGAACACATTGTCACATTTACCACTTTGTAAATTCGGTTGAAAAATGTCTTATGGCTAGAGTAAAACCACATACAAGAAATTATATGTACCATATGAAATCATAATCTTTGTGTTTACCTGTTTATCAGAGCACTTCATCACAGCCAATAATTCAGCAAGTGGCAGTTCCTCTAACATGAAAGTTCCGTTAATAGCTCCATTATCAATTGAGATGTTTAAGTCTTGTAGGCCATCGATGTCATAGGCTATGACCCATCCTATAGCAACTGCTATATTCTTATGGTTTTGTTCAACAAACATCTGCAAATCAATAAAGTATTACTCTCTTCCTGCAAATGTTGTGTTATCGCAATAGTGCAGACCACTAGACGATGCTACGCTTTTCTACGTCCTTAGCCATGTGGATTTTAGTAGATTTTCAAGGTTTTTCCAGTAACTTTCTATGATAAGTGACCACACGCGGAACCAATTATGAACCCAGGTACATGATTTGAACGGATTTGGTAGAGAACCATTACACGACAGTATAAACCAAATGTATACGGTCTGGGTATTGTGATCTTGGAGAAGAAAACTTTCAAAAGTTTCTAACTTTATCTCTTGCAGCCATGGTGTTTAGTTAACCGAGGAACTACTTTAAAAGAGACTAATGCCAGGCTGCTTCAGGCCGAGTTTATTAATATTCAATGAAGATTTTTATGAGAAGATAGACATCATTGGCACACAGCCATCCTAAAAGCTTGATGATCAGGTGAGCTTAAAGAAGTGTTTTTGTATTTCAAACAATAGTGATTTTGTTTTTAGACCAGTGATCTTGAGCCCAGAGTTTTGAAATTATTTTGAATAATTAGTTCAATTATTTCCAAACAAAATATTTTTTAAGTTTCGCCAAAACATTTTAAGTAACACATGTGACACTAAATGCGTGGCCAATTTTGATCCCAAGGGCTTGTTTTTAACAAACTTAATTGAGAACCATTAGGCAAGGCTACTTACAACGGGTTAGAAATTTAGGCCATGTCATGTTTGATAAGAAAGATATTTAAAGTTTCCAATATTTACACGCATGTAACCCTAAAGGCGGGGACAATTAAGACCACAGTAGTGTAATTTAAAAAAAATGGTAGAGATCCACTAGACAATACTATACAGTATATCAAATAACTAAGTGCTGGGACTTGCAGTTTAAACAAGACGATTTGTTAAAAATTTCCTATATAACACTCGGGAGAGGTCTCAATTTTGGCATGGTTTGGATAACTTGAGAGATGACTCCTAAACAATGCTATACATCAAATAACAATGCTCTATAGGCTAAAAGGTTTCGAAAAAGAAGACTCTTGGAAATGTTCCTACATACCACTATGTAATACAAATTTGAACAATTTGGTTGAGGATCTTCGTATTTGTAATACCTAAAGCTGGCCTATTTAGACCTATTCAGGCATACTTTTAGCAAAATTGGTAGAGATTCTCTGGACACTGTTGCTACACACTAAATGTCAAAGCTCTCTGACTTGCAGATTTAGACAAGAACATTTCCCTGTATACAAATATTTAAGTATATTTCTATGTAAAAATGTGACTATCCGGGCCAATTTGCACCCACGGGTCATGATTTTTTTAAAAAAATGGTAGAGGACCACAAAACAATGCAACATACCAAATATCTTAGCACTGGACCTTGTGTTTTTGGACAAGATTTTCAAAGATATGTTTATTTTTAACTCTGTCAGCCATATCAAATGTCAAACTCTTCAAACGTTTAATATTATTACTGTGTTTAGAAATAATGTAAAACATCTTTATTTTAAAAAATAGTTTGAATCTTTATACAAATAAAGTAACACAAGGGACAATTCTTAGGATTGAAAAAAAGAAGTAAGTCACGGATTATAACGAAATGTTACACATTGTATTTATCTTATATATTTTAAAGACGCATAAAGTTATAGGTAATGTCCCACACATCAAATGTTCCTGTTTGGTGGAACCATGATAGTTTCAATTCTATGACCATTATTAATGCATTGTTACAATGTAGAGGGTATGATCACAATCAAACATCTGTTCCAAGGTTCCGTTAAGCAGAGAGTAGGGTGTAAAATGCACAACTGTTTTTGAATGGCCTTTTCAAAAATGTGAAAGAGTTTGGCCAATGGAAATGGAGCTTTTGCCAGGGGCTACCTAACTTAACTTAATCGGTTGTTTTCAAAATGTCCGGTGCTTAACAAACAATGAAGTACTTACGTAAACTGTGTCTGTAATATCGTCTGACAGGAGACTGCTGCCATCATTTGTCATCAAGTGTATGAATGGCGGGTCATTCAAAGGGGTTATTTCTATAGTGATAACTTCAAATTGTTCTTGTGGGTCTACTTCTGCATGTTCAGGTATATCTCTCAGTATCAGGGATATGTTCACAGTATTGTCACATTCTAGGCAAGGAAAAACTGACAGTCTGGAAAAACACAAATAAATGGGATTTAATTTAACAGTCACAAGCAACTGAACACAAAGTCTTCTGATACACTTTGAAATATCAGCGCCACCATTTTATAAGTATGACAGCGTATTTCTAATTATTCAATAATAGTACAATACATAATAGATATAAGTCATGATGTTTCTGAAAAGGCATCATGAAATTACCAACTACAATTTTGCATAAATCAAGGGCCATAATCCAAAAGTGCCTGAGTCGGTTTGGCTGGTTATCAAACGAGGCCGAGATATTATTCTGACAAACATTTTCAGCAAGTTTGGTGAAGTTCGAATGAAAACTGTTTGACTTAGAGAGCGGACAAGGTGAATATACCCAATTTTGCATAAATTAAGGGCCATAATTCAAATGTGCCTGAGTCGAATTAGCTGGTTATCAAACTTGGCCGAGATATAACGCCAACAAACAGTTTAAATAAGTTTGGTGAAGATCAAACGAAAACTGTTTGACTAAGAGAGAAGAAAAGTTGAATTTGGTCAATTTTGCATAAGTCAAGGGTCATAATCAAATAGAGCCTGTGTCGATTTGGCTGGTTATCAAACTTGACCGATATATTATGCCGACAAACATTTAGACCAAGTTTGATGAAGGTCAGATGAAAACTGTTTGACTTACAGCGCAGACAAATTGCGGACACCGCCCTTCCGGCGTAAAATAAGAGAAAGAAATGTACATGTTCCTATTTTAGGAATTTATGAATACTGCGAGGTTGAATTCACATACATGTACATGTATAAGAAATACAAATTTGTATTAGTTCATTTCTATCTTTCATAAATACTTTTCTCAACATAAATTTTGAAAAGAAGAATTTGATGTGTTCATGTTTTTAAATTTTATTATTAGATCATCGTGATTCAGTCATTTGGCCAGTTCATTGTCTGATGGAAACTATATTTAGTTTTTTAACTGCATTTCTGATTCAACCGGTCCTACACCAAGTTCCACAACAGCCTTACAATCCATTGATCTGACGACGAAAGGAATATATAATAAAAAAGAAAATCATTAAAAACGATAGATGCTCCCCGAAGCATGCGTTTCCCAGTTCACTGCACACAATGTTTTATAACAAGATTCAATTCATTTGGGAGAAATTTATCACGGTAACATTACAGATAAGTAAAATCGAAATATTAAAGGGACGTAATTGAATAATTGGCATAGATTATTATTCATAAAAGTTGCACTTCGTTCAATATTCTATTAAACTGAGTTAAATATTATGTAAATATGTTATATGGTTTTTGAGCTATGTTCCCTACAGTCATAATAATTTCACATGATAAAGGGAGATAATTCAAAATGGAGCAAGAGACAGTAAAGATTATTAGATGCTGCCTTTTATATCGCAAAGGGGAGTAATTTATACATGGGACGAATTTGAGATGTGGTTCTTTTATATAACACTTTGTCTAAACGCTCATTCCGTCTAATTTCAATTTGATCACATTGCCAGTTTCGGAGTTTCATTACGGACATGCATAATTAAATCAATTTAAGAGAATATTATTTCAAACAAAGGAGTGAAGAAGAGCTAGGGTTCTTATAAGATGCTATTTCTTTAAATATCGTGAATCTGTCAAATGGTTTTGGAATAATGTGTCGCACAAGGCTTATGGGATGTAATTGAAAATTGGGTAAGTAAGCATTATGAGCACATCCTCTCAACGGCATCTGTATTTCAGTGCAATATCGTTTGAATTCCTTTCACTCTTTTCAAGTTACGCTGCGAAGAAGCATATTTTATAGCGGGAAATATTTGTCAAAGCATTTTCTTTTAATAACCTCTTGTAATATGTGCAGTATCAACTCAATCCAGTAGACACAGTCGATATTCTGCTGAAAAAGAGTGATGCGGGCGGACGAAAATAAAGAGCGAACGGAATGACGACGACAAAGCGGGGAATGCATGCCTTTCTTTCGCAGGCAAATATATGACAATCAAAAATACTTACAGTGAAACCTTTGCAAACCGCACACTCGCGACACCTACACGAAAGTTCGGTTTCTAGAAGTTTCCGATATTTGGAAATTATGAATAATTTATGACCAGTACAGAGGAATATAGTCAGAGGTTCTTTTTGGTTTGATATACTTTAGCAATAATTAATGCATTGAGTGTATTGATTGATTACCCTTTGTGAACATATAGTACACAATAAGGACACACATTTAACAAATATGTTTATTGAAGAAAATCGGACATGCATAAACATGCATGTTGTTCAATGTCCTTGCATATTTATCACGGTAATGGGGCTATAAGCATTTCAATAATTCAAAATAACGTTGGCTTGTATTTAAAGACGATGTGTTCGTTTTGTACAAGAGTTAAAGAATGTTACGTACTTTCCATCTATGCTTAAAGTAACATTGCCGACTGCGAAAGTATCTTGACCAGGTGCTATTTCAAATGTTATCGTATCATTTTCCTCGTCCACTCCTTCTAACAGAAAAGTATTGTCTTCTGAAAGTGTATAACATGAATATTACATGCTAAATGTCGAACTACCACACGACCTTAATTAGTGAGCAAGAGCACTGTGTTTCGCACTTACATTCTTTGTTACAGAGAACAATGTTTTTTTTGTTTTTTTTGTAAAACAATTGCTGAAAAAATACTGTGGGAGCTTCAACGCATGAGCATGAAATGTTCATGTAGCTAGGAATTAGGGCTATGTGTGGGACATATCATCTCGAAACGAACTAACATAATGAATGAAACAATTATTGCCCACGCAAAAATTGATACAGTAACTATAATTTTATCATATAAGAATGTGTGACTTGTTCTTTGCGCGTTTGATAGGTTTTGTGTGCAACAAATACGTTGATCAGTATTTTTTCTATACAAGATAACAAACTTTCAAAAGAGATGAAGTTACAAACTATATTTCAATCGTTTTGTAAACTATATAAAATTATGAAGAAGGTAAGTTGTGTTATAGTATTATTCCTTAAACAAATTGTATATAGTATGACTATACATAAAAACATTATGCCGATAATTTTCACTAAATCTAGAATGTTTTAAATTTCCTAGGAAAAGTAATATATTGACTCATAGACATACTTGTTTATGAATTTACAACCGTAAGTTACTTTCATCTGCAGTAACAAGCATACATTAGATCGCAGAAAAGTGGAACTACACATAATTTTCGAAAATGTCGTGTAAATAAATGATGTTTGTATATTACAAAGGCACTTACAGCCTATGTCAGTTTTTCGTGTGTCAGAAAACAAGCGTATTATCGTATTATTCATACTGATATTGTATACAAAGTCTTCCAAGAAGCAAACGCTGAACTTCAAGTGTGCAATATTTCTTTGATATTGTCTTTGCTGTTAATGTCAGTTTTTATAATAAATAATTAGAGGAACCAATGTTCTTTATTTTAAAATATATTAACTTACTTGTATAAAGCGCTACAGTACAAAATAACGAGAACATTTGTCACATTCTTACCTGAATCCTCCTCGATCAGAATATAGTTTGGACCTATAAGGCGTGGATGATTATTTACGACACTGGCTGATACAGTTGCTAAAGCAAAGTGTGTTTCAGCAGAGTAGTATGAAAATGATCCGTTGACTGTCATACTTCCTTGGTAACTTCTGGTATCACATACCTTGTGTTTATAAAAACAAATGGTTACTAAAGTAAAGGATATACAAATCTTAGATATATTCCACTACTGTATTGACAGATTTCAAAGTGTGCTCTCGAACCATTTATATTTGAATTTGATCTTTATATAAACAATCTAAAGATTTCACAAAGATAGAAGTGTGCGTCAAAGTGTGCATTTACTGGTTTAGCAGAATTTGCACTTTTAAAAGTCTGTTTTAAATAATATGTTGATTTGACCATACATTTGTATATCAAAATGACCACATTCATTGAAAGTAAAAAACTATGCATTAATTTCTAATCTTGCGCATATTCGTTAACACTTTGTGCTCCTTGTTCCATGTTGATAAAAATTCGAACATCATACTATTCATACATATTGCATTAATATCGTTAATTTGTTAGTGTATACTTTTGAGTGATCTTTCAAGTAGTGTAGTACGAAAACTAAAGCCGATTCTTCTGCAATAACCTTTACAGAATGATGCATATATACAGTGAATCTATATGTTAAAGAAGAAAAGAAAGATCTTCCAGAAATGAATAGTGTCTTTTATAATCTTTTGTGAATCCGTGCTTCAAGACAGGATTGTGATTGATACACCTTTTCTAATTCCCTTTAGGTACAAACAAAGACAAAACGACGAATCAGATCCGGTCAACTGCTTTTCAGGCAAAATGAACTTGACATACATAGCCACGCTATTAATGAGAAAGGAAAAACAGGAATTACAAATTCTGTAACCCTTTCTTAAACCGACGCTATTACGTTGTAGATCTATGTAATTAATCCGTTAACTAAAGACATTATATCTGACTTTTCGAGTATCAATAAAAATTATCTGCTCTACAAACACAGGAAATTATTAGTGAATCGCTCTTTTGTTTTCACACAGTGATTTATTAGACTCCGTTAACAAAGCACATGTATATAACAATCACTTCGTTCGACTAGTTAAGAATCTGAGTGAAACTTCTTGCGGAAAACAAAAGGTTACACAGTAAATAATATCATAATTTCTAGCGAGGCACTTTGACAACAGAAAGTAAGATTACCGTGTGTGCTATGACACAAATTGGTACAGTATGTATGACATTTTCTTACCTCAACAGTCGTGGTGCTGTCTGTCACATTGTGTGTGGTGTATGCCTCCTCTTCCCCACATGTGCGACCTGATATCTTCCATTCTTCGTCATCTGCAAACACAGTTTACGAAATTCTAAATGTAAATGCAATGCTGTCAGTGTTAATGTGTTGTTGTATACTGATGAAGGAATGTAACAGGACTGCTTATACATTTAAGTATTATGCGCATTATATTTATCACATCGTTACTGTAATATCACTTTGTAAACGTAAATTCATGCTCCACTAAGTATCGAATACGTCTGTTGAATAAATGTTTGATGAAATAATACTATGCTTAAGGTTATAGCATTTATTCATTTATATAAAACCATGTTTTAAACATCTCCCGCAGCATTATGTCATCAGAGTTTCTACTGAGTTATTTAGATAATCAACTCACTGTTTCAGCTACAATTCATATGTAAAATCCAAAGGATCTTCGATACTGTTATTCAGAGACATTCAGCTTGTTCTTACATTTTAATAAAGTTTTTGCAATTATCATCTGATTTTGTTTTAATTTGTAACTAATAGTAATCTGCAAACGTGTAATACAATTCATGCCCCACTACAAATTAAACAAAAATATGTAACTAAAATAGAACAACTGGAAAGTGTATTGGTTCAAATTGTATATTTCAGAAACAAAGCATTTCGACAACCCACTTGGGCCTCATATCCGATTGGATAATTATTTTCTTTAAGTACAGTAAATAAAGAACGTAATTGTTGTACTAGTTTCAGAATACAAGAATTTAGTCCTCAGGGTTCTATATAGAATAACGATGTAAGTCTGACAAGCCTCTTCAGAAAAACATTTTGCCACACCATTTTGGTCTGATCTCTTACAAAATAAAATTCCGGATTGAAAACCGAAACGTACAATGTAGTCCTACTTTTTAACTTACTAGTTCTTCGTAGTGTACGAACACCATTAATACTTCCCTACTTAAAAGGTGTTAAAACCTTCCAACTTTTAATTAAGGACGACAATTTTGCTATACTATCACGAATGTAATAATTTCATGAACTAGCACCGCAATAAAATGCAATCGTGGCAAATGTAACTATATCTAGTGTTATCTGATGAGTGAAGCGTAACAGAGAACGTACCCGGATTCCAGTGTATAAGCATAGTCATCAGATCATCTCCAGTGGCATTTGTATTTATCTGATGATGGGTTATCATCATACTTCCTGGCAAAGGCTCTTGACCGACAGGGCTGATAGTCAGACTGTGTTCCACCTCAAATATCCTAAGTGTGACATTAAAAGAATACATATGGAATATTGAAAACATGTGTAGTACCGATATAAACGTTCGGAATACGAAGCCAATTTGTATTCCCACAATCTGTTTGAATTTATACAAAACACAAAATTAGGATGACTGTAAAATAATTTGACCAGTTTTCATGATAAATGAGTAACGATGTGTTCTCTATAATGTTAACATTACTTTTAGGACTGATCAAGTGACCTAGGTTTAATTTAGGCTCACATTCTCATCAAGTCTTGTAAGAACTAGCTTAAACTGGTACATCTGAGATGTGTAAATGTCTATTAAAGGCGGACAAACGATAAGACTTCATGCTCAGGTGAACTTACAAAACCTGTTGCACCATATAACTATATAAAATTCAAAGGCACCTTCTGTAAAGAAGCCTTTCTGTTTTGTTCAGTGTATTGGCAGGATTTGCTACAAACGGTTTAAAGGAGGTCGATGATCCAGATTCGTATGTGTTTGTTAGGTCATCTTCCGATAGATAATTTACAGCAATGCTTTGTCCCTCAGTAAGGCCTGAAATTGAAATAATCATCCGAACGTTAAAACAAATATACTATGACTAATTATCATAAACGCATTAACCACTGTCACGCAGTGTTATATGCTAGTATTCAAAAGCGTATTTAAAGCTGCTCGCTCTCAGTTGCCGTTGATTTTTTTTAAATGACATACTAATACATAAAACTAAAGGCTTAAATCAACAATAGAAGTAAAAATCTAGGTAGGAATTTGCAAAAATCGATTGAAAATTCTGGTTTTACGGCAACGCTACACTATATGTAAATATTGGTATTTCAAAAGCGTTTGCAACGCTTTATCATTTGATAGCGTATTATTTAAAATCTATAGATATACTTGACAGAAATTTATACTGGAACCTTTTTATATGACTATATGTTCAAATATATGTTATTTTCATACAGTTAGAAGAACTTAATTTTTTTACCAAAATCTGAGAGCGAGTAGCTTTAAATACATGTAGAAACATATGATACAAAGAATGGTCAGTTGTGCTTATCATTATTATATTCCATACCAAGTCTTTGAAGTAACTATTTATAAATTGTTCATGAGAAATGTCTTTGCATTTACCTTCTGGTGTTTCAATCTGCTGGATAAGATTCTGTACACTACGTTTCCTTGACACTGTCTTTGTTCTGTATTTAATGGCTTCTCCATTGTCAGATGTAAGAACATCTGAATTATCTGATGTTACTAACACAGTATTTACCAGTTTAACAGCGCAGATTTCCGCTTTGTTGCACATTCTCATAAACAAAAATAATGTTCTTCCAACTTCCATGAGGAAGTCATTGTCAATGTGGGTGACACTTGTGTCGAATATACCATCACTTAGAGCCCGTAGCTCAGATATATTGTAGTATGCAATTCCGTCTACTAGAAGCTTTCCGTTCCTGATTTCAACTGTTCCAGAGGTATTTATTGCAATCCACACAAATGGAATGACGTCGTCTAATTTGGTGTAAGAACTTCCGACACCATATTCTAAAAATATCATATGAAAAGGGTAATGAATTTTCAAACTTAAAGGGACATACCCTATAACTGATGTCAAACTAAATAACCTCCAAAACATAAATAATATAATTTTTGGAAGTATCATAACTTAATCTAAAAGTTTCAGCTATGCATTCCCAGTCATTATTTCAATAATCTATGTAGAATTGTTGTTGTACAAATAATGGGTGGATGCGATTTTGTACAGAAAGCCTCTATATTAATTAATTGTGGCAAAATGAGGCATTTTTCGCCATAGGTTTTTCTTTAAATCGTATCTATTTATCACTTTACGTTCATTGAACACATAATCTATGTTACGAGAATATAATATGTTGGATGTAGGGAGTGCCTCTTTATTTTGAATCTAATAATCGCTTCTTAGCGTAAAGAAGTTCTGACGCTGTACCGTATTTGCTAATTGCAGGATCTGTGCTGACTTGCCATGTTGCACCGCATGCAGAGGGATCATGCGTTTTCATAGCAGTTTCAGGGTACACTTTGCTCAAAAATGGTTCGGCATGAACTGCTGAAACGTTAAGAGTCTCTGGATCTGGAGGCTCTAGTAGAACAGTTACTCCTGTATAAACATATTTTCATAAGTACATGTACAAGCAATTTATTTGAATAAAGGTGCAACCACACTGCTTTCTTTTTAGTCATTATGTAGAAAACGTATGAACTCTTAATCAACATATTGTTTTTCCTAATCTGTGCATTTAACTTGACGAAGCAAGTTTCTTCTTTCCCAGGTAGTAAAATGTACTAGATAAATAAAGTCATATAAGGGAGAAATTAGAACTTTCACTATCGATTTACCCATTTTGTATTTAGATATACAGACTGTTCCATAATTTATATAGTTTTGACTTTTCTTTTGCAAAATAAACGAATTCAACTATTTAAAAAAAATGTTTATAACATGTTCCAGAGCACTGAGAGGGTTACAAAGATTAGGAAATTCTATACATAAAATTTTATAATGTGGGTGACTTTCACTGGTCAAGGAGTTATTGGTAGACATTGATGTAGGCAAACTTTTTTATTTATGGTTGTATACTATAAAGTCAGCAAACTAAAATTATTTTGCCTTACCTAAGTAGTATAATAATAGCTCTAAGTATATTTCTAGCAGTACCTTACTGTGGTAGCCTGTTAATACTGTACATGTAAAAAGGTGTACATTTTTGTAAATATCAGCGATATATATAAAATAGAAGTGTCATATTACATGTAATGTGCCAAGGGTTCTTTGATATACGAATAACAAGTACATAGAATTTATTATCAACTTTTGTGTGCTTCATGGAGTAGTCAGTTTATCTTTAACGACTTCCGAGAAACGCTACGGCAGAGTAAATATAGCTACAGCTGATTTATGACCTTGCTATTTTCATATACTAACTAGCTTAACATTGAAACTAGCGCATTAGCTGTTGACGAAATTGTAATAACCAAAGATCCGTTCGACACGTTTGGTAACACAGAAGGAAATACTTATAATGTAAATAACCGTTCAGGTCTGTCAACCATTGTTACATTAACGTTTCTACTTCTTTTACATGTAAACAAGTGCTTTGATCCGAAACTGTTACATTTGTAAGTGCATTCGAAAACTAATTATCCTTACATCTATGGGTTTGCATACACTCACTTTTTCACCCGAATATTCTATGATCACCATTGGTTTTTTTATAAAAGAACGGCAAAGAGGGTAAAAAACTGTTTTTCTTCCAAGTGATACATGTTGTAATAACAGAAGTCATTTACCCTTTGTGTCATTATACGTAGTAATAAGTCCAGCGTCGTTTGTGCACATAATGCTAACAAAGTAGGTTGCATTATGTTCAAGAACACCTTCAAGACTTGCATTGATGCCTATAGCAAAAACTCCTGTCGATGTAAACGGCTGGATATCGTCACCACCAATAGTACTACCTATCGCCCAATGGTATTCCTAAAAGAGCAAACCGTGAAATAAATGTACTTAACCTCATTGTATATATTCGTAATTCTGTTTAATTAACGCTATTAGTATTTCATAAATTGTCAACTATTAATTTGTGAAATTCACATACAAACCTATGCATACAAAAGCCTGTCTAAATAACAGTAACCAAAATACATTAATTTTAAGTACATTCTATAACATGGGAAATTCTCGTGGTTTTCTTGTAAAACATATAAGTATTGAGTAGATGTATCATAGTTTCAGATTTTTTTCAATACACGTAATTATTTCCACTGTAAAAATCTTTTTTATTTTTAACACAGCCTATTTTCACTTTTATTTCTGACGTTTCGACTTTAAAAGACTTTATCTAAATTATAACAATATTAGTCGCACTACATATTCAAGTTCATGAATCACCACAACAATAATACAATAAAGTAACGTTGACATTCGTAACGTAATTGAATACTATTAGTTTCTTTCATCATGAGCATGCGGTTTAGATACCGAGGGTAACTGTTTTGGCGGGTACGAGGCTCTGCCAAGTTCCCGCGAAACAGTTACCCGAGGTGACGGATATTTCAATCTGAACCAAATATCTCATGGTAGAAATTATAACTTGCATACCGTCTTGCACTTTAAAATAGATATTTAAATGCAAACTTATCTAAATGATGCGTCTTCATATGTACACAAACGTTATTTAGATGCTGTGTTTGGGAAAGTGACGTCACATTGTTTATAACGTTACGTCACAAGTCATTCACAAAAGTCATATTATATTGGGGATGTAATATGAGATTTTCCAGCACTGGTGAAAACTGCGGAAGCTCCAATCCGGTATGCAAGAAAAAATCGCGCCAAAATATCAAAATCAGCAGATTAGAATATTTTGTCGCGACTTAACATTTCAATGAAAAGAAAACGAAGACCGTCGACAGTTGAAAAGTTGAATGAGAAACACAGTTACATGCATGATCATACTTTTATTTCACTGTCATCATCAGTACAGAGCCATATAGCTTTTATTGTATCGTTGGAACCTTGGAACTCTGACGGTGTGAAATCTCCTTGTCTCACGTCCACATATAACATAACACCTGTGTCAAAATCTGGTGGTGTCGTATCAATGCTGAAACCGTTAGATACACCAGTGGCATCCGTTCCAGAGCCAAGAACAGCCCGTACTAATGGAAAATATATTTTCAATATGATTTAAATGTATATGGTTATGTTTAGACAAGCGCATGGCAATCTAGGATAAACAGCATGACAATAGAATTCATATGGCAGGAAAAAGACGGAGTGGTTATTTGAACTGAAAATAATAAGACTTATGTTTATATGTTTTAAGTGATTTTATTGTTCAAAGTGACCATCAAACATCAAACACTTTCAAAAGACATTAATCGCTGGTCTTATACTTCTAGAACAATGAACATGTCCTTTGTTATAAACAAAATATATGAATTTGGTTAAATAGTTTCATTACCACATATTATAGAAGAACTCAGTAAACGTCTTCTTTTGATTAACCAAGTACGAATTTGAAATTGAAAAGCCAACCCTTTTGTTGCGTATTGTTTCATTGATATCTTGAATTAACCGAAATATTTCAAACCATCTCTTTTTATCTATAAATTCAACTCTTCACCATAAATCAATATGGCCATTTTGAGGGAAATATAACTTTGAAAATATTTAATATTCGTCAATGCACGTACCTATAAGGTATAATGTTGTATTTGTTCGAGTGCTAAGGTCAAGACCCTTTAAAGAGAATTCTACAACGAAGTACTTGTCCGCGCTGCAGTCTTCTTCACAAACGTATTTTGAGCACTGATCTGTGCATGGAATGCATGGTCGGTGTATCTGCAGTAAAAACACTTCAATATATACATCTCCATACAAATACACGTCTTTTCACTTCGATGACGCTGCACATTGATACGAATATGAAAATTAAGCCACCAATTCACAGGTTAAAGGTTAACTTTAGCATTGGATATCAATAAAATTACACAACGTGTTTGTTCAGTCTGTCCGTGAGATGACGGTATATACAACATCTGTCAAGTAAAATATTATTTCAACAGACCTCAGTTTAGCATCGTGTCCATGGTTTCTGAAGGCCTTTTAATTCATTAAAGTTATATAATATCTTTCCACTAAAATGTACAAACAATGTATCTTGTTTTATTGATAGAAAAAGATCAGATTTATTATTTATAAAGCGTGCTGCATACATTTGAAGCTTTTAAGATAAATATATGGCCTCTGATGATAGACTGAAACTAGAATTGTGTCCATAGGACAAGGATGCCCCTACTTTCTACCTTTGTCAGAAAACAAGGGCCAATTTCCATAACTGTGCTCTAACTGACCCGATGTACTCATGTGAGGTAATATCAAGTCAGTAGGTCAGTAGGTAAAGTGACCAAAGGACCGGGCCAACTTGGACACAAGGGGTATGATTTTAGCGATCTTGGAACAGGACCACTAGGCAATGCTAAATACCAAATATCTAAGGTATTGGCCTTATTGTCTAAGAGCAGAACATGTTTTTAAATATATTTTCCTATACATCTCAATATAAAATCAAGTGTCGATTTCGATTTATAGGCTCCAATGGTGTGTAACCCCGTTTATTAAAACAAAATGAGGAATAATGTTTGGTTGGTCCAATATACAAACTAAAACCAAGGTGCACAAAGTCTCATTCAAATTAACATATGTATGAAGTTTCCTGACTCTAGGTCAATTAGTAAAGGTGCAGTTAATGGCACAAATCCTCCCCCTCCATAAAAGAAATTGGAAGGCTTAAAATCAAATGATAACAATAGTGTATAAATGAATGAAATGCGTACCTCTCTGAAATTAACAACGTCGTCTGTACTTCTTGTCATTCCTATGCCAGCTTCATACATGACAACTGCGTTTGTCCCACCTTGAAAGGGTTTTCCGTACCTGCACAACTCTTGCCCGTCCGGAGGCATCACAAGGTCACGGAATGTCGCAAAACCCGTCCATAAATTAAAAACGTCACGTTCGGGTAGAACATTATTCATGTGCCATGCATGGAGAAGTAATTTTGTGTGTGGACTTAGTGCTGGTATACCACACATTTCAGATATTTTGAGACCGTCAACAAACGTCCTCACACATGATGTAAGCTGAATTGAAAACGATATAATTTAAAATGTTCATTTTAGTTCAGCAGGATGTTTTACATATTACTAACATGTACTAATCTTGCAACAATAATATGCATTTTAACTTCATAAAATATATCATTTACACATACAAAAAATGTACATATTCACTTACAAGTAAACTCTTTTAAACCACATACATGTATCTGAATTTACTTAGCAAAGGGTTTTTATTTTGTATGTAATAATGCAATAATCTGACCAAATTTTTAAAGTTTGATTATGTAAATTTCTATAGATACCAAATATGAAATTTCCTTACGGGGTCATGGTTATGTGAAAAGATTTTGGCGCTCTGTGCTCGAAAAATCAGACTCAAGAACAGAAGTAAAACGACATTTATTTCAGAACAAAGAAAGAAAATGTAATGTTTTCAGGGCATCAAGGCACACCGGTTTCTCAAATTGTGTTAACCAATTTTTAAATAATGTCGTTTTGTCAATGACTGTATCTTTTGTGTAGATAAGATATTGTCAGTTAAACTTGGAATAATACACAGATGTTTAACTTACTTTGAAATAATACACAAATTTTAACATACTTTAAAAAAACCCACAAAGGAAGCCAAACAATTCTTCAACTCACAGCAATACTTAACAATAACTTACATGTAGATCTTCCCTTGTCGAGTAGAATTCTAGTTTATACAAATGAAACTGTTCAGCTGGGTTAAACGTTAGCTCTTTGGAAATGCTCATTGTGGAAGCGGTATCATTGAAGAATCTGCACCAAGTTAAAGCACGAGGTATCCCTCCTGTAACATAAACTACTTAAATAAGTGAAAGTCTGGTACAGTTTTGTTCAATGGCTTTTCGTAAAATATGTGCTTAATATCGTACAAGTTGTAACATTCATATGCTTGGTGGTAATGCCTGTTTTAATATTATATTAAGTAAACAAACCAGTGTAGAGTTGTACTCCACAAGACGCTTCTGATACAACAGTTGCAACTGATGATGTGTCGTTTTCTAAAGTGTCAGCTGGTACGCTTTCAGACGTTGTAACTGTTTCATATCGGTTGCTTATAAAGTGTGTGCAGTTACATGGGCAATCGTCAGACTAACAAATAGAAAAACAAAGAACATTCAATTACAATTTTATATTTATTTAGAGAAGTGCTCTGTTAATGTAGGAAAAACGTGTTTTTATACTACACGAACAATTTCGCTAAGTGCAATACATCATGTTTTCGATGGCATTATCCCTACATCGTCCGGATATCATCACAGGTTACGGGTTAAATCAGTGCTTAGGCTATGACCTTATTTCCCTTACTATTGTTTTTTTTTCAGGAATTTTAGCACTTATCGTTACATGAAATGGAATGAAATGATTGTCAACGTTACTTGTGATTCAAAACACTTTGTTGACAATGCGATTTATAAAAGATTCATTGGAAGTTCTAAGAGTTTGATGTTCCACAGTATTCAGTCGAAAGTAAGTCTTTTTTTTTCAGTACATTAAACCATTTCAAATTTTCAAACAAACCGTTGATACTTCTATCACTTTTTTTTCTAAGTATTAGAATTTTTATTTTCGCGCTTATGATTAATGACTTTACACCTAACACAGTCCTATCTCGATATATAATTCAATGCTGTATACCCATATCTAAAATTATTTAAATGGATATCACTGCGTGTTCTTACTAAGACGAAACAGAGGTCAAAACAACAGATACTTCAATCATCTACAATGAGTGTGAGATATTGGATATAAGTGCTATAAACATTGATAGGTAAATGACTCACCACGATCTCATTGTAGCAACAGCTGCACGTATTTACAGTCCAGTCTGCTTCAGTTATATGATTGTATATGTGAAAGTTATTGTCACTTCCATCCCAGAATGTTACACCCGTCACAGCCAGACCATCTGCATCAGCTGCACGGACGGATATCTGCAAGAAATTATACGAACAGTAACTGTATATATCTTTTACTGCAAATTTTAAACTGCAACAATGTTGACGGTACGTTAACTGGATAATTCTTCCATCCATTCTGTAGATAAATACCTTATTTAGAAAACAATTACAAGTTGCACAACATACGGTAGCAACTTGAATTGTTTGTGCAAAAATACTGATGTTCCCCTCATTGTCATAAAGCAAAGGGTTAAGAAGATAGAGCGCGAAAATAAGTTTTTAGCAGAATGTTAAGGCACGACCTTTCAACAACGTTCATTTATAAAAAAAATCCTTTGTGCTTATTAACATTTTACAAATTGAATGTCTTTTCAGCAATGCAAGCAAGCAGGGGCAGTTTGTCTGCAAACATTTGAATGTGCGCAGGTATTTGAACAAACAATTATCAAACTAGGTCATAAAAATATGATATGTACATCTACCGACATGTGTAACATGTATATTGATTTTCATTTAGAACCGGTCGAATGAACGTTGTTGAAAAAGCTTGAGAATCAACAGACCGAGCGACAGAATGACTCCGGTATACTCTCGAATAATTCGGTGTCGTATGGGTACATACCAATGAAATCGTATCTCGTAAGATGATTGCAACAGAATCGTGCTAATTTGTCGTAAAAATCAAATATAAACGACACAGAAATATGCCAACTTATACCTCATAAATGCCTCCCGTCTGAAAGTCAGCTGTTCTGATATAGGCGCCACTAAATACTCGATCTGATTTGGAATCCCTCGTTATTTTTATTGTCACTGTATCACTATAATTGTCCAGTTTAATGTTCACTTGTCTATGTGTCAGTTGCCAGTTGATGCCATTAGGATCTCTCATACTTTCTGACGCAAAGGTAAACCATTCGCTATCTAACATAGACACTTTTCTCGGAGGGCATGGGTCTGTCGTTGAATAAGGATAATGTAGAAACATACCTGAATATAAAGAAATAACTGTGTCATGCAAGTGTGTGTATGAAATTACGAGGGATGTTCCAAAAAAAATGTTTGTCAACAAATCTTAGCCGTAGCCAATGAATAACAGTACAGCTGCACATCGATATATACGTCTTATATTTCAATGATCGAGTGCTTCACTATATTTTGAGTTAAATACAGGACAAATAGAAAACGGTTGAGAAACGAGTAGCGCATATGAATGAGAAACGGGTTGATTTGCCGGGAAGCAAAGTTTTGACAAGGTTTGCTTTGTATTTCGGTAAACTATTATCACACGACAGTTGTCGTAGGATGACAAATCAAACCTGAACACTTTTGTAATATTCATTTTTAAGATTCATATACAATTCAAATGACAAGTCCGTCTCGCAGAAAGACACCTTGTTAGCAATCATCAGATCTGGATGCAAATATAAGATAATATTAATCACGAATGCAGGAATTCCGACAGTGCATACTCGCTCTTACATAGCCATTTTAATTACTTTTACGTAATTGAGGTCGTTAGATATTGAATTAATACTGACACAAAGAGGTGTCATAATTAGCTTGTGATGTGCGAACCGGCAATTAATAATTGCATTTGCTGCTGCGGTTCAGTTTTACTCGTGGTATTCATCACTTGTGTAGTGGAGAGACAATTAAAGAAAATCAGTCAATTCTTTAATTAAATTACTGAATTAGAAAATTTCACTGGTCAGGTTTCTTGTTTTCACATTTTCAAGTTTTATGGAAACTGAACTTCAAGCACAAAATATAAAAAATATTTGTACTTATGAGCAAAAGAAGAATCGTGTCTAAGTGACCAAAACCTTAATGAACATAAATTTGCATGTACATGTATTAATGAAACATAGACTTACTTTTTTGAACCTTTTAGAAAAAGGCACGGAAAGTAGACGAAGGCCTTCTCCGTCAGCACGAAAAAAGCTTTTGTATACAACTTACTTTAAATGTAATAACATTTCAATTCAAACTCGGGTAATAATGGATAAGACCGTCACATGGAAATACTACCGTGATGTAATGCGTATGAAATTGAAGAAATACTTTTGCACCAGAAGTCCAAAGACTGGTAAAAAACTTGTCCGACTCCTTAAATTTATGATAATGCACCAACACACACGTTTGACATTGTGACAAATTATTTTAGGTCAGAAAAAATAACAATTTGACGATGTTTGGCAGACATTTAGATAAACTATTATATTGTTTTGGGGGTTTCACCAATTCAATCCCTTGTCATGACGCATTCAAAATGATATACAGTCTAAAACTTAAGACAACACACAGATAGAGATAGTATCAAAGGATGTTTTTGAAAAAACTGGCACCGACATGCATTACTTTTCGATCATCGATTATGCGGATTGTTTTAGAACAGGAATAACTAGATTTATCACTAAATGGGATTAATACCCCCGCAAAACTGGTTTGTCAACTGATGAAGTTACTAGCGACCGACCGACCACAGGGTTAATACTGTATACACCCCCGCCCCCCTCACCCCCATTTTGTTTTTGGGGGTATAATAATCTCAATATTCATTGCAAAAAGAGAGAAATAATGAAAAGTATTAACAGTCCTGATTTAGCGATGTCATGTTTAACGTCACTGGTAGTAATTACTCTTTGCACACAAAATAAATTCAGATAAAGTTTGAATGTTGATGTTTTTGTGTAAGTACTTGTGTAAGTATCTATGAATATTATTGACTTTGTTTTACTCAAACTTATATAAATTATAAAATGCTGACTTTACCTCTCGTGTTAAAGTGCACACATTTAAATATGAGATTTATTATAAATAACTTATTTTAACAAGCATATCGGATTCTGTCATCTTGAGATAGTGTTCGTATTTATTAACATATACCATCCATATGGTCAGGTGATCCCCACCAAACAACATCGCTTGTAAACTCGTGTCCCTCTGTGACATGTCCTGCGGTCGGAACGGATTCGTCAAAAACGATTGGTGACGTTTCCGATGACGTAGACAACTGTGCTTTATTTATTGCATTGATTGACACAACATAAACAGTCGACGGCTGGAGAAAAACAAACACACACTTTAATATATTTATGAGCATATTACAACTTTAATTAAAAGTATTTCACAATTGTGTATATGGTAAGATCAGCACTACCTGACAAACGGAAGCATAACAAATTGTATGATAAAAAACTGAAGTGCCTTTTCACTCCCAATAATGATGGTTTACAGTGAAAACTTGAACAACTAGAGAAGCAAGTAATAATTGCAAACGAAACAAAATGGCAGTAACTTCAACAAATGGAAGATTTACCTCAATCGTGACATTAATGAATGTATAGTTTGTGTAGTTGTTAAATGCAGGTATTGATACAACTTTTGTCATGGATGTGCCGCCAGTTTCGAGCGTGCATTTTCCCTTGTTCCAAAGTGTCAAGTTAAATATCTTTATGCCTGATTCGTTGTCTTGGAATCCTTCCCATTTTACAAAAATCGAAGAGCTCGATCTCGCGTAAGCAAGATTCTGAAAAAAAGAAACTAATCACATGTACACAAACAGTATTTTGAAGTTAACATTTTTACCAGTTGAAATGTATCCTTTAAACTGTTTATTGTATGTTTGTGATTCACTAATGTGTTGGAAATACAATCACAGG
Organism: Saxidomus purpurata; assembly: GCA_022818135.1. NCBI lineage: Eukaryota > Metazoa > Mollusca > Bivalvia > Venerida > Veneridae > Saxidomus > Saxidomus purpurata. Next base: position 36,391,467 of record JAFMSR010000004.1, read on the forward strand.
AGTGTTTATCAACAAGTCACAGAAAACGAAATTCGTCATGTATGAACAACATACCATGTCAAAGAAAGGTCCGCCAGTAATTTGCCCAGCTTCAGGCTGTGTAACATCCACACTGAACTTATGATGCGTCATGTTGCACTCTCCAGATTTATCTAGCGCTGTTAGTTATAAATGTACAAATGAACAACGCGCCGTTATATGAGACATTAAACAACCGGACAATACAAAAACATGTACATAATATAATAATGACTGTGTTTTTTTAGTTACTTTTTGAAAAGTATGCATGTTTAAAAGCGTTACATGTTGACCTATGTAGTAACATAGAAAATGAAATTAAGTTTATCTAAAGGTGGCATTAAACACATACCTAGTACCCACAGATAATATGTTCCATTTTGTTCAAGACTTAGATCTTCAAGTTTAATGTACGTGCTGACACCCACATTTGTCACTGGATAGATGTTGAACATGGCGTCTTTCTGTTCTTGTGTTGCTCGACCTCCATCAGCCTGACCATTAAAATGCTTATATATAACTGAAAGCCTAAGCCTTAATTAAACCAGGAAATAAATATGTATTTTGTAAGTATAAATATCAATGTTGAACACTACGGCCGTAAACCACAAGTATTATACAGAAGCTGTTTATTATAGCTTGTCATATATCAGAATGATATTACTTTTTCAAACGTTCTACATAGCACTGGACGCTTAATGAACAAATTTGTAAAAGTATTATTAATAACCTGAAACAATAACAAATAGTAATCCATCTAGGAAAGAAACAGTTACTCACATACATCCTACCGTCATCGGTAGAGTTTGAAGAATGATTTGAAATAGCTATATAGTACAGCAATATATCCACGTTTGATACAAATCCGTACCATTGGGCTTCGAATTGTTTGGTTGTATCGATATAATCTGACATAGTAATTGTCCCGGCTACAACAGAAAATACTCGATGATATTTAAGCTATTCATACAAGGAATACCTATGAATAATGCTACTATTTTAAATATAAAATGTATTTACTTTTTGATTACTTTTTGTTGATATTTTTTTTTATAAAATAGGCTGTTTAAAAAATGAACACTGTGAAAAGAATAACGCCTAAGGTTGAGTTTACTTGTTGACATAATGAAAGTAGATCATGAAAATCCTTCAAGTGGTTCGAAAGATATGGAGCGGAAACGAACAAACAATGACTCCTAAAACATGTGTTCTGCATTAGATAAACATTTGACATACGTTTCATGCAAATCCTGCAAAGGGTTTAGAGGATATGGAGTAAATACAAATAAAAACAATGACCCCTAACTTGACCATATGATTGTGGATGAAACATTTTTTTTACACGTTGTCTTGGTGGGTTGAACATTTGACCCAGGTTTCATGAAAATCCTTCAAGTGGTTCAATAGATATCGAGCGGACAGGGGCAACAATGTCCCTGAAGTATGACATTGATCTTGTGCCGGCGGGGTATAAAAATGTATTCTGCAGGTCGTCTTGATGACATAAAATTTGACTAAAGTGTCATGAAAATCCCTGAAGTGGTATAACAGATCTGGAGCGGACCGACAAAGCGACCGACCAACATGCTGACCTCTAAATACCACTCGAAACCCTGGTTGTGAGTACAATTAAGTATAACTCAAACTCACAGCAGTTACAAGCAAAAATAAACCAATGGTTTACAGTATAATAAGTCAAAGGAAGCAGATTTTTTCCTGCCATCAGGCAAATGTTGCGACAGTAGCATTTCTAAATTGAATTCAGCTGACTAAATGAATACGATACCGTCAGTTAACACGTATCAATTCATGAGGGAAACCTTAAGTACCACAAACTTCATGTTTAAAATAAACGCAACAAAATTTACAATTTATTAATATATTCCTACCAGTGACCCCTCCGTCATAATCAACATAGAATCCGTTGGAAATTGCAGTTGCATAGGAAAATGATGCGCTGTATGCTCTGACTGTAAAATAGTAGACACCATTTCCTGGTTCCAAGTCCAAATCCATAAATGTTACTGTTGTATTCAAACCTACGTTTGTGAATGGAACTACATTGTCTCTCGTGTTGGTAAATCTACGATCAGTACCAAGCGCAACCATGTAATAAGCCACCTCCTGATTATCTTCCGTACTCACCTCTACACCGGCATTACCTGAAATATTTTGTTACAGGTATAGAAATTGTGTCGGCTGAAGCAAAAGGGGAAGCCGTGAAACTGTTACACGTCATTTTACGAATCAAACATTAAGATTACTGACACAGGTATATAAATGTACAACTTGTATGTATTTTACAGTTGAGTAGTAACTGATAGACTTTATATGAATTCAATCCAAATCTCTAAATACAAAAGCGCCTAATTACCTGTATACACGTCGTTTATATTAGTATCGGATTTCAGTTCACCAAAGCCTTCCCAGTTTGCAGATACATTTGTGCGTGATTGAAGCACAGATAAATCGAAACTAGTAACATCTCCATCGTATACAAAACCAGGAAGCAAAGGATCAGAGCTGATGGTAACACCGTCCGATCGCAGTACATACGTAAAGCCAACCGCATTAGTGACGCGGAGCAGACTGTAGTACCTACCCCCGTCTTCCAGTTTGACCTGACTATTTATTCCCTGTGTTGATACTGAAAGCAATCGTGGAATATATATTTACCCAGGGATTCTCCTTTGTATTATTTAATTAAATAGTATTATCAAACTAATTAATAGTTTGCACATGCATATTAATACCAAACTATAGTTATTTCAATGCTTCATTATCGTACAGACACTTGCATATGACAAAAATATTGAATGTAAATAACAAAATGTATAACCCTTAGGTGAGTGATATTTACTGAGACCGAAGGCCAAGATAAGTAGCAATGTGCATCAAGTTAATGGATTTGGACATCCTAAGAAATCATCGTTCAGTTTGTGTTTTATTGTATGATAATGACCATGTGCATCGCTGTTAATCAACATTAATATAAAACACACACCCGTTTTAAAATTGCATCTGCATTAAGAATTGATATACGATTGTATACATAAACAAATTTGATATTTGACAGTTTTACTCAAAGTAATCAATATCAGCAAAACGCATTATGTTGTCACCGACAGAAACGAAGGTAATTCTTGAAGTCATTTTGTTAATTGTTTTAACCATGATTTTAATGCTGCTAATGTGACTTAAGTTAGACCAATCAGAATGTATAAATATAGAAAGTCATTCAATGGAAAACTATACATAGTTGCTTTTCAACAATACATGTTATTTAATCTGAAACATAAGTCTCACTTATATCAACCGTTAAAGTCCTAGGATCACACGACTTTACTAATATAGAAAGATAAAAGTACTGATAAGATAATGTAAGAACCATGTTCTATTCACTCTGTAATAATGTTGTCATATGCCTTTCTGTCGTATTTAAATCGTTTATTCAGGAAAAAGAGTTGCCAAAAAGCCTTTCTTATTTTTTTGCAATATCATTGAAAGAAATGCTGCAGTCTAGATTTCTGTGTTCTTGGTGATTTCGAAAGCAAAGTTAGAAATGTTTTTGGTACAAATAAAGATCATTTCCGCCGGTTAGACATCTTCCTTCATTAAATAAGAGCTACTTGCAATTGTGATCCTGGGACTTTAAGAACTATGATATATCATTTCCAAGAAATCTCTGTTCCAAGCAAACATACATAAAAGACATAACAGGGGCATCATTTTTCGTAAACGGTTCGAATCCCGCGAAAGCGACACCTAGTTCTTTGCATTAGAAATATAACTAAAACACAAATTCTTAATATTAATAAATATATTAATATTCAAAGGATTCCTACAATACATATCGATAAACGGTTGTATCAGTGTGCCGTCAGTGCGTTCAATTGACCACTCGTACTTGGATACAGGGCAAGGATCTCCAGATGTGTCCCACATGGCCTCGATGGTATTAGTTTCAGTCTGGTATTGACTATTAAAAAATGGACAACATTATATTTGTAATGCGACTTTATGTTTAATTTGACCTCAGACAATTGAAGTATTAAGCCATTAGGATACACTAAAAGTTAAATCAAAACATGCACAACTATGATATGATAATCGAATCGTGTTGCATAAGGATGTAGTAACTGTAAAACATTTGGCTATATATTTAACACGCTAAAATGAACAAATTAATGTACAGTATAATAAATCTGTAGAACTACGAAAGCACCAATACTAACATGTCTCCAAAAGCATTTTGGTCGGAATCGTAAATACCAACATGTGTCAGTGGAAGGAGACCCTGACTAATGTACGATAGGTACACGCCATTTGAAACGGAACTCGTAGCAAGATCAGCAAAATTTAATCCTTTCACTGTGACAAAAACCTACAAAGTATAAAATAATGCTTTTAAATTGTAACTATGCAATACAATAAAGAATAAAAAGCTCGATTTGTGTACTTATAATTACAAAATATATTAAAAATTAGTGAGTTTTTAACTTCAAACATGATGGCCTATAAAACATTTAAGCACAGGATCCAAACTTGAGTACTCTGTGATTGATTACTGATACATGTATGTAAAGAACTGTATCCGTGCCTCAAAACTGTTAGCTGAATGTAGAACCATTGGGTAATTTTTTTAAAAAGGCAAGAGGTTCATGATGGTCCATGTATCGCTCACCTCAGTATCATTGCTCCAACAGACAAGACAGTAGGTCAAAAGGTCATGAACTAGGTCAGCCGATGACAGTTTTACAATCTGCTCGAAATCTGTACTCAAAAAGTTCATTACAGTAACTTCAAAAACAAAAGGTTGATTAAAAGGTCAAGACCAACATATCTAACCTTATTGTTAGTATCGATCTTCACCCAGAGCTCATTTCATCCACTCTTACATTCTAACCAATTCTCAAGATGACTTGGAGCCACCTGTTACCTCTTGAGTGTTCGTAAGGGTTCCTATATGATTTGATCTTGTGTCGTAGGGTAACATATCATGAGACACAATTTCAAAATTGATATAGAGTTTATTGAAATATCCTGACTAAATTTCAAAATGATTGGGTTCAAAATGTGGCTTCTAGAATGTTGACAAGGTTTTTCCATTATTTGACAAGGTGACCTATTTTCTTACTCCATATAACCGAGTTTCAAACTTCAATCTTTACCTAGAACTCATCAAGACGAACATTATGACCAACGTAAGATCTGGTGATCTTGCTTTGACCCTACATGACCCAGTTTCAAACTTGACCCAAAGTTGATTAGGATAAACATTCTGACATATTTTCAAGTGATTGAGTACAATATATGACTTCGTACTTGACACGGAAAACATCAAAACGAACATCCTGACTTATTTTAAAAATGATAGGTTACACTATGTGCATTCTAGAGTATCCACAATGCTTTTCTATAATTTGACCTGGTGACCTAGTTTTTAATCCAACATGACCAAATTTAAAACATGATCTTTCGGTAATCAATAAAATCATTCTGACACATTCTCATAAATGTGGCCTCTAGAGTGTTCGCAAGGTTTATCTATTATCTAATCTGGTGACCTGCTTTTTGATTCCACGTGCGCCGGATTCAAACATGACCTACAGTTCATCAATGGTTCATCAAAACATACATTCTGACTTATTTTCAAGATAACTGGGTATAAAACTTTAGGGTGTTCACAAGGTTTTTGTATGATCTGACCGGTTGCCTGTTTTTGATCTTACGTGATCCAGTATCAAACTTTGCCTAGAGATAAAACAATCTGACCGATACTTATTATGATTGGTTGCCAAATATGGTCTCTAGAATGCTAACAAGGTTTCACTATTACTTGACCTTGTGACTCAGTTTTTGACCCCATGTAACCCAGTTTCAAGGTCTGCCTCGAAAGCATCAAGTTAAACGTTGTGACTAATTTTCATAATGATTGATATGAAAATGTAGTCTCTAAATGTGAACAGACGACGGACAACATACAGCAAACGACAGACAAACGATGGGCATCAGGCGATTACAACAGTGTACATGAGCTAAGAATTATGTTGAAAATTGAATTCAACATACTTGCGTCAGTCCATATAAACTTATCCCTGTGATTGTATACTGATTTGTTGTTTTTGGCACTGAGAAGAACGGTTTAACTTGTCCGCCACCAGGGGTTGTCCCAACCGCTATCTGATATCTGAAACGAATAATAAATGAAATAAATTTCTGATTTTTTACTATGGCAGGTTAAATCCTTGACCTTAAAATTAAAACGTTACTACTTAAGCTATACTGAATTGTATAAAAATGTTTTTTTTTTCCATAAACTGTCAGCAATTTTTGCATTTACATGATGTAACATGTACCTAGAAATGAACACTTAATACAGTACAAATACGATCATTTACAATATGTACCATTTTTAGGGTCTTATTCCTAAACGAATACAATTTCAACATGCTAACACTTTTACCATTTGATTCATCCCAAATTCACAACTAATCATATTGTTTATATCTACATTTAATAAGCTTATTAGCTTAAACGTACTCTGATAATTCTGATTCGGTATCTATAAACTCCGTCCAAGCGACGCTAAGGTGAGACAAGGTCTCAATACATACGGCGTCAATGCTCATACAATCTGAAAAATGACAGAAAGCACATATTTATGATTACATGTTCCAAAACAAGAACACTTACATTAACGCTTTTAAATCGGTTGAGGAATAAAATTAATTTGGATCGTTGCATTTGAAAACAAGGTTGGTAAATGTCATGTTTAAGATTTTTCTAAAATACAAGATAAAAGTGATAACAAGAACTTTCTTAATAATTTATATACATGTATAGTACAGGCCGTGTATACGCAAGTCAGTGTTAAAACCGGTAGTGACAATTTACGAAGATCCCCAATATAAACAATACTTTTTTTCTAAAAGCAACTTCCCGTATCACAATTCATGTACAAAATCATATTAAGCTAGTAAAAACGCTTATAACCTTAGTCTTTGTTCGGATGTTTGTTTTAGATAATATTTTAAGTGAAACCTTAATAAAAGTTAGTTTTAAGAAGACAGAAAAGTATTTACCATCGTGAGACTTGCATGCTCTTTTATTCAACTCTACTGTCTTTGTCGCATTAAAAGGGTCAATAGGCGATATGCTCCCCAGTTCCACAACTATGCCTGGCAACGGAGGTGTATCATCAACCCCTATCGCATCGGAAAAGGTACTACTTTGCAGCCCTACGCTATTTTCTGCCGTAATAGTGGCAAACAGAACGTCTGTGTGCGCTTTATCAACGTCTGCAATAGGTTGACATATGAAGCGGGACAAGCAGCCGTTGTTCAAAGAGCGGAATAAGAAACGATCGACAAATAGTTTTTAGATTTTTACAGGTAATTAAAAAATATACACTATGCTTTTATGATACTTATCTATCGAGTTTTGCATTTTATTTACAAGCTTTTCAGCAATAAAGGCGATCATTGCATGATTAAAATCAAAGAACAAGTAGCAAAGCGTATTTTGAATCACAGCTTTATGGAAATTTTACAGCATGATGCTACATACCTAGAAATGTGTACGCAGTCGTATTTCCCTCGATTTCAAGTACGTCTTTGACATCATCAAACCCTTGTTGCGTACCAAACATAATGTAATACTTCACAATTTCGCTCTCTTCATCAACGAAGCCATACCACTCACATTTAATACGAGAATGACTCTGTTAAATTAAGTATGAGTGAACAACAAATCGTATTTCAAATTTGCATATCTCAATTCTAGAAAAATAAGATAAAAATACAGAACTATAAAAATAAATACATACTGAATTAAAATATAGTTTAAACAAAAGGTTGAAATGGACAACCATATTAAACCATAATATTTCTACAGGTAATAACCGAACGTACACGAAAAAAATAAATAAGATCATGATGGTCCTACATCACTTTCTTGCAATGAATTTGATTACATAATTATATCATGTAGAGTGAATGAAGGAAATATTGCCTTGAATTTTGAGAAGACCTGCCATGTCTGTTGACAAGTCTCTTGCAAATCCTAATAAAGGGTCAAGTATGAATCTTTCATGCGGTGTTTAATCATTTGATTTATATCATCTGAAGACACACTTTTATTCAATAACGATGCAGTCGTATAGGTAAATAAGTTTTATGTATTTTATAATTAACATATTTTCAACACACGTTTAAGAATATCTAATAATCATGCCAGACCTGTGAAATTATTTTTAAATGTTTCCTATGATTTTGAAGGTGTAGTTGGTTATTTATGGTCACTCTTTAGATCTAAGGAAACCAGCTGGGCATTCTTGCAACACTTATTTTGACAAGTCTTGAACATTTTTGACAGATGATAAATTTGATAATGTAGTTTAATTTATCAGACATGTTCGAAGTAACACGTGCACTCTGTCGGTCATGATTTTTATCAAATAAATACCATTTGAAAGATCTTGGTATAGGGTAAGGCAGAACTAATTCTGTGAAAACATTTTAATCTGCTTTCCATAAACAATCACAATGTATATGGAAAAAGCCATGTCCCCCGGATTTCACTTGTCTATAAATAAAGCTATATGAACATTTTTCTTCGTAGTTGGATACCAAAGGAACACTTCTTCCAATTTGTTTTGAAGACCAATCACTGGATTCAGTGTGAATCGTTTTCCTTAATAAGTCATTCTCAGAACATGTCCTATATCAATCATAGGTACAAGTCCCAGGGACCACTTTGCACTGCTACAAATAAAATACGCTCTGGGCCTTTAAGACAACACGTCAAGAAGATTAATCAGATATTTTTCTCCATAGTTTTTGTGAAACACGCACCCTCAGGCTAGGACAAATTTTTACCCTACTGGCAACCTTTAGTTAAACTTTGAATAAAACAACATTATGCTTCACACAATATTTCAAAGCTTTATTCGTTCAAAATCTTCCTTTCCTTTCTACATATATCTAAGTAAAATAAGTGTCCCAAATTTTGACAATGTGGGAATTAACTGATAAGGGACTACTGGACAATAGTACAGTTAATTCCAAAGATCATGAGGTTTTCGACGAAGATTTTTTAAGTTCCTGTTTCAATCTTAAAATCTTGTTTAAATGTCTACATCAACTTCAGATAACATAATTAATGCTTCTGTCTATGTTTTGTAAAATTCCATCTACAATGTAGCACTTCATGAACAGATGTTTAGGGTAAAAGGTTGGCGACAGAGGACATACATTCAGCCATCCTCAACAGTTTATCATGAATTAAAAGACTAAACCTTATTCAGTGTTTAAACTTGTAAACGTTGCCTTACCTGAACGTAAGTAGGACACTTTATACCTCCAGCAGTGGGTGGTGAGGTATCTAGCACAACAGCCGGAGAATATGTCTCTGATATAAGTCCAGCTTTATTTTCAATGTATAGTGATACAAAATTCGGGAGTCCTACAAAATAATTATCGTCGTTCACAAGCATGAAATCAACAACGTTGAACACACCAAAGAAACTCATTCATTTCAAAGTAATCGCAAACAGAAGGCACTGTTTAAAATAAGCGCTATCAACACATTCTGTCAGAACTACATGCATTCGAATATGGGGTGTTTAAGATTTGCAATACTGTCAATTGTTCTGAGCATGTTTTCAAAATTGCGTTTTAAACGTTAACAAAAAACGCGGTTCAGTTGGCGAAGGTAAAGTTCAGTACTATCGTTAGTAAGTTATTATGAACATGCCCTTCAAATGTGGAGAAATACATTCTGAATAGAACATAATGTGACTAAAACGTTTAAAGCTATACTGATATGAATTGATAAAATCAATATAAACTGATACGTGAACACAGTTTGAAATAGTCCTCGGAAGACTTATGGACTCTTAGAAACTAATTGGTTTACACGATTATGTTAGGCCGCAAAGTCTAAGACGGTTATATAGATTTACTAAATTAACATAAATTGATTATCTAAACTTAATAAATAATGGAGAATAAACCATTTGGTATATGTAACAATTATTTACATGTTGATTGCAAATAAAATATCTAATAAAAAGAGTAATGCTAATATTAACTAAGTCAATCACTGAATGCAACGAATATCACTGATACTTAACCAACCATGAAGATGTTTTCAAAATAGCATTATTTAGCCACAAATATTACAAAGACGGTTTAATATTGAATTGATTACGTTCTTATCTTATTTAAAACTCAAAACAGCTCTGATAATAATAATAATAATAATAATAAAATCTTTATTTCATGAAGGTTACATATCAGACATACAAGGATTTACATGTAAATCAAAATACATCTTATTTTCATATGGCCTTCAACAATGTAAAAGAAGAATTAAAATGCAACAAAAATAACATATCGTTGATAGAGAAATATGAAACAAAATATGATTTACTACTTATACATTTTTACAATTTAACAATCATATTTTTCAAAAGTCTATTTTTTTGCAAAGTTAGATATGACAAAAGTAAGACAAAAATTGTTAAAATTGTTGAAACTTTCTTTTGATAAGTCAGACACTCAAAAAATTTAGACCAAAAGTTAGTGTACCTGGGTGTACGATACTGGCTTCTCCAACGACTATTTCGCCTTTATTTTCAACTGTGACATTCTGGGATACACTGTCTACCACATCCTTTCCGAAAGGATAAGTTCCTATAGAATACCGTGTGTTTTTGATATTTCGTTTGTCTTCAGGCTGTATGCGATCAGGATCGTCATATGACCACGTAGCAGTTAACCAACCATCACTCTGATAAACGTTAGAGGCAACGTTGAAATCAGCCTCAGAGGATACACTGAAAATGTTAAAAGAAAATAACAATAACTACTTAAGTAATAATCATCATACACTTCCGTCTTGTCAATGAAAGCTTAATTTCAATCTGATTCTGGTTTTCTCAACAAAAAGTACTTTTTATTATTCAACTTACTATATTGCAGACAATAAAGACAAAGGCTATTTATAGCACTGTTTTTACTAAAATGTTACTTAAGGCCGGATCACGTATTGAATTAACAGAATAGTACGATGTTTTAAGTAAAACTCATGTAAGATCGTTTGGCAACGAACATTGTTTTAAAATAAGTATGAAAATGACGTAAATCTTAACGAATGGCATAGTTTTACATGAACCTGCAACTGAATTAACTTTCCATTCGAGGATTCATATGTATTGCGTAGTATGATACCTTGTTAGAAAACGTGCCTCTAATATATTTTCGCCGCTACTTTATTTCATATTCTACCGAGCAGCCAAATGTCCAATGATATTGGTATGTTTGTACGCACATTTAAAGATATTAGAGCTTGCGTTAGGTACACATTCATTAAAATTGATTTGAAGACTTTAACATCACAATTGTGAAAAACAACCTAATTGGTATACAATAACGTACATAAACACATTTCGCAGGATAGGTGTATATTTTGCTCGGTAATTAAAGATCGTGTCTAATGGAAACGAAAGATGTCCTTTAAAAACAAATTGTAAAGGTATACCTTTCAAACGTCACATTTGGATTTGTGTTATCAACGATGAAGCCATCGGATGTAGCCTGAAGGACATTTCCACCATTTGTAACTGCACGTAAAGTAGTGTAGTAGACAACAGAAGGGTCAAGGTCAATGCTGGTATGAGCAAATCCGGAACTTGAAAACCCTTTAAAATGTTCAATAAGACAGTGGTGAACCAGAGCAAGTAATAAACGCTGACAGTTTTCTTACAACCCTTACATAGTAGTTATACTGAAAGCAATGAGCTAACTACAGTTGCAAGTCAACACAGTATACTAATATGCACTACCTTTTCAAATGTCAGTTGTGAGTTCTGTGTATACATTTTATGTTAACATCGTCTCGATACAGTGTATAATGGTCTTTACTCTTATAAATAAGCATTATTTAAAATAGGTTATATTAATTATTCATGTTGTGTTTAAGTGATTTGCGTTCTAAGTTGGCGATACATAATGATGCAATTATGAAGATAAATAAGTTGATAACAAAATGTAGGAATTAAAGTATACCGTGTCCATGTTCATCAAATTCCTCCTCGTGTATAATAGAATGTTCAAAATATGGCTGGACATCTTCACCACCTGGACTTGTTCCTATTGCCCAGTCATATGACATCAATCCATGCAGGCTGCTTTCAAATCCAGAAAAACGCATCGTTACTGTATGTGTATCGCTCTGATAGTCAATGTCGTGCTCGAAACTTTCAGACGGTCCGTCGAACGTGTTACCTATTTTGGTTTAAATTCATATGAACAATATCATAAGCAATTCTACTACCATTTTTCAAAGACATGAAATATTGACGGTAATGAATTTTTAAAATGAATTTCATTGTCTTTACCCTTTTATATGTAAATTCAACTATATATTGTTAAATAAGTTCAAAATATCAAATTATTTTTTTCATAAAACACAGGAAATCAGGTTTCTTTACTAAATAAACACGTTGTTGTTATCTCAATAACTGTTTACCTGCTACGTCCTGTGGAACTACAACAACTGGAGTTGACACCCTTGTGTCACTCCAAAGACCTGCTCCATTTTGTACTTTCATAGATACATAGTAGACCGGACTGTTTGTATCGAGGTTAGTGTCATTAAGTGTACAAGGAATGTATGCATTGTTGGTGATCACCGATACATATATCCAGTTCACTACGCTGTCATCACCTTTTCAGAAGAAACAGTTGTTTAAGATATTAACCTTAGTACAAGAGGGCAATATTATTGATAGAATTTAGATAAATGTTTCAGTGCTAGTTCAATATTAACGACGTTTAGTACAAAACTATCATTTAGGTAACGTTTCAAACGTAAAAGAATTCATCTGACATAGTTTCATATAAAATGATGCAAAATGCTCAGGTATCACATGCGCACATGGACATTATCATAAAATTGCAAAACAATTGCAAGACCGAAATAGGGTTTTAAAAGATTCTTATTACCTGGAGAGGTTCCTATAGCATACTGTATAGCAGTAACGCCTGATTGGGGATCGTTAGCAATCCATGACACTTTAATTCCCTCGTGATCAGATTGCCAGGCATAACCATCAATCATTTCTTCTTCTCCACTGAGTACACCGACGCGCATCACATATATCTACAATTTTTAAAAATCAAAAGTTTACATACTATACTAATAACAGAAATTCTTTCAGATGCAAACTATGAATGACTCATAACTAAGTTTGATAAATTCAACATAATACTAATTTGTTTCCCGGCTTACAAACTTTCATTATGCTGCCTTTTTTGTGTGAATTACATCAGTCGTCATCCGGAAAATTATATTTTAGGAACAAAAAACAAACAAATCGAGAAAAATGGCGACTCGCAAGTTCTAAAGTTTACTTAACTTTGCCGGAAAACATCGTGAAATTGTCTTAACTGATTGCGTTATAAGTCTTCAACGTGTCAAAAACCGTTGGGAACTTTATGTTTGCTCGGTTATTTCCGTCAGTCTGTCAGTCCAGCCGGCCGACACAATGTCTGTACATGCATTATCAAACAAATGCCATTGTTATAGAATTCCAATTGGTTGGTAAAATGTTAGTCTGTAAAATTACTCTTTTTTAAAAACATGTATCACCGAATAACCTCGTACTGTCAGGAAGCTGCCTTTCAGCGAAATTCGCTTCATAGTTTACATCTCATTTGCACACTGTTATAAAAATGGTTTTGTATTTAGACGGTTATTAATAACGGATGCATTGTGGGAGAATATAATTACCACTGGCGGTGTGTTATCTACACGAACACCGTTTGAATCATGTACGGACTGTAGACCAGCACCGTTACTAACAGACAGTCTGACGTAATATATGTGTCCAACAGAAAGTGTAAGATTACCAACTTCGTACACAGTGGCCTCTTTGTCCAGCTTAAGCCATTCTCCTTTCACCTCTAGTCGAAGGAAATAAACCAAATTAGCATCACAAAATTATACGTGTACCAAAATTCAACTTCCAGGAGTCGACAGACTTCTTTTAAAACTTCTTATTAGGTAAGAGAAATGGTAAATATTTTAGCGTAAATATTTAACAGCAGGACTAGCACAATTGCACTCCCTTTAAGAATAGAAATAGTTTCATACGAAGTTTTAACACTTGTCACATTATTATGAAAGAGAAACCAATACCTTAGAATCATTTGGAAAACAGTATTGACGTTGTTTGGTGTAGGTAAATACGCAAAACATTACTGATAAAGGTCCTTCTAAATCTGTTAAATCCATCAATTTCATCAGTTTTCGATTTGCACTTCACACACGTTTCTTTTCATCACATGCACAGTTAAAAGTCATACTATTTATCTCATCTTTAATCATATTGACCAAACAAATTAACCTGATCCCGACCTTAATGCATTTAAAGAGACACTTCCTAAAACTGGTGTCAAACTAAATAGCTTCAACAACATAAATAATAGTATATTTGCAAGTTTTATTAATTTATATAAAGTTTAAAAAACAATACATTCCAGCCATCATCGGTAAGATCAGCGTTTTAAAATATGTTGCAGTACCGTTAAACATTCAATACTCTATATAAAGTTGTACAATTAACAGGCGGATAGCTATTTTATTACAGAAGTTCTTTTTGTTGATTATTCGTGCTAAAAATGAGGCATTTTTCGATTTAATATATTGATCTTTAAATTTGTATTTATTTATCATTTACGTTCATTGAATACATTATCTATGTTTTAAAAATATGATCTGCTAGACGGAAAGGGTGCTCCTTTAACATATTTTCCATCAATTACACAGAATAAGAAAAATTTCGTAAGCGAAGCGTGCACGAGCGTGACTTTCCGTTGCAATCACGGAAATTGTTGCTCTGTACAATTATTTTCTCATCTACAGATTAATAACCATGAACTCAGGTTAATTTGTCCGTGTTATAGACAAAAATAATCTATTTTTTATCTTGCTGCATTGATATTTTACATGCATACCTGTAAACATTCATAAACACGTATAGAAGTTCCGAAATTTCTGTTAAAAATACCAATTATAAATATCGATTAATAACTTTAAGGTCAAGTTCCTATTATGACTGTTGCTCTCAAAATTTGGGAAAACATGACACAACGCTTAAAACTATGTAAAGTAACTTACGCGGGTAGAACTGTCTTTTAATGCCCTGTTGTTGCTCATGTACCTGGAGTTTTATAGCACCCACACCCGACTCAGGATCGTAGAATTTGAAATTTGTTGATATTGATTCTGTTACGAACTGCAAAATAAAAAATAACTTGATAAGCAAACTTATGCTGATTAAAAGGGCATACACTCGAGGTGTCTGACTCCTGAAAGAGGGTGACCTATTCGGGGCATAATTGACTGATTTTTCTCATGATTGATTAATCACGAGAATCAATTAAAAATTGATATAAGTAATTAAAGAAGAATATTACCAAGGACATGTTATTCTAGTAAACAAATTGCAATCTTACGATTTTAAGCTTATGCCATTTCTTCTTAAATAGAAAAGAATGCCAATTAACAAAAGGGAATGAAATTATATTTGTATAAAAAAAATGATTCATGATCTTGCTCCAATAGATATTGTAGTTGAGTTGGTATCAGGGTGAATCATCAGCATGTACAAAAATGGTTTTCAGTTTTTATATAATCAGCTTTACCTTTCAATTGTGTATTATTTCCGCTTATGTAAGCTACATGTAACTTCACCTGATATTTTATGTCACTTGCTGCATTTCCGCCGTCATGTAGATATTCAACAACAGGTGTTGTAAGGTCAACAAGATATCCGTCGGAATGAACTTCTACATTATTGAGAGCCCCATTTCTCCCCTTTACAACAGAATTGATCAAGTCCTTGTGTGTCAAATCAAAGTTCCGCCACTTTGCACTAGAAACACTCTTATCAAACCAGGACCAATGTTTAATCAGCTGACTTGGTTCCATTTCTCTTGATAATTAAATAATCAGAAATATAGTTCACATCGAAATACAAAATTTCTTCTTAAATAAAGGAGGTATTTAATAAAGGAAGTATTTTAGAACATATGAAGATGATATCAAATTCGTTTTAGCAGTTAACGTCAGGATTTGTTTATATTGAAATAAAAATGAGTACTTAAGCTGTCAGAGTAGGAGAGCACAAACTGAATTTTACCTTTGTCTCCATACTTCTACAAAATATTCACGAATACCAGATTCTGGGTCCGTAAAATTTTGCCACTGAAGTTTGACAGTAGACTTAGATGAGCTAAATTCGATATCAGAAAATGATGTTTGGTTTCCGTCTGCAACCGTACCGGGAACTGGAGGAGTCAGGTCCACTAACACTAATTTAAAAAAAGAATATAACTTGTGCCATATTTTGAATTTTAAACGATATAAATTGATTTCAAAGCAGGCTAGAGACAAGGGTTCATTATTACTGATCTCTCTAAAGTTTCATAAGCAAAGCACATATATATTTATTACTGAATTGATTTGTCGACGAGGCACATTATTGTCAAAAACATTCAGCATTTAAAGGAACAACCGACCTTCGATGTGTGTTATGTGTGCCTTAGTCGATTATTAACATTATAAATTTAATATAAATATATCTCATGAACTGGAGATTCCTGTCTGTAGAAGCTTACATAACAAACCGATTGTACGCTGTATAAACAGACGATGAGAAATGTTACGTAAAAGAAAAATAATTTTAGTTCATGTTTCAAATGATGCAGTAAATTCCTAGCTAATTTATTTATAAGTTTTTCTAAAGCTTTTCTTCAAGTGTGGCTTCCTTCAGTCGCAGACAATGTAAAGGCATCAGTAAAGAATTTACCCCTTATTGATTAAAACAGTTGTTTTGCGTGTATATAGTATATAATTTATATACTATATACTTCCAAGCTAGGTAGGAGAATAAGACAAAATCTCTAATTACCTCCGTTTGATACGCTGGATATATTTCTTTGATTAATTCCACCGTTATTTGCCCAAACTACAACGAAGTAAGTGCTGTTGTGAACCAAAGTTTTGTTTTCAGTCAAATCAATACAAGACTGATAAACTGACTGTTTGAGAACTTTAAGTTCTGCGACATCTGTTTCACCCGGACTAGTCCCAGCACCAACTGCATATGACGCAATCCCAGAATGAGGATCATAAAATCCGTACCAGTTGGAACAGATCTGCAAGTACATGTTAAATGTAATTCATACTACTCAAATATGTCTTTGGTTAGGATTTGTAGCGGCACATCTTGTGTTAATGGATAAAAAGCTGAACAATTAAAAACTACATAATTACAGCATATTAATATTACAAATACTGTTTTACGTGTATACTTTCTTTTATCAATTCACATCCACGAACACTGAAAAGCTGATCTTTTAGGTACTTAACCGTTCATAACAATACCGTTGAAGTGTATTCATATGTCTGAAACAAGTTCCCTGGGCAGTAGAACTTACCACAGTATTGTATTTTGTGAATTGGAGGTCTTCTCTGTAAATAGTACCATCAAACACCTGACCTTCAATAGGGGGACTTCTGTCAACAATAAGTGCTTGGTCCGATCTTCCGACTTTATTAAGTTCAACTGAATAAGTGATGTGCTATATATTTTCTTATCTATTGAACGATAAATCATTTGTAAACATATTAAGACAAAACGACACACAATGTATTTTTTACTTAACCTTTATAAATATTCAAATATTTCGATGTAATAGATACGATGCTCTACAAAAATATGCTCATTTCTCACCATTATTCCATACTCGGAGGCGTAGCCATGTTGGAATGCCATCAGGTATCTGAAACTCCACACTTATCAAAGGCGAATTAGTGTACTTTATCCATGTAAGTACACTGCAGTCCCTTGGAGTTGTTCCAAGGCAAAACTCAGTATATGCAATGTCTGATTCCTCATCCCTGAAACGCAGCTTTGAAAGTAATTCAGGGTAAGTTATGATGATCGACAAGCTAATTCAGACAATAATACTACTCAGAACACAGATGCAATAGTCGTCAAGATGGACTTTCTAGTCAGGCTGAACTGCCTAAAATCTAGTATAATATGTACTATAGTAAATGTTTCGTTCAAAAGCCACCACTTCATGGAAATATTGCTACTTTTGTCAACAATCTTTATATTTATCATGAAGGAAATTAAAAAGGGAAAGGTACAAAAATAATACGCACGTCGAGTTATGTTCCATTGATAAAATGTATAACATCTCGTTATACTTGATGTCAAATATTTCGTAAATAACTGGTTCTGTGATGTCTATTGCATATGGAGTAGAATGACATACAGTTGTCGCTTGAGGTCCACCATAATCTACTTTGTTTATTGCTCTGACAGTTATATAGTACAGTCCCGCTGAAAAATAAAACATTCTGATCAACTGCAACTACCATCAAATGTGTTAAGATAACAGGTTATTGTTCAATGCGTTCTTTTCCACTTAGTCGTCAATGAAATGCCATTCTGTCTGATATTATTTAAGTAATGAATGAACTACGTGAAAAAGAGTCAGTTGTGTAATGTCTGTGTATGATTTATTGCAGGAAATTTAGAACTATAATAATTTAATTAAAGAATATTTAAACACTGTCTTCTTTTATGTTTTTTGCATAAATATATTTAATACGGGATATTTTTCTGAGAATAAAAAAACTTACGTGACAAAGGAAACAGATAGGAAGGGCTGTCGACGACAGATATATGTGTCCATTGAGACTGATGATATAAATGTTTGTGCGGATCATGATGTGGAAGTATTAGGTCCTCGCATATTTTACGTCCAACAGACATCGAATATGCTAGTATATCTGTTTCATTATCATGAAAGCCGTCCCAGTTCCCTAAAATTTAGAACAATAATAAATGGTAGTGTACGATACGTTAGGATGCAATGTTTCTTCAAATATTTAATATACTGAAAGAAAAAAAATGTTTATATTGAATTGACATTTCTTTTAATTATGGTACAACTCACAAATTACTCTCATGAGGTTAAATGTACCGACTATAAGTACTTTGTATAAAACCCACCTATCGCATACTGAAAATACTCACTGACAGTTATCAGTTCATACGCTACACCTACATAAATGACACAACTAACCGGTTACATGCAAAATTATGATGTTTAACACGTGAGCGCTAGAGGTTATGCTTACCAGCTATGAAGTTTGTACTTCTTGTGTATCTCATGTCAAATAATGGTTTGTCGCCATTGAAAACAGTCTTAGATCCTTCCCCGTCAATTATGATTCTGAAATGTACACGGCAATTACTGAATATGTTGGGAATACAATTTATGAATGTAGTGGCCTTTTCATTAACTGTATCAAAGAAATCCCATTAGAAGAAATCGCATTATTACTAATTGTACATTATATGTATAAAACAATTCAAACGCCTGTCATGGTTGCATCTATTTCAATACTGAAAAGAAAAACAGAGCAAATATATATATTCATTTAACCGTCCTACTTTTGACAATTATAAAGTAAAATCTGCTTCAGATGAAATAAACAAAAGCACTTAAACCGAAACATTATAGGACAGTTCCACTGTTAATAAAAACGTCTCAGTCCACAAATAAACCAAGCGACATTGCTTTTACTGTACTGAAAAAAGGAAGCAAAAATTTTAGAAATTCAAACATACAGCGGAGATCGAATATAGAAGGTGTTTTGCTGTATGCCTGTGATAATCCTATTAGCTTTTGTAACGTCTGTAATTAGACAACGACCGTGTTTTATCGGTATATATGAGTGCTTTAATAAAATATTCGGAAAGCTTATTTTATATTCTAACGCACTACCGATGTAACGTCGTTTCTGATTGGTTACGTCATTTAAATTTGCGGCGTTTGAATAACGTATACATAGTCGAGCGATCAGTAATGATCGCATATTAGAGCATTGTGCGTTAGAATAGGGTTAACCGTTTATTGATTTTGACATTTGCGACAGTATATACGGTTTTTAATGATCGCAAACAGCTTTAACCGTTCCGGCTAACGCCGTCGCCACTAAAAATATTGGCAACCATTAAACACTGTTTATACGATCGCAAATATTAAAATTACAATATATATATAATAATATCCTTTCATTTATAAAAGAATTGTGACCTGTGGTTGTTTGCTTCGGGATTTACACCTTTACAGTATCGCTGAAGATCCGGTCGATCTGGTGGTATAAGAGTGGAACAGTCGGCATACATTTCAGAGTCATCCTGGATGTTTTCAAGAGATCCTGAAATATTACTATTCCTTTTATTGTTACATAATAAAATATATTGAAAAAGGTATTCGATTTTAATGGATGTGTTCTTGATACGCACAGCATAAACAAATATAAAACAAAATTTGTAATTTTATTCATGTTTCCATATTTGGTCTGAACCATAAGACATCACTGTTTTTAGCTTTCAACAATAATTTATTTAATATATATATTCCTTGATGTGTATACTTCACACAAATATCTTGACTCAATAAATGGCTATTAAAACATTGTAACATGTGCGTTTTTATCATTTAAATGTTTTAGATTACAATACAATGGTATCAAATAAATTGAATTTCATTTCATAATTGACTTCTACAACAAACCTGGTTCGGGTCCTGTAAAGTCTGCTAATATACCATCACTGTGTATAAATGCCCTGTAGCCGAGAATGTTGGTTAAGTCTACATTGATGTAATACAGAAAGTTGTGCTGAAGATTGAGGTTTTCATACGAAAAGTCGACAGAATGACCAGTACCAAGCCTTTCAAAATAACAGAACGCTCCAGTCTGAAAAAAGAACCAGTGTACGGGATTTCAACGATAAGACATACTAAATCTAAGTAACTTTTTGCTTGATTTATATCGAGGGGTCAACGCAAAACTATCAGATCTGCCTCTTTTTTATATACACGTCAAACAGTTTCGCGTTAACCCCTCGGTATGACTTTTATACAAGAACATCTGCTATTTATTTACTCAGTTGCCAAACAAGTGATTATAGATGATAGTAACTAAATGCAATAAAATAAACCATAAAAGACATCATTCTTCCTTGTAAAACTACTGCATATTAAGGGTCCAAATGGGTAGTTATATCATAACGATATAATTAAATATTGACAAATAATCCGCGGCACACGATAAGTTTAAATTCGAAAGTTAAGATTTCTAAAATTAAATTGATTGTCAGTACTTTATAACTGTGACCGTTTTCTGAATGGTATTATGACCACTAGCTGTCAACCAGCTCATTTTTTGAAATACTTCCGAACAAAGAGTGGCAAGCAATGAACAATTTCGGCTGACACAGCGGTAGACCTAATTTGATCATTAAAATAGTCATTTAAGTAAAACATGTTGCTGTTTAGTACATAGTTTTAAATTGCTTTTAAATATCTTAAATTCAAAATTATTTTGAAAGTTCAGGAGCTTACGTTTGACAGGAATTCATTGTAGTTTTGTATACTTCTTAAAAGCTCACACGTCGAGCTTTCGCCGTAATCGTAGTTGAAGCTGACACAGCTATCAAGTGACAGACATTTACTTGCACACGTGCTTACTGACTGCACATTTTTGTGAATTTCTAGAGGTGTTGCAACCAGTTTCCCGTCCCTAAATTCGGAGAATTGCATCATTGGAGTGCTCCCTATGTGGAAATTAAAATCAAACATAAAACATATTATGTCATTCTGTAACGACAATAAAGTATGTACGAGGGGCTAACGAAACGTTTCCGAAAATCTCTTTTCTATTTAAAAACATTACTTGCCGGATAGCCCAATCTACGTTTGTCTTCCAAATTATGTGTTTTGTCTTTGTGAATGTTTATAATACTCAAATACATTTGGACTTGACAATCAATCAATCTTAAGATTTGTATTTTTCTGCCTTGTTTTATACAGTAAAACGTAAAATTTCAACAATATTTATACCCCCGAAACGAAGTTTGGGGGGGGGGTATATAGGAGTCACCCGGTGGTTGGTCAGGCGGTCGGTCAGGCGGTCCGTTGCATTTTCCTTGTCCGGAGCATAACTTGAAAACCACTAGTTGGAATTCAATACTACTTCATACAATGGTCAAGCACATTGAGAGGAAGTGCAGTGCACAAGAACCATAACTCTATCTATAGTAATTACAGAGTTATTGCCCTTTGTTACATTTCCTTGTCCGGAGCATAACTTGAAATCTACTGGTTGGAATTCAATACAACTTCATGCAATGGTCAAGTACATTGAGAGGAAGTGCAGCTAATTACAGAGTTATTACCAAGAACAATATCTCTATTTTAGTTTTTTTTTTTGCAAGGTGTTCTGTTACTACGAACTTCCTCAGTTTATAAAGCAGTCTTTCGGGGGTATTAATCACATTTAGTGATAGCTCTAGTTACATATTTGCTCTGGATTAATTTCCAGTCTTCTTTGCAATAGACAAAATGTGAAGACGCTATAGAAAATGTACATGTAAGCTCTTTCAAGAAATTCCAGATAAAAATTAGACCTAACACAGCATGCTAAGCTTAATACTAAACGCTCATGTGAAAATCAATTTGTTTACGGTCAGCGATTGCTGAGAAATAGCATGCCAACAAAAATATTTCACTGTACTCTATATAGATATCAATTATTCAAAAGAACACTAATTCAATTAAATCTATTTAGGTGTAACATGCTGATATTTGAAACAACAAGTGTATACAAATTGTAAAAAAAAGTTTTGTTGGTTCATTCAATTTTTAAAGGGGCATACCTCCTGAGTATTGAAGCAATTCAACTGAATCTCTAGAGATATCAAGTACATATAGTAATAATTATTTCCACAAAGTTTCATTAAAATTGCCTTACCATTCTTGCATATATAGACGGACGGACAGCGCCATAACATAATACGCATTCAGGCGTATACACTGATCTTTTATTGACAGCTGAATTCTGATTAAGGTAATTAAAATCACTTGACGCGATTTCTTTAAATCTATTGATCATTTTGTCGTACAAAGTACGCAGCAACTATTATGTATGGTTATTGTGACTGTGTTTGTTATAAGCCATATAAATCATTAATTTATTATCATACATGTACTGTTTCAGTTAATCATTGATTAATTACAAAATATCAAAGGTTATCCTTACTAGTTAGAGAAAGATTAAAGTCAGTTAAAAATATACCCAGGGAATGTTGTTGATTCTTTGTGAGACTTGTAGTTGTCCAAGTTACCACCTGGTCACCGTATTGTCCTTTACCATACCCAACACCAACAAACGCTTTGTTTACTACTGAATCATCATGAACTAGAAATGATGCTTTTATTACTGCAGGGTTACTCGTAGTTCTGAAGTCTGCCGTGAGTCTTCCTGAAGGGGGTGTTACGTCATAAGTTTCAAGCATACAAGAGACGCTCGACCGATCACCTGCACTGTTTTCCGCATACATTATGAAGAACAGCGGTACTCCGGTAGGGAAGTCATCTACATTCTAAATGAATGAAATATTCTGCATTGATATAACACAACCAATGATAACCATTAAAAAAACCAAGGGGTTTAGAAAATATTAGCAAATGATTGTTGATCACAGAGTAAGAGGATGGCATTACTCTTGAGGAGTTTGAGCATTGATTTTGCACAATGTCTCGAAAAGAGAAAAAAATGTCGTAAAAGTAAAAAAAATCCGCCAATGGGTTACATGTACCATATGATATTTAGCGGACACGACACACGAACGATCACTAAGTCTGACCTTGACCTTGTGCTAGCAGGGTTGAAATACTCGTTGTGCATGTCGTCATGATTTGGTGAATACTTTATCCAAGTTTCATGACAATACTTCATGGTGGTCAGTAGATAGGAAGCGGACACGAAAAACCAATGCCCCTAAGTGTGGCACTGGTCTTCTAGACCCAGTGGGATTGGAGCTTCAGTTCTTCAGGTCATGTCTTCTTCATAAGGTAACCATTTACCAAAGTTTCATAAAAATCATTCAAGAGGATAATAAGGTATGAAGCGGCCACTAAATTCGATGATCCCTAAGTGTTACTACGTCGTTGAGCCGGCTGACTTGGAACAAGGGGGCTGAATGAAGTTTTGGTAAGAGAAATATATGACACGAGTTTTATGAAAATTCTTCAAGGGGCTCAAGAGATATGGAGAGGAAAAGATAACCAACACGCCGGCCGACAAACACGCCGTCTCAAAAATACTTCCACCAAATATACTTTGCTCAAGATATGCATCACTCTAGGGTTCAGATGGATACATGACTTGACTGTTTACTGTCATTTACTACATTATCGTCACTCTCTGCAGATCACAAAATCACATACAGATCACTAGCATGTTAAGAATGTTGCACTTCCAAAATGCCTTCATTTACTTAAATACTCAAATATGTGGCGGACACTTACAGTTGTCATCACAGTCGAAGGTCCCCCAAGTTTTTGGTTGTTCCATACGTTTGTTCCTCCAAGTATCGTTCCCACGTCAACAAAAAACATGAGATTGCTTTTGTCATCAGTTGCCTCTATCGCAATATAGAATGCTGGCTCAGTATAATCCCGATTAGGCAACTGGCGCACCTCACATGCACTACCCTGGAATGGTTATGTAAGTTATAATATGATATAATTTAATACGAGTATAAAGTAACATTTGCAATTGTGTGTATAGGAAATCATTTTGGAGAAATTGAGTCCCACCGACGGTTTCAAGTTTTTCAAGAAAACGCACCAGACCTAACTTGTGAATTACAGTACAGAAAAGAAACGTTTCAATCTCTTTTACTGAAGATACATTAAAAGGTTGTTTGTTTAAAAATATTACCTACCTAATACATGTATTCATTTCGAAACTAATGCCTAAATAGGTTGCATTACTCACAACATTAAGGTTTATTTCTGCAAATCAATATAACTAAATAACACCATATTCAACGCAAAAAGTATTTGAAGATCATAACAGCGATAAGACATGTGAGGTGTCACTGAAATAATAGTTGAAAGCATGTAGAACTCTGTGATTGCAGATGCGTAGAATGTGTAAATCTATGTTCGTGTCAAACCTAATATTGCACACATGCTATCCAAGGACCTTAACAGCCGTACAAATGTTAGCAATAATAAGAGCCGGCCAATTTACACTTTAAGTTTCGGCTGCAGAGAACACATAAGCAAATGTAAAAGAGTTTAGACTAATACAAAATAAAGATGTACTTGATTTCCGGGAAGAGGTTGAATATCCGGTGGAGATTCATCGTCCTCTTTTGTTGACACATCAAATATGTTCGCTGATATTTTAGGTGTTTCATATGCCCACAGCTCCGCCTTAAATAGAGTCTTTTTGATGGTTCCGAAGAAAAGGTTAATTTTGATAGTAACAAGTCCAAACAGACTTAGTCGCGCTGGTATTAGCTCTAAATCCATCTTCAATCTGAAAATATAAAATATGTTGCTCATCATTCAATATCATCCATGATAGGCACAAAATTTATATCATGAAGATCATTTTCAATATACTGGTGTGTTTCATTATTCTAGATTATTCACCCGCTACATGTATCAACCTCTCATTACTCGCCGGCATATACACTTTTGTAGTCGTGAAGGTAGAGCTATTTACTCTCTTACTTTCAGCATTGCCCTTTGTTGTCTTAAATTATTTTGAGAAGAAGAGTGATTGCTTTATACGTTAACTTAATACTTACTGGTATGATCTACTAGCGTTCATGTAACGAGAACTCAAACACCATTGATTCGTGGCCTAATATTCTTATTGTTACTTTTACATTGAAGACATTAATGCGTCTGACACATGAAAAAAATGATCTTATATCGTCTACCCGAATGTTTGGTGGATAGCGCTTTATTATATAAAAATAGCACTAATTCATTTTGTGCAGAAACGAAACATTTCTTGATATTAGTTTTTTCTGAAACCAATGCATTTATTTATTACATGACTAAGCTTTTTTAACATTTCGAGAAAATAATCTGCTAATTGCAGGAAATGCCCCTTTAATTACTACTATATATATATATCCTCTATATATACGTACGAAACATCCAAAGGAAACTTTGAATATCCTATTTCTGCAGCAGTCGGAAGCTTTATATTCATTATGTCTCCTTTAAGCATAAGCTCTCCATACAGGATAAATCCTACTGAAACTGATCCGTAAAATGAGACGCCACCATATGGAACTAAAGTGGCAAACACTGAACGGCTCAATAATTTACCCCCAAGCTCAATTTTCAGTCCATAATAAACGCTGGCTCCAAATTCTGGAAGAAGTAATAATAAAGCATACAATAAAATATTTGCCAAATGATACAACGCATCTCAAAATGTATCTGTTTAATTCATTAGAGTGCGAATTAAACTATCTCTTTTAATCAACTACACTCTTTGATCAGATAATGTTTATTATAACCCGTAATAAGCAATCATATCTTTACACGTCAAAAGAAAATTCTATAAATAACACAATTATCCAGACATTTCAATTTTGTGTTCAGGTTAAGCACTATGTGATTCTTTCAAGAAGTCTGTCAATATTTCTATAGCTTAACATAATGCGTTACTGATATATAGTGAATACAGTGGACGGCGGTTCGACAAGGTACCGAGTTTAATTCTTTTCAACAGGTCATTGGTTTGATGTTATACCAACTTAATATATCTACAGTTAGGCAGATGTATGGCTGTGTGTAATTTGTAACAGGTGGACTGGCGGGATTGTCAGAAACTAGAACTACACGGTTTTTATTACAAATGTACTTGCGTAGCTAAAAGAAATTTTACAGCACATTTTCAAACACTTTAATTTCTAGACGTTTTACGCAAGATTTAAGACTCTGAAATAATTGATAGATAATTATCTGTTAACCGATAGATCAGGCAATCTCTCTAATTGGCACGGTCAAAGTATGAATCAGAGATACACATAGTTAACAACAAGTCTTCCAGTAGATTCTAGCCTTAAGATTTTGCTGCGCCTTTCCAGCCGTCGAACCATTAATAATACACATGACATCCATTGTCTTAATATGAGGATTATGCATCCAAACTGAAAAACCTATTTGCTTTCACTTAGTCAACCGTGTACATGTACCATCTTACTTATTCATCCATTCTATTAATAAATTGGCAACCAGCTACTTCTTGAGTGATTTGAACAGTATTTACTTTGAAGAATTTAGCCATAGACATAACTTATGGTGTTACCTACAAATTGTTTGACTGGTCAGTTTTAACTAAAATGTAGTATATCACTACCAACACCGAGGGTTAAGTGTCATCTTATCAAAAGTCAAGCGAACCGATACATACATTCAAATACTTTTATTTACCTTTATTTGTTAAATTTTCATCGACTGTATTTCTATGAAACGAAAAAATAAGAACACATACCAAAATTGATAGTTATAAAGCCACCAATTGGAATAAAATAAGCAAGATTGAAGAGTTCGTTGTTTTTTCTTGGAAATTCAAACGAACCCTTCAAAATAAGGTCAAATGTAGAAAACGCATTCCCTAGTTGTCCCGTAAACAGCGTCTCCAAAAACTCTGCATACTGAAAATAATGTCGGACTTCAATCATAGAATTAACATGCAATAGATTTTTGTATAAAATACCTTCCATTTTTGTATAGGTTATTGACAAACAAACAAAATGGAATACAATGCTTCCTTGAACGTTTTATCAAATTTAAATATTCTTGTTTTCACCTTAACACATTTAATAATTTATATTGAATGGGTGATCCACATTTACATATATACTCTATGTATCTGTCATGTTTAAATTTCTTAGTATCTATAAGATAAGTTATTTTTTCTTCGATTGTGTTTGTACAGTTTCATCTAGCACACTATCTTTGCTGCAGTAATATTCAGCTATACCTTCTATGCTATGCTACTTACAATACCATCTTAACATGCAACTATCAAGTTCTATTTTTCCAAACATAAACGAAAGAAAAGTCAAAACAGTGTGCAAAAAGTACCCTTAAAAAGCTTACATTTGTATTGGTTGAATTTGTTTGAAAATTGGGTCAGAATCATGATCAAGATAACTTATATTTAGGCTACCAACTAATCCTATGGTTACTTCTTTTTTTAGAATATGGCATCACGCACAGATCATAAAATACATATTTACAGGCATTGAATTGACGGCTTCACTTATCAGCAAGATTTACGAGTTCACGTAGTTCCATATTTATACATACAAGAGCTTTTGCCAAGTCTATAAAATCGCCAACAAGCTGATGAATCAAACTTGGGTCGATCTTATTTTTCTGTAACATCGCTTCTATATCGCCAATAGTCATGCTAGCCAGCTGAGCACCGAGTAATTTAATACCCTCATTCGTTAACCCTTCACCAACAACAAATATCTGATCGGTTCTTCCAAGAATATCTTTCACACCTCCTAGCATCTCAAGAATGCCTTCTCCTGAATACAAAACATAAGAAAAAACATCAAATACTAACATTAAAATACTGTGTTAAGTAAATGCTCAAGTATAGAATCGATGTACATTTTACGCAATATACTAACGAATAATGTTATCATTAAAAGGGGGAAAATTGACCCTTATATATGTTCCTAAAATAAAGATAGATATTAATATTTTGTCACAAAAAATAAATTACCGCCAATAACTGTTACATTTGCAGAACCAACGAAACCTTGATGTGGCAGAGTTTGTGGGTTGTTTTGTCCTAGCGCCTTTACAGTAGCAGAGTAGCTCGAACTTTTATCCGACTCTGCCAGTTCTATCACGATCCAGTTTCTGTCTTTTGAAGTTATCTACGAATTGAAACAAATCCAAAAACTAAATGAAAATGCTACTTTTTTTCGTCACGCTTTGACAATTACAAAACTGTATTTCTTACTTATGCATATTACATACCAAACATAATAATTGTAACTGGTTACTTTTGTTATAACTGTCGTTTGCTTTTGTTGTGGTTCAGAACTGTAAAACAAAGATATTGTATAAGTGGTTAGGAAACCGAATACTTTTGGTTTTCGTTAAAGAACACATACACAGAGTGTTGAGAAAAATTGATATAGCTGCTGATAAAACAATGTATATTAAACTCGGTGGTATGAGAAAAATATTAACATTTCACTGCACAAGGACAAAATGTAACAGCTGTAGGTCCAAGTTATTCGGACATGTTTGCAAGAGGTTTCTAGTTACAATATGCTATTAACTTCTTTTCATATTTTAAAGGAACAGTTACACATTATTTTTTGTTTATAGGAAACGACTGCGTACGTCTATTGCAAGTTTTTCATTGGTATCATGTGATTATGTTCATTCAAGGATCGAAAGTCACTTTATTTGAGCTCAAGATTCCGGTGTTATATATTTAGTAAGAAAATGTAAGTGTAGCAGTTTTTTTTATTCTTGTGGTTATTTATGCGTGTACTGTAACATGTAGCAACAAGGAACTTATAGAATACGTGTTTGGATAGATTGTGTAAGACCAAATCATATTCAAATACCTTACTACTTACTTCAACGTTCTTTATATCGTGTATGTATGATTCAATCTGTTCAATGGTTGCTCCTTCGTCTATCATCTGCTTAATTGTGTCTATAATTTCTTGCTTTCTGTCATATGTTTGCCCGAGTATGTCTTCGCTGAAGAATATATAAATAGAGATACATGCTTGCATTTAATTTTACTTTTCTTTAAGCTCTGTTTGTGTACTGTTTTAACGTTTGTATATGACAATAATTCGAAAGTAGAGGCATACTGTAATGACAACTAGTCGTACAAATAAGATTGATTCGTTTCCAATATAAAAGACGCGATTAGTGGCAACATTTTTATGGCTTCAAAGATAGTTAAGTCGGCAAAAAATAGAATGAAGACCATCATGAAAATACGTAAAACTTCTTATATCCAATGTTAAGAATTTGACCAAAAAAAAACATTCATCAGACACCAACCCTTCGAAAAAGCAAATTACTCTAAAGCACAAATACCACATTAAGGCATAAAGATCTTTTATTTTTTCATTTGTCTTTAACAAAAAAGAGTGATTGACCAAATGAGAAGCATACACATACATATGAATATAAAACACATTAATATAATTATATGTGCATAGATACAAAATGTATGTTTGCTAATCATTGACATTGACAGAAATAAAATGTAGGGCTTTTTAACTTACGTAATTACTCATAAGTGTGTCTTTAATGTGCATTTATAAACTACATTGTGCACAATATTGGGCCGATAACACTTGAAAGACAGTTTAAAAAAAATACGAAACTTACGTTACCACACTCCTCCGCTTTCTTTTACTGGTGCATTGAGGCACTCTGAGAGGTTGGTTTACATAAATCGGGTATAAATTGTCTGTGTAATCTTCCCCTGTACCAGTGAACACTGTCATATTCAAACTAACTAAGTAATCAGTCACGTTCTCCTCGGCGGTAACATCTATGACAATAGCATCTGCAACTGTCTTCTGTATTTTTGCTGGAAAATATAAGTCAGCTTTCCATTTAATTGGTTTTTTTCACTGAAACAGCTGTGCAATTGGGTAAAAACGTGTTTTTGTACCTCAATCTAATGGTAAGAAATTAGCTTAATATAGAACATCTAAAATATCAACACTTACTTTGTGTTTGTAAGGAATGAATGGCCCATTCTTTGTTCTCAAATGTTATCGTAATCACTTTGTTACAATTGAAGTTTATTTCCAGCAGCAGATTTCGAATATCGTCCAGAAAGAGAACTTCAACACAGCATGATATTCCAGCACAATTGTCGCTTAGTCGGCAAGTATCTAACACAAACTGTGGTTGTTGTAACTGTTCTGTACACCCTTTTCGAGATATAAATGAAATACAAGATACTTATAGCATGAGTTACAAGACAACTATAGCAAAAAAATACTACAATTACCTATTTGTCACGTAGCTTTGATTTTACAAAGGAAAACAACCATCAAAAAGAGACATTCATCACCGACCTGTCTTATGTAGTTGTTCTTTTTCATTAAAATGACCGTAACTTATACATTTGATCAATATACTGACAGCTTGGAAACAGCTTAGATTTTCATATCTTAACTTACCTTAAACATATAATTGTGAACTTACCTTAAACATATAACGACATAATATCCTGTTACACGCTTTCAACGCTTTCAACAGGGAAATATGCCTTACAAATGACACTACGTCAATATTTGCATGAATACAAACTGTATGAAACATACTTATTATATATATCTTATCGGGTATTATACATTGTTTGTAAAATAAAGACAATTCAAATATTTACCGGTAGTGCTTGTTTCAGGAACACACATAGGCGCAGACCAAAAATCATGTGAGATCCCTAAAACATGAAAATTGCGATAAGGATAATAATGCCATTTTCATGCATGAAATACGATATCTGTTTCCTAACAACACGGGGAAAAATGTAAAAACAAACAAGTTCAAACGTCAGGAAAATGGTACAAACACTTGACTCATTTTTTCCAAATACGGCTCCCATATTCATGTGATAATTTTGATAAAATAGAAGACTTTGTGTGAATAACCTATATATATTAACAAATTTCAATACCAATATGGCAATATTTAATATTTTAAAGGGGAACTCCCTACATACAGCATATTTTATTCCGTAAACGTAGATTATGTGTTCAATGAACGTGAAATGATAAATAAATACAATTTGAAAGAAGAACCTATGGCGAAAAATGCCTCATTCTACTACAATTAATCAATATAGAGGCTTTCTGTAATAAATCGCATCCACCCATTTATTGCACAACAACAATCCTACATAGATTATTGAATAGTTTACGATACTGCAGTATATTTAAAACCGCTGATTTTATCGATAATGACTGGGAATGCATAGCTGAAACTTTTAGGGTAAGTTTTAATACTTCCAAATATTCTATTATTTATGTTTTGGAGGTTATTTAGTTTGGCATCAGTTAAAGGATATGTCCCTTTAATATGTGTGCACATATAACATGTACAAACGTTACAATTATAATAGTACAAACCATAGTAGGGTTGTTGTTTATCATCAGCTGTTATATTTCCACAGGAAGGATATGGCAGTCGCAGATCATTAGCGAGAACAATTTCATCGCCGCAAGGTCCATTAGCTTCGAAACAAAGTGCAAGATCCACATCTAAGGCAAACTGTTTCTCTGACTTGATATTATTTGCATTTGCCCTAAGTAGTAAAAAAACATTAGCTGTACCTTTTTCTAATTTGCAGATGAATCATTCTTTATAACATATTCGAATATCAAAAATATTACAGACACTCACATAATTAATGTTCATTACATTGTTAACATATATCATATTACATCATATTTATATGATAATTAGAATTCAGAAATATTGTCAATTAACTGATTATTTACTGTTAATAACGCATATTGTGTATTCAAGTTTAAGTACAAATCTAAATTAAACTTTCAGAAATATGTTTATGCTTATTTGAAACAAAAGAATATACATTTTAAAAACAATTAATACAAACATGACATGTTTCGGTTCACATTACCATTTTATTTATACAAGTGAATGGAGTATTGCCATGCAGTACAAATTCCCCAACCGCATAAGACAGGATAAGATAAACATATGACCTAAGCGTAGACCTATTAAGTAGTGCATGATATACCCTTGTGGTATGGACATAAACTGTTTCAAGTCAATCAACAGTCAATGTTTGCTTAAGTTACAACCGTGTCACAAACTACTGGTATATATAACACATCACATGTTTTAAACACAGTCTTGTACAATGGGCAACAATTGTGTGAATTTATATCAAAACCAGTCGATGCATGTAGACGTTAAAGCCCGGATATGTAATTCAGATATATAACACTATATTACAGGTATATATCTCTAAGTAAGACTTTCAAGGTAGCTCCTTGTGTGTCGTGATGTTCAATGCATACAGACGTTACAGTCAGGACACGAAGTGCGGACTTGTGGACTGACGGCATGACATACGGAACCGAGTCTTTCACCGCTTGGCCAAAATTTCTGATCTTATGTTATACAATTTCCAATTCTATTTTAAAATCATGTCAATTATTCGTACTAATTTTCTTTATGACTTGGTTGAATATGTGGCTTATCGCGTATAACGAAGTTTATCTTTGAGTAGGCTTAGACAAATGTTATTAAATCATCTAGACAACCAATTTTACCAATGTTTACGAGGAACGTGCCATGTGACCTCTAGCCCGATTCCTTTTTTTCATCTATGACTTGACCTTACACAATTGTATCAGAATCCAAGTAACGTCGCTTAAAATTTGACCAGGCTTTAATTCTGACCAGATTTCTTGTGATTAGGTCGAAGCCCCGTAGACAAGAGTTGTTAGAGTGAACGGGCGGGCAAACGTTGAATATAGTTTACAACATTTATATTCTGGTGGTTCAAAATACCGAAATCTAAGTGCGTACAGTTCAGCGTTTGTTAATGTATTGTATACTTACGAGATTGTCCATACACCTCTAGTGGACATTTTATGGGACTGGCCTAAAAATATATAACTAAGTGATAAAATTTAGTCAATGTGTTTGTTGACTTATAACAGAGATGAAACTTGAAAAAGATCTGGATAAAATAGGACATTATACAGAAACACATTTCATTCACATGTACACTTATCATCATCAAGAAGTCAATATTATATACAATTCAAAGTATATTATGGATACCAGACGAATATGTATTTAGTTAAAACTTTTCAATTAAAAGTTATACCAAAGAACAATTATGTAAATTATACACAGTACCAGATTTACTTTTCATCATGTGTACTCTTCAAAGCGTTGACAAGGTTTTTCAATAAACCTGAATGAAATATACATGTAACGGAAACTCTAAAAGGCGATGAATCAACTTACCCCAGTCGTAGTTCAGTAAGTTCTTGGCATAGTGGATTTTTTCTATATTGATTGCTATTGTGTAGTTACAAGGATTCAGTTCAAAATCCGCCCACAGTGTTCTATCTAGGGCAACCGATTCCAGGCAACAACCAAAATAGAATCCAGATTCGGATGTCATACATGTCACGTTGCCAAACGAAGAGGAGACGTTCATTGGAATTAAATCTGAAAATTGTTTAATAGAATTAAGCCCGTATGTCAGTTTCTGACATAATTAACATACATTTGAAATAATAAAGAAGTACATATACAATTATATGGTATTACCTGCGTATTTTTATTTTATGTTGGGTTATTTGCAGTTACAATTTATAGTGTGTGGAGTTTATATACTAATTTATTTTAGCTCGATTATGAAGAAAGCTTACCAAGTCACTCCCGAGACCGCTTCCTGGAAAAACCAGTACTGGTGTTATATGAGGAGGTACAGCCCAGTAGGGCAACCCGCGCCACCGGCATGAGCGGCAGACACCTTTACCTCTACACCACCGCTCCCCTTAAGGAGTTGTTTATTAAACACATTTAACATTGATGTTAAAAAGTCCACCATTATGACAATAAAACTGCATATCTTCTGAATGGATAAAGAAAATCTCAATGTCTATTGTAATCTATTCCTTTGTAAAGAAACATAATTACCCGCTGCAAATTCTGATAAATTACACTGTTTATCGTTAAGGAAATAGTCCAGACCAAGAGAAGATACTAGCTGGTCTCTTTGTAAAAATGATATATCATTTACTAATTCAATGTCATTGGCCGTCATCCAGTTACTGAAGGAGAAGTCTGAAACAAGAGATGAATGTAAATAGTTTTGTGATTTATAATTTAGCACAATCATGGAGTGTCTAGTAAGGCTTAAAGCTGCTCGGCCACAGATTTTGGTGAAAAAAGGTTCTTCGAACTGTCTGAAATTAACATGTGTTTGAACGAATCATCAAATAGAAAGGTTCCAGTAAAATTCCTTTAAAGTATTACAATTAAATAACAATTCTTGACACTTTGCATGAACTCAAATGGTTTTTTAAAACTATGTTTCGTACTGTTTCACTTGTTCCATTTCTTTTCAATAAAACCATTATACATATGACAAATTCTAACATTTTAACTTACTTTCCGTATAAAATTCAGGTTGAAATAAACAGGTCGGCCTCGGCAGCAAAGTGTTCTCCATCACAATGATCTCTCTCTCACAAGGCTGTGAACTTTCCGTGCATACCTCAATTTTCAGGTCCAATAAGAAACTAGATTCTCCTTCAAGTACTAAAAACCTGGTCAACAAAGGATATTGGGGATGAGGAAAATTATCAAAGGTATATACAGTAGTCTTAAATCGATTCAAAAGGCACACATGTTAATGACTAAAGGAATTATTTCGGTTCAACTCTATTTCCCACAGATGGATTCAGTATAACACAAACAGTTGCTAGCCTGCATGGTATCTTTGTTTAAACAATCTAATGCATCATAGTAGTAATTAACAAGCGTCAGTTATTACAATATACTGTAAAATTAAACACTGTAATAAACACAGGTGCGCTAGCATTAAAGTCAGTTTCGCAGATCTGGTATACAATTTGTAAATTCTATTTGCACAATACTTAAAGCGGCATGGGGTATATAACAGTAAGATACATAAATTGTATAGCTTAATTATTTTCGAGGTACTTATATGCAAAGAGTAAAGTATATTCGGCTCATCACAGTTCGGCTCAGATTGAAAAGTCCCTTCCATAGCGTATAGATTTACAAACTTTCTAGTAAATAAAATAAAAAAGACAAACAAAAAGATGTTGGCGAATAAATTTTAACTTTTGCTAGGAGCTACATCAGTACTCGTGTATGCTATGGTTAGCGTTAGTCTTATTTTGTTTTCCTATTTGCTCTTTTTATTGATAAAATAGTTACTGAAAAAAATAAACAGAGGTAGAATATGTGGAAAAACTTTTTTTTTTCAAAATAATCAGTCCGAGATCAAATGAAAACATGACTTAAGTACAAGTAAGCTTACTCTAGTCGTAGAATTCCATTCAGGCTGATAGTCGTGACTTGATCTGTAAAACAAAACATATACATGTACTGTAACATAACAAATTAAGCCATGAAATGTATCTTAGGTATTAAACATAAAAGGCATCTGCATCTAGATTCGTTAATAAACAGATAAAGCTATGGTGGCTGATTTCTGCCATGTCGTGTTTTTGACATTTCGGGGCGAAATGTCGAAAACACAAACACATAAAAACTCGCAAAGTAGCTATTGTGTCGTGTTTACGCCTTTGGTCGTGTTTTTGCCTTCAATCTGTCGTGTTTCGACTGTTCGCCCCACCAAGCCGGAAGGCAAAATCACGACAAAATAGCTACTTACTTGGCTAAATTTCGCGTTTTCGACTCTTCGCCCCGAAAGTCGAAAACACGACAAATAAAGGGCAATAACACGACGCGTTTAAACCCGCCAACTAGTAAACTCGACGAAAGAATACTTTGTGTTTTCGCTCTTTGTGTGATGTGATTACGACTTAAATCTGTCGTGTTTTCTACTTTTCGCGCCGCCAAGTCGAAAAGTCGAGAACATGAAAACACGACAAAATAGCTACTTGGCTGGTTTTCGTGTTTCCGGATCGTCGATAACACATATTATGATTTAAAGACGAAGATACACAAACCAAAGGTCAGCTAGTGATATACATGTACATACAAATGATGAATACAACAGGATGCCGGTTGACACGGTCATTCAAGGACCTTTTTCTGATTTTGATGCGGTTATATTATCATTTTGCTAGCCACTTTGACATATTAGAAGAGTTGGAGCACAGCATGTGGGTGCCAGAGGCACTCCAAGCGAGGCCTTGACATTTGAAGTAGAACGTGGGAGTTGCACGCGACATGTCGTCTTGATATGCTGAGTATTCATGCATGTCAAAGTTACAGCACGGACACGAAAAAGTAGAAGGACGGACGCACGAACGGACGGTACGATTTTAATATAAATTCTCACTTTATAACAATATAAACTAAGTCGAACCCAACCTGAGAGTGCTTCGTCTATTGGAATTTCATGATGTAGGTTATCTATATCAATCACAAGTACGAAGTCACATGTTTTTATGTTGAACTGTATGGTGAATGATGTGTCCAATTCAGTCACGTGAAAACAGCATTCTATGTCTGTGCATGAGTCGTATACATGACACGAAGCAATTTCGCCAACTGATGTCAAATTTGTAAGTGTGATATTTTCTGGACAATCTGTAATAAAACGTTATAACAGAAGACATGAAATAGAGCAATAAATGTAACTGTACAATGATTTGAACAATATTTTGAAATGACAAGGAAAGTAGGTGAAGCTTGCACTCATATAAAACAATTGGCGTACATGTACCTTCTTAAATGAAGTCGGCAAAAAATAACGAAGAAGAATACTAGTAACAGGTCTTTTGCAAAGCACATATTTCATTACAAGGGTAAAGGAATTCGTTCTACATTTAGATAATGTGTTCACATCTTTTACTGGATATACATAGCTTAAGCAAAGAATGTTATATATCACAAAGGCATCGAAAACAGGTGCAAAATCTTTAAACAAATCTTTGTCACAGAACTCTGTTTAAAAGTATAAAAAATGGTCATCATTAATACAAAATGCAAGGTTGATTTATTTAACTTGCAATACATAGTTTGCCTATGAAGATAAAAGAGTGATTGAATGTTCAAACAATACACTTCAGGAGAAAAGCAAACATAAACAGATGATTTAACCACATAAATCGTTTGTTATTACAAAGGGGCTTAATTCATGAAAAAAAGAGTTAACAAACTTGCAATACAGAGTAGAATGTTAATAAGTGTTTCAAGTTTTAGGTCAATAGCTTTGACAGTTTAGGAGAAAAATGAACCAAAAGCACAAAATTTAACAAGTAAGCAATGCTGGCACCGACGTCAACGCCATTTGGTTTTTTTAATCAGATGAGCTACATTGTAAAAACGAAAGTCATTAAAGTTACCTGTAGACCATCCATCTATTTTATCCAACTGTGATACTTCGCATGGCGAATTTAGAAGATACCGACTTACACCAAGATCTTGAAGTAGAACTTTTGTTTGCGGAACGGTCAAAGATGTATTTACGGCAATGTTTTGCTCGGATTTCCATTGTAGAAGAGAAAAATCTGCAAAAGTTATTTCTCGTTTAAGTATTAAACGTTAAAGCCAGGCCTTAAAATTCTTTTAGGGACTAAATGTCAATGGAACTGTTAATTGCACGTCTTTTCAGCAAATGTTACGGAATGCAGAAACTGCATACGATCGTTCAAATACGACTAATATCCTACGCGCACGAGTTTAACAAGTGTTATATCAATAATGGAAATAGACATTATTCACTTGTCGGACCTATACTCTGTTTGTAAAACCAAAGCTATTTTCTTTTTTTTTAACATTCGAACAGAAAAAATGCCCTAGCATACAAGACAGTGACATAATTATTAAAAGTTCTTAGCAAAATATTGTGCCGATACATTTTACATATGATATTAACGACGATGGGTTAAGATAATTGAGATTTGATTTTCTAACCTATGAGATACATATTTCTGCTCATTTGCCTGCGATAGATAATCTTATCTCACCGCTTATCTCTCATCCCTACCGGACTTTTTTACGTAAATTATAAGCAGTCAGCACATCAAATAAAAATAGAAAAATGACTGTATTTTTTTTTATTTTTGAAATAAACGTAGCTTTGAGGGTATTCATTTTCTTAGCTACATCATCTTCTACCCATCTATACATGTAACAGATTTGAATTAGAATTTAAGCAAAAGTTGATTTTCATTTTTTCGAGTGTTTGTTTGATTAAATGCAATCTTTTACAGGAAAATATATTTGAATTGTTTTTGTGTAGCGGAGACAGATTGCTTCGGCTATAATAAAGTAATCACTCTTGCCCCTGTGGTAAAAATGCGGCAAAAACGATGAGAAATTAATCTTCCATGTCCATTCAGTAATTGATAAGAAAATCCCTCTCTCGGGTTGAGATACGTGAACGACCCAAAATATAACTCGTCTTATGGGACGTACCTAAACCCTCACGTGGGATTTCCTTATCAACAACTCATGAACATGGTAGATTCACTTTGTCTTCGCATAACTTTAAAATTTACATAATACATAATTATGTATATGATAAAAACTTGCATTTGCGACAACCATGCAACAACAATATCCGTTGCAACATATAATTCAGTAATGATTTTCTATTATGAAAAAGAAACTTGCTGATGTAGTATTCAAACATTACCTTCGCTAAAGTAGTCTTTGTTCAAGACGCAGGTCGGTGTCTCTATGGTTTGTTCCGCAGCCACTAGGACAGAGTTCGCACACTCTCCGGCTGACTCGTAACATTCACTTATATTTAGGGTCAAAATGTGTCTTTTGAAGAATGTTAGAAAATCTAGTCGAAATCTATCGATGTATTTAAAGATTATATCATACAATTTTTAACATGTACATTCTAAATAAAACATGTGACTAGAATCTTGACAATATTATGACATTTTAAGGGACATTACATAAAATGAGTAGAATATTTTCTCTTAACGATAACAATGAGCTAAATGAGAGTAAAAGAATACATAGACAAATTGTTCAATAAGAAAATATATCGTGAAATGTTTCGTTTACGCACGCTGTGCAAATATAGTGACGTTTTATTACAAATTGCTACCACCCAAAAATTATGAAACAAGTGTTATGAAGGTTTTACGGAACTACAACACCAATGATTATGCTAATTTTACCGATGTTTGCTAGCATTCTTAGTTGAAACTTTCAGGTTTGGTGGCAATCCTTTCAATTATTCGAGGTTATTTAAATTTATCCCCGATTTTTGTGATGCATTTTAATTAAGGCTGAATTTACTATTTGAAAACACGAATACTTACTGTAATCGCAGAGAGGAATACAACGACAGTGTGTATTCTTCACCTGCAAAAGTATTGATATCACACGTAAGATTGTTTTGTCTTTCTTTAACTCAACAATAAACAACACAGTACCAAAATCTACGGGTAGTTTAATTTCGACATAACTATCACAAACGGATGCTACTTTTATCAACATCAATAACTGTGTGAAAGTCATCCTCACTGAAAACTTACAACATCAATTAGAGCGAAAATTGACTACCTGGTACTTTTAACAACATCAATAACTATAAAGATGTGAACGCCATCCACACTGAAAACTTACATTAGTTCGAGAAGAAACGGACTACCTACCATAAGTATACTCGTAAAGAGATATCTGTTCCTTGTAATTTTCTATTCCTAGTTTCAAAACATTATTGCAGTAATCCAACTCGAATTCGAAGGTTAGATTTCGTTGCAGGATATCTGAATACAGGCAGCATGAAATGTGTCCACAGTGTTCGATATGCGTACAATCTATCGCTGAACTGGGTATGTTCAATTCACAATCTACAAATATCAAAATATTGAAAATGCATTACATGTTTTAACAAACACGTCAGTATATATTGAAAACATTTTAATAATTCAACTGGTGGAAGTATTTACAAAATTATTACATAACAATTATTTAGCGATAAGATTTTCTAACAATCTCACATACATGTATACAGCAATTGAAATAATTAGTTTGTTAATCAAACAATTAATTTTAATTTTAGAAATGTTCGTCTAGATAGCTGTGGTCTATATTTTTACACTACATTTTACAAACATTTGGTTTCATGTGTGTCCTAAAGCGGTTTCATTTGATATCCGTTTGATAAAGAATCAATTATCAGAATGACTGAAAGTTTGATACAGTGCTGGCCTTGTCGTTAATTTAGAAACTTGGCTTGCAGGAAATATTTACTGTACGTATTTAATCATATAGAAGGACCGTTGCATATATGTTTGCCATCCGATGCCGTATGTTTCTAAGATTTTGAATCATTTTACAAACACTGTAAATTATTTTGTCCTGTGGTTAGCGATGCACATCTAAATACAACTACAATCTAGATGTGTTGCATCGAAAACAGATGTCTCCCCTTCACTTCGAGTACATGTATGTTTGAATAATGGTAGCTTAGAAGGAAAGGATTAACGCAAAGTTCAAATTTATTTGAAAACATCATGGTCAAGGGAAAGTCGGTTCAAGAGTTATCAGTCTTATATTATGCACAATTTTACAATGCCAGCTATTCGACGTCCAATTTATTCCCTTGACTAGTTCTTGAGTAATTTATTTTGAAACAAAAATGAACCAGGGACATACATTGTAACTTCGCAAGAAAATACCCAAGACTTGTCATCCTTACACTGCATAACCTCACATTGCAATCTATTAGTGTTTAAAGTTTAATTCAGTTTGTTATTATAGTGGTTTCCGAGTTAGTTTTGGACACACTTTATCCGAAGAAAATCAAAGTTCAATTATGTACATTTTCACATTACCATCTATATAAGTTTCAACTAAATTCCTTGAATAGCTTTTCAGAAATGCTCCGAACAAATTATACCTTTACAGCAACTGGAAAAGGGAGATACCTCAACTATCAATTGTACAAGAATGATAATTATTGCGCTGTGCACAACTTACATCTATCATTGTTCCCAGTTTCGTTGACATAAATTGACATAACTAAAAATAGCATACACTTCGGCCGGTTAACAGTCTAATGCGGTATCTTTGCATACCATACTAACATATTATTTAATCGAAATGACGAGAAAATGTGCTAATTGAACGTCAAGCTAGAAAAGATTTTTGAGAAAAAACAACACATGTCTTCTCCATGCCCGATTTTCTCCCAACGGAAAAACTCACTGGGGAAGGACCGGCCCTCCCATAAATTCAACTCATTTGAATAAAAACAAAGTAACTCAAATTATAATACGCACAATTGCATTTCCTACTGATGCTTTGATGAAAATATGTAGGGGTTTTGGAGATGAAGAGCAGACTAGATTTTCTATGATTTTGAACTTTGGCCACAATATTGTGATGACCCCAATTTACAATATGCACAACAACACTTCATGGTGATTTGATAAAAATCCAACAAGGGGTTTGTGGATGCAGAGCAGACAGGATTTGTTACATTTCAAGCC
The DNA here is from genome assembly GCA_022818135.1 of Saxidomus purpurata. Lineage (NCBI taxonomy): Eukaryota > Metazoa > Mollusca > Bivalvia > Venerida > Veneridae > Saxidomus > Saxidomus purpurata. Next base: position 36,433,654 of record JAFMSR010000004.1, read on the forward strand.
CCTGTGACTTTGACCTTTGAATATACGACAGTTAATTGTAATATGCATAGGTATTGTACAACACTTATTACGAAACGGTTGCCTTCAGTTGTATTGCATTAGATCGTCTTTTGTTACATGAGCTTAATGTGTGCTAGATGTATCCATTTACTTCATTGAGTTCTTATCTTTGAATAGTATTTTCAATTTGTCGGACGAATGTTATACAGCTGTCAAAGTTGTAAGAAACTTATAGTCTTCAATTTTATTGCACTGACTTGTTTTCGATACTGCACTGAACTGTGTCGCTCTTAAGCTTGCCAAAATCTTCTAATAAATATGTCTCAAAATTTAATGTATGTTTGAAATTGAACAGAGTCTGAAAAGCCGCTCATTTGTCATGTCTGTCAGTTAGTGCGGTTGACACAAACAAATTCTTAAAAACTGAAACTATAAAACGTTTTGACAAAACATGCAGCTGTCCAAAGCAATTATACATATAGCAAATTATGGTCTAAAACATTTTTGTAATACTGAATGCCTTTTACCTAGATACTCTTCCTGTGTACTCTGAACACATCCATCAGATGACAAATAAGGTGCAATACCGAGATCTGCCTGTAATTCTTGCAGTTGTATAAAGTCAAGATCGGATATGTTGCTAACTTGCCTCTGGGATAGCCAACTTTCGAGAGAAAAGCCTGTAAATATTCAATTAAATTATTACAAACTGGTATTTTAAGGAGAACACGAAAAGGTTAGCAGAAGTTCTACATCAGCCACAACTTAATCAAATTCTGTACTGAGAGTTTACGGAGAAAGTGTTTAAAAAGTCAGAGTTTTTGTTCGAATGTCTGAGATACAGAACAGTACTACACGCAAAGTGAATTAAACTGTGTTATTATTGTAAACTTCTCTTCTGAGTAGAGTTCATTTGATTCATTTGATATGTCATGTTAATGCGAAAGCATGACTTTTTGGGTATGTTTTTTCCTAAGTAAAAGTATGTTTAACAGTAACTGTTATTATTAAATGTATGGCACCTGGTATGGAGAACGAATTGCTCTGATCGCAGATGCGATATGGTATAATAGCGTCGTCTAAAATTGTAGTGTGCAGCATGCATTCATCAGAATCCAAACATACGATGAAAGAAAGATCGACAATGTATACTTTCTGTAGTTCCAAATTGTGTATAGAATATCTGAAATGTGAAACAGAATTAAACAAACTGAAATGATTACAGGTAATAGTACTAGCATCCAAAAGCTGCAAAGTGCAGATTTGTATACTTGTAAATGTTTAGACTGAAAATTGGTGCATCCTATAAAGAACATTGAGTGCATACATACTGCGTACACAATCACTTTGATTGTGTACGCATTATGCATGCACTCAATGTTCTTTATAAAGACGTTTATGGTTTGTTTTACATTAGCTTCCCAAATTGTTTTGAGATGTTGATTACATCATGAAATAATAGCGGAAGACAGGTGTTGAACATGAAACTTATACCTTTGTCTCAATATGAAAAAAGTTCCTCTTACAGTCTTAATAAGCACAAAATATATTTTGTCTGTCGAGTAGCGTGTGGCTATTCAGGATAACGTCTGCTAATGTTCAAATTTCTCAGTGCTATAGTAAAAAATAATATCAAGGGTCTTACTCTAATCGCAGAACACCATTGATGTACATTCTTTGCTGAGTTCCTGAAAAAGAAATATTAATTTGTCTAGTTTTGTGACATAGTCAAAAAGAAAGTAATTTCAGACATACAAGCTTATTTTCCAAAACATCAATTGAGAAGGCGTAGCTAAGTTCACGTCATGTTTTAGAACGAGCATTATACATTTAAGTAATCGAAACCGAAGACTGAATGAAGACTGAAATGGAAATAAAGCCGCAATTATCGTCGAAAAACACATTTACTCGGCTGTTTATATGCACATGTAAACATTGTTATTGCCTAGTTGTTAGTGTCTTACAAGTTGATATAATTCTAACAATCATACAAAAGAGCCGACATCTTTTATTTTGACAACCAATAATACCAGTACAATTTGTATTCCGGACGTTAATTAAGCATTTACCGAGATATAATTTTTCCTACTACACATTTTCCCGAATTGTTTAACTATAATTAACGCTTCAAACCTTGTTAGTTTATACCCAATTTCTGGTGTCTGCAATTAATCATTGTACTAACAATGAAACTTCCTACGTGTTACAATACTCACCCCATTCAAGGTCAGAAAGTGGTATTTCCAGTACAATATCCTCAATGCCAGTTCTAAGTATCTGTCTGCAGGAATCCAACTCAAACACAGTTTGAAACGAATACTGTATATAGTCAACATTTGTACAGCATTCGAGTCTTGAGCAGGTGTCATCAAAACTGCACTTCGATTGCAGTAATTGATTTAACGGCATATCTAGGGTACACTCTACAAATAAACACAATGCTAATAAGTTAAACATAAATACAAACATGGTACTTCTGTTTCATGTTTTCTTAATTCGTGAAACAGAATGCGTCCATACTGATGATGACAATGTACTTAATACGTAAAAATCACAAATCGGCAGATTAAATGCAAAAATAGACTGTTAAATTTTAAGTAGATTCTGTATTAAAGCATGAGACTTTAGATGACATTCAAGTCTTATCAATCATATGTGAGTGATATCCGATAAAGAGGAGATGATGAAAGTGAAAAAGCATCAATGCTTAAAACAAGCAATAGCACGTAACACAGTCACGAAAGCAAGTCGCAGACAAATACGATGTTAAATACTTGGTTATACATGTATTACATTTGTAAAACAAGATAAACACTCATGTGCAGCTTATAAACAACATAATTATTTGATAAAGTATGTTTAAACGGGTAAAGTATTATGTCTAAAACTACAACTCAGTGTACCAAATGGTTGGGAAACCGAATAAAGGATATGTAAGGAACAATCTACAATGTTCCTGCGCTCAAGTACCAATTGTACTGCATCATTTGTGGCGGAAAGAAACACTCTTTAAGTGGATTCAATTCTGTCAGTACTGGAATTTTCCCTACCTTTGACAGGTATTTGAATACTTGATATATAATGGCAAAATTTAATGAATCTTCTCATTACAGCTTATTTTCGTAGACATGCAAACAAATGAATTTTGTTTGTTCACACCATCTGTAGAATGTAGAATGTCAGTAATCATTAATTGTTATTCTTTAAGGGTTTTATGAATTACTTTCTTGTCATGTTAGGACAGTGAAAACATTAACAATAATGATACTTATTCCAGACAGAATGAACTTTCTTAAGTTAAACATGAAACTTTAAAGGATAAAACAGTAATCAGGAAGATGTACCTAAAAGATCCCAGCCTGTGTCGTCAGCTCTTGAGTATGGAAGAATCTTTTGGTTACACTGTTTCGGTAGTAAGTAAGGTGAAATCCGTAAATATGAAAGGAGCATCGCTGCTCCAGTGTCCGGTAGAACGTCAAGACCCTGATAGCCGGATTCGCCGGCCCATTCAGCAAGGCTGAAATCTGAAGTGATTATTTTTTGTTAATTTGTAATACTTTTTATTAATAAATTGTTTTTCATGTTCACAGTAGTTGTACATTATACACTAATTAAAATGATTTGTACCAAAATAATAAATCATCAAATACTTGATAATTGTCATAATGGACATTAGTAGAAACGGCAAAATCATAATTTTAGTTATCAATGTTTAAAAAATCATACCTGGATACACTAAGCCAGATGTCCAGTCACATGGTAATGTTGGGAGTATAGTGTCTTGAAAGATATTAACGTTGTTTTCACAGGTCTGGTTTGCTTCGAAGCAAATACTTGCATTTAAGGTCACTTTGTAGTATGCGGAGTCAAGTAAGCTAAAAAGCTCCAGCCTATAAAAATTTAAATGTCCTTATTTTAAAGTTCTTGATTTCTAGAGATAACCATTTAAAGGTGGAATCCGCTGATGGTACCGACAATTTAAACTTCAAAGTAAATCGTAACTGTTACATTGTAAATACCCCACGCAGCGCTGATAGCATAAATACTACAAACACCTTCATATTTTTATGATAATTTACTAAACAAAAGTCATTGATTCCTTTTGAACAATGTAGGAAATGTAAACAGTGTTTTAATGGTGAAATTTTATATCATATTAATTTTGTGATGCAGATTTTACAAATAATCATAAAGTCTGTAACTTTACATAAATGTCATTATCACCGATAAATTATAATATTGTGCTAATCGACGACTGCTTCATTTAGTTTAGCGGTGCCGCGACACATTTGTCAACAAAGACAAATCCGATTATATTTTAGTTTTAAACAGAAAGTTAAGTCAAATAAAAGACGGTTGATTTACTATAACATAAATAAATCCAACTCTGCAAAAATATAAATTTTAAGTACCAGCAGCGGATTACACCTCTAACATAATTTAATTAAAATCAGTTTCCAGTTCTACCGGGTGACTACATTTTATAATTGACTTTGTTTACTGTGTGTCCTACATACGCCTGAAAAGTCTGGCTTCTTTTGATATTGTACTGCATTTTACTATGTATCTTCTTACTTAACTTTTATGTCTTTTTATATTAGCTCAAGCATTCAAACTTATCAAAATGTCTTTGAAGACACTTTCAGATAATAACTACAACTGTCGCCATATGTGCCTATATACCTACCTATATATCTTTACCTCTCGTACATGAACTATTCAAACAATCACAATATTTATAACATCTTAGGGGTGTTTAGGAAGTATTTGGTTGTAAATGAAGTTATCAGTTACTAGGGAAGAAGGGAATTGCATTCATTGCAATGTTTGGAAAAGATAATCAAATTCTAGGTAAGGAGTAAAGGACACATATCTTACACATATTTACTGTATACTGTCTTAGGTAAAAGAACCTCTAACTCAGCTAAGTAACACATGCCTAATACGATTTTTCCGTCAGTGTTGAAAAATAGTCTGATAACTCTTTTACTGTGAGGTTTTCAGTGACATTACATTTGGAATTAAATATCATTTTTCTTTGGGGCAGAATTATTGCATCAACATGATTGTGTATTCTATATGTACTATGTAGCATATCCTAAAAAAAACCGAAGAGCCATAACTGTGGGTCCGGAGGAGTTTCGTCCACAACAATTGTGTACATTATATGTATTATTTGCATATTCTGAAAGTGCCATAAATCTGGTATCGACAAATTCTTTACTTTATGCACATTTACACATCATGTGTATTTACTGTGCCAATCTAGAAAATGTCTGATGCAAAACTGTAGGAAAACTTGCGTCCACAAGATTGTTTAACTCTATGTACTATATAGCATATTCTGTAGAAAAAACTAAGGGCAATTAATCGGACAGTATTTGTGACATCGACAAATTTGTTGGTTGCACGCACATCTGAAAATCATGTGCAGTAATACTATGCCTAGCTAGATAGCTTCTAATGCAATTGAGTTTACAAGATTGTGTCTGCAAACGGACAGAGATTCCAGTTTACCTAACCTCAAACGTCCGTTGGGCGGGGTATTATTAATTTTGACTATTGTCTCAATTTGTCTGTAAAACAATATTGCAGAATGTCATGGGAGTAGCATATGAGAATACCATTTAGAAAGGTTGTATCTTACTTACTCAAGTCGGAAGACGCCATACAGGTAAAATTCTTCCCTTTGACCTTAAAACAGCAAAGTAAACCAGCGTATACAATTTTATTGAATTCGTCACAATATACTTTAGATTCAACATTCCAAAATGAACGTTGTTCTTTCCGTGTAAATTTTACATGTTAGTTCTTATAGATATAATTTGTTTTGCTCACTGCCTGACCTGTATTATTTACTATGACACGAATATTTATTCCATTTTGTGATACAGGTTTTACAAAAAGTGAATAACTATACCATAAAATGATATGCAAATCTAAATCGTTTTTATTTTCGCGTAAATACTAGTGTCCGAGACCATTTGCTTAAACAGAAACTAATGTATCCTCAAAACTTCTTTGCATTTCCAAATGTCAGTTATAAAAAAGCTCTACATAGCTCATGTTTAACTGTAACTTTGTCTTGTCGACTTAAAATATATCTTATTTATTTTATACGATGTTAACAACTTAAATACAGGTTTAGACTTCTTATATTTCGATTATTCCTTATTCCTTTTTCCTGATGTAATCTTACCCCACGTATAATTTTCCAGTGACAACATGTATGACAATCTCTCAATGTCAACTGACAGCGTATTATTGCATTTATTCAGAGTAACTATTGTATTAAACGAAAGTGGTACGTCTTTTGATGCAACGCAACAGTCTACGCTCGTGCAACTGGCAGATAGTGTGCAGGATACATCATCTGGCAAGCTTGGTGCATCAACATGTGTAGGACAGGCTGAAATATCTGCAAATACGTGTACATATACAATATATATAGTATACAAAGATATAAACGATCAAAGTAGCCACAAAACGTCTCTTTCAATACCTAAATTAATCAAAATAGAATCAAGATAGCCCTATGTCGACAAACTGACACACAGAAACACCTTTAGCAATAATTAGACTTGCTTTATAAGAGTATAACTACCTTAACATGATACAATTAAGAGGTGTTTGGAATATTTAATTATTCTAAGAAAACAGTTGCCATGACCCACCACAATACAAAGACTGAATTTCATATAGGTTGCATTCAAACGTATTAAGAATCCTTTCGAGGTATCCGGTACAGTTTCGTCTCACTGGTTAAGATATAGATGGATTAATTATGATTGGTTGATTCGTTTAGCTGAGAAGAGGGAGTAATTGACTTTGAACAAGTGTTAATTTGGTATTTCTATTTTCAAATTTTCAGTGCTTTGCAGAAAGTCAGTAAAAGGATATCAACTCCGGACATCACCATCTGTATTCAGTGTATGGGAATACAAAACGCAAAACACATTAAATAACTATCAGTTTCAACTAAATGTGTTTCCATTCGTTACCAATCTTGTTATCCTACCATATGTTACCAGCTAGTAAAACCCTCTTTTATATGTCTTAAATACTACAATATTGTGTATCATCCAAGTTCTGTTTACGTATAACCAAATGAACAATTATAATACAAGTTTGGTATCAGCTTGAAATTTAGCAGACGCCGGCAGTTTTTTGTTTAAACAGGCAAATGCGAATCGAACAGGATATTGATTATCAAATTCCAGATTTTGTACAGACTTTAATATACGTGCAAGGTTTCAGTAGTTTTGTTTGTGAAGTTACAAATGACGAATCATTCTTTCGTTTCGTTATGCTAGTGCATCCTAAGCCAACCTCATGAGGTACAGTAATATTCATACTTAAATAAAAACAATGCTTTGAAGTTTACCAAACACTCCAGGAACTGTTGTACATGACTGTTGTTTCATGAATTCTGCAATATGTAAATCCTCAAGAAGAACTGCAGTTTGGTATGAATCAAGCGTTTGGTTCTCTGCGATGTTGTTAAGAGATTTCCATTCTTTCAATGAAAACTCTGAAAAAGCCAAAAGACCATGTAAGTTCTCACTAAGAAACACGTGAAATCCAGAAATTAGAAACAAACAAATAGTTTTATGAAAATTCAAACAAATAATTAAAACTCAAGGAATACACAGACTTTTTCAGTAATTTATATTTGAGATTTACCTTATACATCATAAAGTTTATCATTCACGCAAATAATTCACAAACAATTTGCCTCTATGATTTAGAAAAGTCATTACCAGCGTCAATGAAGCCAGGACTTGTTTCACACGGTAATTTGGAGACCTTGATGTTGTTCAAAATCTCAAATGACCATGTAGCCGCTTCCAAATCATCTAAGAATATATCAATGTCTAGTCCGACTATGTACTTCTCCTGTATTTGTAGGTTTGCTAACAGGAACCTAAATAGGTAAATATACTCCGATAGTCTGACCATTTGTCTATTCATAACAAATAATAATTAAACATATGTGGCAAAAGCAGGTATATTTAAGCAATTCCTTGGTGCGCAGGTATTTGTCGTAACAACCTTCTCCCTCTCTGTATCTGTTCAGAACTTTAGAAGTTGTAAATAGCTAATAGCATTATAATAATAATATTTCATTATTCTCTTTTACATTCCACGTAAATTGTATCAAAACTTACCTCATACGTATAAGGCCGTCAAGATCAAAACGTATAGGCTCATCTGAAAAAGTAAGGTTAAACATAAACTATATGACAGTTTACTTTTTCTAATTACTTTATCAATCTTAAGATAATAACTTTACATCATTTAGACGTGACAACATTTGTATGCATTATTCTTAGTATTCAAAATAGTAGGTTTCCTGCAAAAATGAAAAAGCAAAACTAAAGGAAGCCTGCCTCAACATAAATAAAATCGTCTAACATATAAAGAGCTCATACCGAATTCAAACATGGTCATCTTCCTGCTGATTTCTAAATTCTCTATTCCTGCAGTCAGCGTCTGTTCACAGTCACTGATGTGCAAGTATATACTGAAAGCTTTATTTATCTCCTCTATATATATACAGCAGTCGATGGTCAGGCAAGTCGCTCCTATTGTACAGGAGATGTTATCGGGCAATTCCGGTAGGCCCAATGCCAAAGGACAATCTGCAATACACAGTTGTAAATGAGATGAATATTTTTAAGGAAATAGCGCATTTTATACCAAGAGCCATTCCAAATATAATTTATAAACGATTATCTCCTCTCTTTTAATTACATCGTATACCTTCTCTGATTCAGTGTTTCATTCCATTTGCCGACCAATCGAATCGCTCAGATTTTCAAATAAACGTCTTTCTTTTTATTAATTCTAACTACTGAAATCATTTAATCATTTAGAGTTCGCTTTTAATTGAAAACACTTGAGCTCCACCCACAATACATGTCGTGGCTATGCAAATGGTCAAATGAGGTTAAACACTAAGTAAGTTAGAGTTTATTAAGTCAAATTTTAACAATTAAGAAACCCCGGTCGCTCGTTTCCGCTCGCTCCCTTAGGGTTACTTTATTGTTAAAATTTAACTTAATAAACACTAAATTATACATAGTTCCAATATTTGCGCATGTGTATATTTACATGTAGTCGTTTCCTCAGTAAACAAAAAGGTCAAAATGACATCTGCATTATTAACAAACTTCATAATGATTCGAATGCGCGATCCAGCTTCTAGGATAGATGACAACGTTTCTGGACGACTGTGATCACCTTAAGCTAAGAATTAAGCAAAGTTCAGCATTTGAATTGTTCATTCACATCGTTTAAAACATCCCTTTCGTAATGGTTTTAGAAAAGATTCCGATGAAAGAAATTGTTGGTAAACCAAGACGATGTATGATAGTCATAAAGTTACCAAAGGAGCTCACAATGTGCTTTTTGTGTTTAGGTGAGCTAAAACGTAAGCTATAAATAATTTGCTGTAATTACTTACTATTCATCCATCCGCCTAGATTTGTATCTGAATCATTGAACAAGATACACTGCTGATCTTTCAGATATTGTGCTATTCCTAGATGTTCCATCAGCAGATCAGTTTCAAAGGTACTCAGTGTCGAATCAACTTCTATTTCGTATTCTTCCCTCCACGTGTTCAAAGAAAATCCTACAGCACATAACGATCGGAATAGAAAATGTGACTGTAATTTTGGTTACATTAAGCATACATACATGTATTAACGTAATCTTAGCTAAGACAAATCTGTGTGAATATTTTATTGTCAAATATAGATAAATAAATTTACTTGCATGAAACTTGAACACCCGCCGTGGCTTGAACACAGGAACGGATATATGAATACCTAAAAGAATTTTCCCACTAACACAAATTCGCCTTTACAGCCATGGCCAGTGGTTTCTGAGTAATAGCCCGACAAAATCTCTATTCCTATGCAAAAAATCAAAGGGTTGAAACTCCTTGAAAATTATCTGACCGAAAAATATCGACGAAATGGACAAATAGACTTGGTACCAATCACTCCTGTGAAGTTTACTTTATTTCCGTCCCATGGTTGCTTGGAAATAGCGCTGAGATAATTTGCTGTAAGAAAAATCAAAGGGTCGTATCTCAATGGAAAATTGGTATCGATTACTCTTGTGAAGTTTTGTTTACTTCCGGCCTGTGATTTGTAATAAATAGCGAGGACAAATCTTGCGGAAACAATTAAAGGGCCGTAACTCAATAAAAAATTAACCTAGCGTAATATGCCGACGATATGCACAAATAGGTTTGATACCAATGGCTCCTGTAAAGTTTCATTGGTATCTGGCCTGTGGTTGCTGAGAAATAGCTCATACAACATGGGCACAGACGGTCGGACGGACAGAGAGACGGGAGGACAAGGTGACTCCAGTTTACTTCACTCAAACTGCGTTTACGGGGGTATAATTATATAAAAGCATTTTACTCTGGTTTTATACCGGTATCAATATATTTAAATAAAACTGACGAAAAAACTTTTAAATAAAGCTACGTTTTCTTACCTTCAATACTGAAACCGTTTTCCCATGTACACAAGACCTTCGGTAGGACGGACTGCTGTAACACTTGTAGTGTGTGTACGCACGATTCGTTGCTTTCGAGGCAGACGCTCACGTTTAAGTCAATGACAAACTTTCGACCTCCATGTAAGTATTCTATCATGTAACTGGTCAGGCATAATGAACAAAAATTATATAAAGGGACACATTTTAGATAAGTACATGCATTTCTGAATTATAATACAAGATATTATAAACGTTTTTATGTCTCCCAAAACGGCAAAACTAACATACACTAAAAGAATACAATCTACACAGCTGTATTCGTTGACAATAAAAAATTTAAAAAAAAAAAAAACAGTAGCAACAACCATTTACAGGGGTACTCCCTACATCAAGCAGAATAAATTTCCATACAAAAAAATGCGTTCAATGAACGAAAAATTATGATTAGAACGAATTGTAAAGAACAACAAATATCGCAAAATGCCTTACTTTAGCACACATAATCAACATAGAGACCTCCTGTGATAAATCGCTATCCACCCATTAATTAATTGTAGAACAACTTTACACATATTATTGAGTGTTTTACGGTTCTGTAACATAATTTAAAACGCTGACTTTACTGCTGATGACTGGAATGTTACAATAATGCAATGATACTTGCACATATTCTTATGTTTATGCGTTTGGTGTTATTCAATTTGACACCAGTTTTAGGGAGTGTCTCTTTTATTATTTACTTACTGTTCATGGTCATTGTTATCTCATAAAAGTTCTTTTAGTTAGTGACTCAACATGATACAAAGGGGTATCGTTTACTTACTCTAGCTTAATTACTCCTTGTAAGTAGAATTCTTGAACTGTGCCTAAAAGTATTAAACAAAAGTATCAATTGTGAAGAGTTTATCACATATGCTCCTGAATGGGCTCAATTGTCTATCTGCTATTGTAATTTACTTTATTATGACAAACATTTTAGATATCAATTTACTTGCACAAAAATGGAAGGAACAACATATTCCTACGCCTACTGTTTGATTATTCTGACTACATGTATACTGTAAGAAACTGTCAAGATTTACCGAAAGGATATTCTCGAATATGTTGTTTTCTCCTTAGTCTTTCTATTCCAACTGTAATTTCCGACTGACAGGCGTCGATTTCCAAATATACGTTCATCGACGTTTGAAGAATGTCCACGTCAAGACAGCATTCGAGTGAAGTACACATCGATGAAACAAAGCATACGAGGTAGTCAGGCAATGGTTCTAGTTCCAAACTGACACCGCATTCTAAATATGAATGGAATTAATTTACAACAACTTTGTTTTACTTTTAAGAAGATATATCTCCTTCCGTTATATCTTAACCTAATGAGATTTACCGATATGTTTACCGATAATGACTAGAATGTATAACTTGAACTTTTAGGTTAAGTAATAATACTTACAAATATTCTACATATGTATCATTATGCTGTTATTCAAAGAACCAGGATTACATTTACAAGTTACTCTCATTTTATCAAGAAAAGAGTCTTACTGACAGAAATAACCTTAATTTGTACCAAAACATACCTGGTTTGCTTTTTAAATCGATAAGTACATAATAGAAACATAGGGCATTTTTTTTTCAATGATATTGCAAATAAATACGAAAGGCTTTCTATTAACTCTTACTTGAAGAAACAACTTGAACATGAAAGATAGGCATATGTCAACATTATTTCAGAGTGAATAGAACATGGTTCTATCATTATTATACTACCAATAAATTTATATAACTATACAATGTAGCAGTAAATTCGGAGTGATCATGGGACTTTAATTTGACACCAATTTAAGGGGGTGTCTCTTTAATATACTTTGAAATTTGACTATATGGTGTAAAATGGCACATTTATCCTGTTACAATGTACCATAACAATAAGAAATACCTGAATTCCAGCCTTCCTGTGCATTTGCGTACGGGTAGGAGTTACGATAGCACTTTTGGTCGTTTAAATATGCCTGTAATCCGAGCTCCTCGAACAGTTCATTCAGATTGGCACTTGTTAGATCTACAGCTTCTACATCATTGTGAGAAAGCCAGGCAGCGAATGAAAATGCTACAAAATAGTTTATACTTACAGTGAAGTTAAAATAATTATAAATATAATAGATGCTCTCATATTATTTAATATATCATTTTACATTTAACAAATTATTACAACATTGATAACTGTTTGACAATGTCTTCATTTATTATTTGCTCATAACTTAATGTTGATTTTGCATTTTAACATTAGGCAACTATGCTCTTTCTATAAACAGTTTAATGTCTCTTTGAACAAATGAGTATGACAATTAGTAGCCTTGATATTGAACGAACATCTTGGATATTATTGAAATATGTTCTTAATATCCAATATAAACTACATGTAGAATCGTCATAATCAAAGATATATTTTCTAAACGAATTCAAGATCTAGTTAAAAACGTTAACAGTAAACTGAGACATAACATAGCATGTGATCGACTTTGACGTCAATGTTACGTTTGTTGTTGTGCTTTATGCTACATATTCAGTAGATGATATTGAAGATGTAGCTGATATTCGTAACCTTTCACAGGTCAAATGTCAAAAACCTCTTTAATCATTTTTGATGACATGTCATTCGCCATCACAATTAAAAAACCTGAGGAACTTTTGAGTATAGATGACATGACAACACGTATAATGCTTTAGTCATTGTCTTCAGAGCTTTAGACATCGTTGGTAGAAATTGATTATGAAAAACAATTCTTGACAAAAAAGGAAACAGTATGATATTAAATTGAAATAACTGGAATGTTGCCCTAGGGTTCGTTTTTTTCACGACACTTCTCAAGCACATTTCGCAGAGACGTGTCCCGAAGTAAGATAAGAAACAAACACTAAATTAATAAATATAAAAGATCGTACTTTCATCAATGAATCCCGTGTTCCACGAGCAGGGTATCTTTGTGATTTCAGCTTGTTCGTAAAGAGTGTAAATATTGTCACATGAAGACTCATCAAAACACACTTTGAATGTCGCATCAATCAAGTAGGCACCTTTGGCTGACAAATCACTTATTCTTAATCTGAAAGTCAAATACATTTCCTATGTAATAACTTTATCATCAAGTTATTTTATGTCACTGTATTTTTTAATGACAATGAAACGATTATAGTTTTCAACTAAAAAGTCAGCTCATGACAAACTTGAACATAAATATGTAATAAACTTACAGTGCATATGTGGAAATACGTATTCACATTTACCATTTGCTTATAAAACTACGGTTTAAATCTCATTTTAATCATAAAGGGATTTGCTTCCAATTTGGAAATATTCAACGACTTCAACTGAGTTGTACAAAAACAAGAGCAGTCACTGTAAAGTGACATATGCCCCAAAAGGGAAGGTTTGATTGAAAATAGCAATTCTTATCAAAATGCATTAAAAACAACCATGATTTACTTTTATCCTCTTATGTATTTTTTACATGGTATGGGTACCTTCTAAATTTATTGAAACCAGATTTATTCTTCTTGTGCACAACACTTCCTCTCATTGTCATATTATAATATATATATAAAGTGACAATTGATTTTATTCAGAATTTTTGGAGTTATGCACCAGACAAGAAAAGGTTACTAAAAACACTAATGCTGATGAAGCTAGAGTTATTGTATAAGTGCACTACACTTACTCTCATTCTCCCTAGTTATGACAGTTATTCTATTCGTAACGAATATGATTTTTGTGCACTATTGTCCTCAATACATGAAGTATCAACGATTCCCTCCAATACTTTTACGGACGATGTGATCACTTTTCGCTGGGGTATAACAACGTCCGTTGATAGGACACGTCAAACACTCTGTTATTTGGAATACCGTATTAAGTGACTTCATAAATGTGAGACTGCCTTACAGAACCACCCATTGCAAATATGTTTAACACGTTTTAAGAAATAGTATCAAACTTTCACATCTTTGAAAGATTGTGTCACAATTTTAGATAGGGTTTCGAAACTAAATTCCAGAAACGATTGAGCAAGCCGTCCCTGCTGCATTTTTGAACTAAAATCGTATAAATGAGAGGCATTCGCGTGATTATTGAATAACTCACATGAGATGCATGATATGTTATAGAAAAGGACAGGTGATGAACCAACAGCTTAAAGGCAGAAACGACTGAGTTTGAACATTGTATAAAGGAAGTTAGGGTAATACTTACTCTAATTGGAAAATGTCTCTGAGGATTAGGTTTTGTCGTACTCCTGAAATTGTAGATAAAATGTAACGTCTGTGTCGTTTCTTTAGATTAACACGCTTAACAATTTAATACAATTAGTAGTTGTCCTTAATGGACCGTTCTAGTTTTTAAGGACACATTTTAAAGACTACCTAAGCCTATTGTCAAGGGACTGCTAGGTTAACTGCTCACAAACAGTATCACAACTAAACCCACGTGTTCTTTTGTACAAACCAGGCCAACCATTGGACACGCGACATCCCAGTGTGCCCATTTGATAATCCAGCGATTTAATTTAAATATTTTTGTAAACACTGGAATCGCCCAATAACACAAAATTGTTTGCGTTTTTTTTGCAAGTGTATAATAATGTTTATACTCACAATGGTATGTCACAGTATGAAATTCCGAAAGTTCAAAGTCAAATAAACCTTAGCTTTTTGAGGGGTGAAGAAAATATCATCACATGGAAATTTCTTTATTCGTGCATGTCTTAGACCGGATACATATTAAAATTTGTAAACGCAATGCAAAATTGTCAGATGTACTTACCAAATGCGAAGTCATCTAAAAATATAGAGAATTTAAATAGTTCTATTCCTATATCAATAACTCCATCACAAGTACGGATTGTGATATACGATTCGATTGTTCTGCCAATAATTGGAACGTAAACGCAAGCTTTAATGTCCGCACAGGAATCAGATATGTAGCATGACGTATCGTTGTCAATGGGTAACAACTGTGTCTCAAAGGGGCAGTCTGAAAGAGAAAGTAGCGAATTAAAAACTTTCGCGGTTTTACCATCAAGTACGGAAGTATTAAAATCAATAAATGATTTAGCAGCCTTTGATCGTGTTATAATCGATTATCTCAGACACATCGGCATATTGAAGACAGTATAAATACATGAAAATATTAATTTGATACTATTGTATAATAAAGTGAGTCGTGCTGAAATAATTTACATTAATTTTGTCACTGTACCTAAAACCAAAAACAACGATAAGCAACATGATAACTGTTCATTATGTAAAAACTTAAACTTTTAAAGTAAAAGCTAAGTAAGAATACACACCTGAAGAGCAAACACTCTGACTTCCGTTATAGTGGTACGAGGTACGGTCACACATATCATCAGTGATGTAATAAGATGCTCCGATATCATTAAAAAAAGTTGAAACAAGGTACGAAGGCATTTTGGACATGCTTGGTATTCCCTTCCTTGCAAACCAGTCTTGCAAAGTTAAATCTGAAGAAATAAAGTGTTACAATTATAACAGTAATATAGCGTTGCAATTCCAAACTAGATGGTGGAGTTGTTAGTGCTTTCAGGAAAGTGAAAGGAAAGAGCAAATTTGTATTGAAACTTTGTTTTACTTACTTCCAATCAAGCTTGATAGCTTCCAATCACAATTTTTCTTAGGAAGCTCCGTACTTTTGAACACTTCTGTATAGAAATAACAATCGCCAGTGTTTTCAAAACAGACCCTTACTGCAAGGTCAACAACATACAGATTAGCCCAACGTAGGTCATCGATCTTGTAGCTTGAAAGGAAAAACAAGTGATGAATAAACTTCATAATTCATATTTTGCTTCATGTAAGATAAAACACGATTGTTTTAAAGTGATGCATTTATAATTTACGTAAATTGTTTTTACTCTATCTAAAAAAGAGCTTCAACTTCGAACTGATGCTGTGTTGACATTAATGTTTTATCACATGTGAACGAAATTTAATTTACCGAGCTTGTGCTCGAAAGTGGTTTCTAGAGAAATTCAGTTAGTGGGTACTTACTCCATGCAAATCAGACCGTAAAGACAAAATGTTTCCGGTGTACCTGGAATATACGTTAACGGCTAAGTTAATTTAAAGTGATATTACCGTTCAAAGTGACCATCAACATTTTAGATAAAACATCAATTATCAGTTATTTATACTCCTAGAATAGTCAACATTCCCATAGTTATAACCTAAAAATAACGATCTGTATAACAGTTTCATTCGCATTAAATATAGAGGAAATCTTTAAAAATCTTTTTTGACTATCCTAGTCAAAAATAGAAACTCCACCATTTCGGTTATGTATATCTTAATTTGTATTGTCAATAACATAAATAACTTGATAAATCTTACTTCTTATATATATATTATGCATCCGCTGTGTTTTGATGATTATTCTTAACTATAAACCAATGTGACCATTTTGAAGGTAATATTACTTTAACTGAATATACGTATGATATAATTTCTCGGCTTTAATAAAAATTAAATTCTAACAGTATGACAGTTGTCATATCTTATAACGTTACATACATTAGAGACTCCATAAACACACATAATATTTGAATATTAAACAAATAAAACGCTCCAAATATGCCTACCAAACTCGTAATTCACCAGTGAAATATTAAAAGACAACTTTTCAATTTGGATTTTCATCAGGCTTGTGCAGGGGCTGATATCTATTTTCACATTGAAAGACTTGTCAAGTAAGTAAATGTCAACACAGCAGTCTACACTTGTGCAAGATTCTTGTAACACGCATGAAATATCATTTGGAAGTTTTGGTGTTCTGACAGCAAGTTGACAATCTGAAATAAGAATATCTAAGATAAGTACACAAATCTTGAAAATAGGCTTCTACACAATGTATGAAAATGTTATTATTCAAAATGTAGCAAAGTATAGGCAAGCACAAAGATTTACCTTTTTTCCAACCGTTCACAGACTCCAAGTAAACCGAAGTTTTTCTGCTACATGTCTGTTCTAGGAGGTAACCAGATAGTCCAAGAACTTCCAAAAGTTCAGAAGTAACGTCATCGCCGATATTACTCCCATAATGATACTGTTTTTCGTCCATCCAATTTTGTAAGGAAAAGTCTGGAAAAGATACATATATACATTGTTCTGTCCACATATTGTATATAACGGACATATTGGTACCATTTAAATTGCTTTCTTACATCCGGAGTATGTTATATCCATATAACACTTTTCATATTAAATAAAGAAGGGAAAATATCGGGAACAGAATTTACGGATTCGTTATATACGGAGTTTACTTTACATACTTTTCAGTACACACAGCAGATCATTTCAGAATATTCAAACACATGGGTTGGCTACTATAAAGAAATAACTCGAAAACCGTACAACGTTTCTGTCGAAAGCACTTATCTGCATTTCTACGCTATCAATAGCCGTTGTACATTCATGGTTAAATTATATTGTTAAAATAGTGTCAGTTGATATATTTTCTAGTTCATATTTCCAATGTTCTCCGTTGATTAGGTATAAGATAAAAGGAAAATTACACAACACTTTGATAGGTTGCCGATCTAATGGACTCGTAGTAATATGGCTTTACACAAAACTATCAAGCAATTCAATCCATCACAACAACACAGTCTTGTAATATTCCCTATTCGCTTTATATCTTATTTAGTTTATACTATATTTTTTGTACCTTGTTCACTGCATGAAGTAAAAGACTTAAAACCTATAACGTGTACCTGCCTTTTTGAGAAGAGAAAGGATACACATGGCAAGCGTTACATCGGTTTAATGAAATGAAAGCGCAAGACATGTTTTTTTTTCATTGATAGAGTGTTTCTTGCAAATGATGCTACAAGTATCTTTTAAACTATTTTACTGTATCACATTCAAATCTCTTTTGAATAACAGTTCCTCGGTTCATATGAATACACAATGTAGCTGTGTACATTTTAGCAATAGAAGTCTTGTCGTATGTTTTTTACAATAATAAAATTTATCTATTTAATTTTTATTCTTTCTTTTTTATATTTCTGAACAAATCAACATTTCTTCCTAAAAGAATCTGTAAAGAAAGCGAAAACTTTCAAAACAGAAGAATTAACAAATTATGACAAAAAATAATCATTACTAGATATTGCAAAGCCTGAGTTCAGATCGCATGGCTGTATTGGTAAGACTGTATTGTTGAAAACAGTAATGTTCATTTCACACGGCCCGCTAGACTCGAGACATACTGCCATATGCACAGTGGCAAGAAACTTTGCTGCATTTGACAATTTGTGAATCGTATAGCTGCAACGAAATACATAAATACTGTGTATAAACTAGTATAGAAACAACTGTTTAAAACTAAATATATTACAACATAAATTTAACAGTTTTCAAAAGCTTTCAGAGTTTTGAGTTCGGTATGATCGTATCAAACTAACTTCAAAATAAACTAGTCAAAATTTTAAAATAACAGTTAACTCTTGTAATATCGTTTAAATATAGAAATAATGACAACAAGAGCTGTGCTTGCCTTTTTTTCAGTGCTTGTTTATAAAATGAAACTTTGACAGTAAACGGCAAAACAAGTATCTTTATATATAAGCAAGGGTCGAAAGTAGCAAGATATAAAGTCAAGAGTTTTCTTACTTAATTGTTTGATATCCCTGAATACTATAGCATAATTTTAAATTGATACTTTAGGTGGTTAATGATATATGTGCATGAGTGTACGTGTGTGTGTGTACATGATTGTGTGTATGTGTGTGTTGTGTGTGTGTGTTGGTGGTGTGCACTTCTGGGTGCTGTGGGGCTCGTTTTGGGGAGGCTGCGTTTTTGGTACGTGGCTTTCCCTGTTTGATATTATTTTTGTTTTTTTGCACACAAGACTTTACCTAGGAATTTCTAAGTACAATCAAAAAAACCTTTTCACAGAGTTATCTACTCTTGCTTACGGATATGTGTCATGATGGTACATACGTATTCAAACTTCCAAAGTAATATCTCAAATGGTTAAGTCGACAATTGGACAAGTACGAAAAATTTAACTGAGTTGTAAGTCGAAAAGGGCCATAACCCAAATGAAATCCTTGACAGAGCTACCTTCTCTTGCCACATTTGGGGATCATGATGGTACATGTAAACAAGTATTCCAACTTTCAAAGTGATATCTCAAAAGTTTAAGTCAAAAAGTGAACTGGTACAAAAACTTGACCAATATTATAAATCAATAAAGGGCCTTGAATTAAAAACAAAATCCTTGACAGAGTCATCTGTTCTTGCCTACAGATAGGGGTCATGACTCAAACAAGTGTTCCAGGTTTCACAGCAATATCTCAAAGGGTTAAGTCAATAAGTGGAGTTTACCCATTATCTGTGTATTTTTTAAGTAACTAGAACTGTGTCCAAAGGACACGGATGCCCCCACTGTGCAGATGTGCTCGTAAACAAGAGCAGCTTCATTTAATGTCTACAAAATTCTGTTCTTATCATAGCGTTTCAGTTGAAATTTCCTCAATTCATGTATTAATGATAAAAAAGTTACCTAACTCTTGAGGCATCATATTTGGTCTCTTTACAGATGGAATACAATATTAGTGTCTGAATAAAACAAAATTTTGAAACACATGTCTGGTCTCCTAAAACTGCAGGAACACAATGCTGTGATCAGAGAAATATGTTGGGTATACAGTTACTTTTGGCTGTGGCAACTCATCTTTTACATAGACAAGATCAATAATAGATCCACTTAAGTGTGTTGGTAATGTCACACACTGGCGATAATTAAGCAGAGGTTCAGACAGTCTTCTGTACCAAACTGAATCAACGTTGATGTTGAAATCACCTAAGATTATGTCAGGTTGCCTATCGTATACTGTGCTGGTAAGATCTGTAATAAATGTGGCAGGTGCTGTTCATGGAGATCGATAGAGTACCTGTATTGAGCCGACACCGGGTTTTGAAGATAATTCAACAAACAGCTGTTCCATATGAGGTTGGTAAGATGTAGTTGATGATACAACTGGAATGTTTTCAGAACAGTAAAACAGAATTCCATGGCAGTTACAAACTGATGACTTTTCTAAGCATCTCAGGGTCCAGCCCTCACGTTGGTAGTATCTGATCTGGTCATGGTAGACATTTGCTTCTGTTAAGCACACTATATCTGCTATCTTTAAAACTGGATGACACATGATATCTGTAAAATGATTCCTAGCTGATCTTGCATTTAACAAAGCAACAGTCAAATTTGCATTTGCTGAAAGCGATTTGAAAGGATTTGGGTGAAATGTGTCCTTCTTCATTCGTTCCATTTCTTTCTTTACGTGAGAACTTCAATTTTTTCACCCTACTCAGGGCAACATAGGCTTGTCCAGAATTGAAACGGTTTTCAAATGAAACAACAATATTGTCCAGCGTTGCCCCCTGCACTTTGTGTATTGATGTTGCCCAGCACAATCTAACTGGAAACTGTTTCCTGATTACTGTTGCTTTTGAACGAGTAGGGGAGAATGTTGCTTCTGTGAAAAAATCAACAAAGGGCCATAATTCTGTTAAATTTGGTCGCCGCGAAAATTCCTTCCTTTACTTCCATCTACACATTAAGGTTGTTCATCCCTGGAAGTTTAAGCAAAATCTGCCATCCGGTTTAAGAGGAGTTGCGTTCACAAAATTTCTATATGGTATATAGTGAAAAAATCAACAAAGGGCCATAATTCTGTTAAATTTGGTCGACGCGAAAATTCCTTCCTTTACTACCATCTACACATTAAGGTTGTTCATCCCTGGAAGTTTAAGCAAAATCTGCCATCCGGTTTAAGAGGAGTTGCGTTCACAAGATTTCGGGACGTACGGACGGACGGACGGACTGACGGACTGACGGACGGACGGACGGACAAGTGCAACGCTATATGCACCCCACTTTGTGGGGGCATAAAAAAGGCCATACTTCTCACAAAAACCTTAAAAAATCTATGTACTTTTGTTTGTTGATGGAAGAAATAATGGTTAAAAGGTGTTGTAAGTTTCAAAGCAATATCAGTAATGGTTTTGAAATAAAGTGGGGTGGAACAAAAAACTTAACAAAGTTCGTTGTGCTTTCTAAGTCAAAAAGGGCTATAATTCTGACATTAACTTCGACAGAATTATGTTATATTGTCTGTTGATGGAGGTAATCATAGTAAATAAGTATATTAAGTTTCAAATCAGTATCTGTAATGGTTTTAAAATAAAGGGGGTGATACCTAAAACGTAACACAGGTGTGACGCCAACGCTGACGCCGGACGAAAAGTCGAGCTATACATGAAAAGATGAATAAGTAAAGAAACTGTTTTTCTGTATTTCTTACTGGTAGAAAACAGTTATAGGTTCATGTAACAAACAGGGTAGCACATAGAAGACAACTCCCTTATCCAATTACATCGAAAAATAATTAAAACTTGTGATATAAACCCTAATAAAATGCAGTTTCTAAATGTGACAAATCAACCAGTCAAATGCAAATCACTTTCTCCGCTGAGAAAAAAACACAAAATGTGCATTGATACCAAGAGTTTATTGAACCCCTAAACTCAATTTGCAATGTTTTAATCAAACCATGCAATGAAGAAATATTACACAAATTACGCACCTTATTCTAATGACACTGAAAAGACTGATCTCCTTCGTCGATCCTGCAAAAACAATAGTTGTCTTTTTTCTCCTTTTTGGATTATTTGAAGTAATTCTATTATTAATTCCTGACTTGCTGTTATACTGTGCGAATTTCTATAGTTAGCAATCAAAATGAAAACAGGATACAGTTTATGCGTTGTGTACCTCAACATTTGATTTTGTAGCTAGAAACTTTATAGGCTTTCTTTCAGTGGAAATTCCATCTAATTTAAAATGATATAAGACTATTTAAGTAGTAGCAAAAGGAAAATGACAGTTACGTTGTATTAAACAAATGCATTTTGAAATTCGTTAACTCACATTATATGTGATCTAGTGTTAACAAAAACAACGATTATATCATATACATAAACAAAAATGGGTTTTTAGAGAAACAATTTAACATATATCACATAAGTTAATACATATGAATATTTTAATCATTGAAACATACCCCAGTCAATGTCATACAGTTGTATGCTGAACACGAGTTTTTCCACTTTTAGGGTTAAAGTCATATCACATATGTTTATGTCAACAGTTGCCTCAAATTTCCTTTGGAGATCATGAGAATGGAGGCAACATTTGATACTGGTACAAGAGGACAACAACATGCAAGACATTTCGGTCTGCAAGGGTTGGAGTTCAACCGGTAACTCACATTCTGAAAATAGTTATAAACATTTTAAGACATATACACAAACTGTGTTCGTACTTGATTAGCTTGCACACGTGATAGAATATTGAGGATCTTTAAATCATTCATTTGTATTTCAAAAACACAGTAATCAAATCACTTTTCTGAATTTAAAGTGTAAATGATATTTTATAAGTACCACTCGAATGTTGTTCTCGTGAGTGATACAATTTTCCCTGCACAAAAAGGTGTAACTCACATCTGATAATATGTACATGAAGTACTCGTAGGTTATATCATGTCTAGTGTTATTTTGTTTGTTTACTCTACTTTGTAATGTGTGTGATCTGTTTCAATTTGATGTATTAGTTCAGCATGTCGTTTTTTACCTTTTTGCCAGCCGTCAGACACGTTTTCATTTTGTATGCATTCCTCAGTCTCTAAATAGAAGGAGAGTCCGAGATCTTCGTATAAGATAGCTAATGACAAGGTATCTAAATTTCCAATTTCCAGTTGTCTGTCTTGTAGCCAGCTTTGCAATGAAAATCCTGAATTTGGAAATCATAGTAAATAATTATGTTGTCTAGAATTTTCACACTAAATCTTATGCGCAAAAATTTCATTAATTAATTATTCGTTTAATAATTAAGTTGATTAGTGTGTAATATGAAATATTATTGGTAATATCATTAATTTGCGCAATACAAAGCCCTTTGTTATATGACAGCACAAATTAGCGCAGCACCGCACATAGAACATACCTTGTATATTGTAATCAGATGTGTGCTCACACAGTGGCTTTTTCAGTCTTGTATTCTTTAAGACATCAATGCTTTCAGCGCAGTCATCGACCGTGCTGAAGCAAACACTTATTTGCAAGGATACGAGGAGGTTCCCTTCACTGTTCAAGTTGAAAACGGTGTATCTGTAAATGTAACGTTAACTGCAATTTTATATTACACATTTTTGATAAATTGCTCAAGCAAACGTAAACAAGAATGTACATTATCAAAAGCATGCTGCTGTTTTATACCATATTCGTACAATGTATCAACAATAAAACTATGTTAAGGTGCATTCTTTGCATATCTAATATACGCGACATAGCGTATTTCTACGAATGATCATATATCATTACAAAATGCTTTACCCGTAAATTAAGTACAGTAATGTATCTCTCTTTTAAAGTGACATTTAATCAAAATATAAAATAATACCGTATTCGAAACACTCCATTCATGCTGAATACGTGCTCTTCTCCCCATGGAAACTCGAACAGATCAACTTCATATTCTAGTTTTTCTATCCCGACTTTTAGTTTATACGAACAAGTATCGATATGGAGGAAAAAGTTAATATTTCTTTGTATTTGATTTACGTCAGTGCAGCAGCGAATATGTGTACATGATTCTGACAAGTTGCAAACAGTCGAATCAGGGAGCTGAGATGTTTCAGTTTCGAAGGGACACTCTGAAAACGAAATCAGGTAACCGAATTAAGCAAACAAAAGGTATGTAGTATTGAATGATATCTGAAATATGTGCAAAAAGTATATGTGATATTGCATGTACTGTCTACTGTGTCTCACGTATAGAACAGACAAAAATGCTGCGTACCCTAAACTGAAGTTGCACCTTAGCTCCAATTACTAGATGATTAAAGGTCACAATTTGCTCTGTTTTTACTTAACATTTATGACATTTGGGTGTTCAGTTTGATTTACAAAAAGTAAAACAGAAGTGATTAAAATCCCCGCTTATGCGCTGGTAACAAACCAAAAAAAATATATGTGCAAAAGTAAATGAAGAGACAAGTATGTTTTACTACACATATTAAGCACAGCTAGAATAGTGCTATGAATAAATGATAGTTTTGCGGACACAATGGATTGCATACAAAGATAATTACTAAGTACAAATGGGCAATCATTTTATAAAAGTTTCAAAAGATCTTATTGTTTAGCAACAGCGGCCCCTGTGTGCAAACAACACTATTTTCTGCTTTTTGAAACGGGACAATGCAAGAATGCTATAGAGCATGTGTTGTGACATTCCATCTATTGGATCATGGGGAAAAGTCGTTTAAAGTGTTTTTATATATTTAGTAACGGCGGCCCTGTATGCACTTGACATAAACATTTCCTGTTTTTTTGAAAGTGACAATGCAAGGATGCTACAGACCAAGATTGATAACATTATAAAATTTATTGTTGCATGACAAGGAGCTGTTTAACGATGTTTTAGCAACAGCAGCCCCTGTGTGCACAGAACCGGAACTATTTCCTACTATTTGAAATACAAGGATGCTACAGAGCAGGTTTGGTAAATATCAGACGTAAGTTTTTGAGTGATAAGGGACGGGCGGATAGGACGTGACGGACTAGACAGCATGCGTGATTCCTATATAGCCCCTTACGACGCAAGTCAAAGACATTTTTTTGAAAGGTTATTTTGTAATAAAAAATGTTTTTCATTTTAATATGCATTATTCTAAATAAAAAAGTTAAATTTACCGTTCTTCCAGTTGTTTTCACCTGCAGTATACAGATCATCCAATGGCAGACATTGCTCTCCTAAATACGTCGTCAATCCAAGGTCATTTATTAGAATGTCAACGTATTTATCGCTTAAGGGATCTTCCGCAGATATATGGTAAAAGTCGTACCAGTTTGCTAAGTCAAATTCTGAATGAGACAATACAATTTTAAAGAAATATTTGTTGCGACTTAGTAATGTCAAGTACAATTTGTGGCAATCATTCTACTACATTTTTACACAAGACTCAAAAGACATAGACGACGTTCTATCATCCAATCCATTTGCTTAAATATACTTGTCACTGATAATCTGACGGCTATTATACAGACATGAATAGGTTCTTACCAGGGTTTATAAAATCGAAGTTCCAGTTACATTGCTCTTTAGGAAGAAGTACATTCGTCATCACATTTGTGTCTTGAAGGCAGGTGCTGTTTGATTCCAGGCATATTTTTGTATTCATATGTACCAGGAATTTGCCTTCCCCATCAAGATTATATAGAGATACACTGCAAAAGTATAATAAATTATATGTAAATAATACAGATCATGCCGTAAAATATTCTTTTATCATTACACATTTGTTGTGGGGTATGGAATGGACACATGCGTACATTGTGTATGATTTGACAGGTTGTGTATGTTAACTGCCTGTGTATGTCAATATACATGTGAATGTCAATATAAATGAAAATAAAAATATTTCTAAAAAAAGGGTCATATATCCCTCATCTGGCTACCATTTGCTGTAATACAAAAATTGTACAAGGTCAACAATCCCGTCGTACAAAGAGTCAGTTTTGACCAGGGTCCACTACATTATGCTAAATTCCAAATATGTAAAATCAAGTGATCCCGGACTGTTTTCTTTTTCTCCCGGGGGTCATGCTTTGAACAATCTTGGTAATGTTCAACTAGGAAATGCTACATGCTAATTGTCTAGGCTTTGGGCCTTTTGGGGTTATTTTTATGATTTTTAAAGTGTTCCTTTCCGTTGCCATGGCAAACAGAGTTCTGCATTGAATAAAATAATTTGAACAGCTATTATAGAGCTTTATAAGCAGAACATCCCTGCCAAGTTTCATCAACTTTGGCTCAGTGGTTTCAGAGGAGATGTCAAATGCAGGAAATGGTGAACGGAAGAACGATGTACGAAATACGATGAGCGAGCTTAACAGTGATAATAACAAAATGAAAAGAATGAAATACGTATATTAAACGGCTCAAACATGTTGTATGTCAATTACCGCTCAGAGACATCGTCATACAATCTCTTTAATTGCAATTTGCACTCAAAAATGAAACGGTGTCTTGTTTTCTAATTGACTTTTCCGTCAAAGACTGCAATCTTATATGATTCAACTGGGCTCGTGAATAAAAACATTACACACAATAACTTGTTAACTTTTTATCTCAGTTAAACGTTTACATATTGCTTCTTGCAGTCTCAAACTATTTAGGCATTCAAATGTGATGGCCTTCAAATGTAATATTATTCATATCATGAAATTATTAGTCATACTAGTTATTTGCACATTCAAGACGGCTCATAGAACCGTCTCTTAATTATTAAACATTTCTGCAAAAAGCAAAGTAAGTGAGATCCTGAAGAGAAAGTATATTTCTATGGATATTCGTTACACACTATTTCGAAATAACTATAATTAACTATTTAATCAGATCTCATAATTTATAATATTTTCAATATAAAATTAGGAAACATAGTCTTAACATAGCTTACTGTCCGATAATATTTCATGCACAACAATCTGTAAAGTCGAATATACAATGACAGCGACTTACATTTTCAGATAATTTTGGTAAAGAAGTATTCTGTATGTTGTAATTAAAATTGATGGTGCATTTATAAATATCATTTGAATATCATAATTTTCATTTTGGGTGTATTTCGATAGGAGGAGCCAAGTTCGTAACGTTACCTCACTCTTGCCACACCAAACAACCATAGTTCTTCTACTTGACCCCCTTGGTAGTCAAACAGCTCTCGCACGTATCTATACTTCTCAATACTGATGACGAAATGGTATGCACACGGGTTGATGTCCATAGCAATTTCGATATTTCTAGACAATGTTGAAATGAACAAACAGCACGTGATGCTTGTGCACTTGTCACTTATAACACAGTGCATATTTGACGGCAGTTCAGCCACTTCGATACTGTATGGACAGTCTACAATAAAATCAAAATGTTACTGCAGAGCATAGCAGTCATCAAACATTTCCTTACCCATTATGTTCACCGGTACGCTCATTAATTATACTGAAATTTTCTTAACCTTGCAATACAGCCTTATTGAAAATACGATCAAGAGTTAAAGTTGCATTTTACTTTTATGATTAAATTTTTATTTCAGCAACATTTTAGTTTATAAAACACTTAACAACACACAAAACAGGAAAAAACGTATACCATGTTATGTTTTAAAAGTGACACCCTTTTTGTTTACATAAATGTACTGTTATCGTGAACAATCAAATGGTAGGATTAGCTATTAAACACAGAGTTCAGTATGTTTGTCATCGTTCCTGGATATTATTCGAACATAACAATGTTAACAGTTCTATATGGTAACATATTTCCGCCACCACACAACTACCCAGCTTTTATGAAATATTTCGCGTTAACAATCAAAGATATGCCTCATAAATTATGTATTAAATGTAAACTCGAATGTTTTCGCGAAAGCCAGAAAATTATCTTAACACGAAATCCAAATAAATAGATAGATACTGATAGCGTGAAAACTTTCAATGTGGTATCGTGTAAACTGTCTAGTTATTTGGGTATTAAGATGGTAGTTTATAGCACTTACAAGTCAGGTTTCGTGTTAATATATTTATCAGATTTTAATGAAACTATTCGATTTT
The DNA here is from genome assembly GCA_022818135.1 of Saxidomus purpurata. Taxonomy (NCBI): domain Eukaryota; kingdom Metazoa; phylum Mollusca; class Bivalvia; order Venerida; family Veneridae; genus Saxidomus; species Saxidomus purpurata. Next base: position 36,461,923 of record JAFMSR010000004.1, read on the forward strand.
AAAGTGGCTTTGTGTTGGCATATATCTGCCACTATAGCTTTCTTTTTGTTTTATGAAAATAATTATACAAACATACGTGATGTCCATGTAGACTGGGAATTGGTGGGCAGTTCACACTGCGTTTCTTTCAAAAATTGTGCCAAGTTAAGATCTTCTGCTAATTTTGTTGAGTGATATTCAGACATTTCGTTCCCAGGAATCAGTTCCTCTTGTGCCAACCATTTTTGCAGAGAGAAGTCTTTAAAACAAAACAGCATTTTATTTATTGGTAATTAACAATTGATGTTGTTAATATCATTCCTACATTAACACCATTTATTGTGACAGTCAACACTACTTATGTTTTCATTATAAATACATTTCTTTTTGTATAATACAGATACGTAAATAAAATAATGTGTAATTCCCAATGCCGCTTACAAATAGAATGATGTGATGTAATTGCAAGCATACAAATATAGTCTCAACATAACTTTCTAAGAAATAAAGCATGTCTAGATCAGAGGGAAGTTTGTGCATTTCAAGATTTGTTTCTATTCTGTGCTGCAGAATGGGCAATTTAAGCGATAAAATTGTACTTACTGTTAATACATGTACATTTTATACATGTTTTCATCTTAAACATGATACAGCTTGTTCGGGCATTTTATAAGCACAAATTTCTTTCAAAATTTTATTTTACAATCTTCTTAAAATTACTTGCCAGTTAAATAAAATCCTCTTTTCCATTCGCACACCGGCTTTGTTATAAGTGCTTTTCGCAATATTTGCAGACTATATTCGCAGGCTGTTGATGCCTCATAGCAAACGTGTATTTCTGCATCTAACAAATACTTGTTCTCGTATGTAATATCCTCAATTGTAATGCTGAAAGGTAAGTTGATTAAACGACAATCTATTCATAAAACTACCATTTTATTTCGTTTGTTTTGCTAGAGCTTCGTGAAGACGTATCCACTTTAAAGTCCCATTTTAACTTTAAATACTGATAAAAAGCACATTGAAATAACGTATAGAATAAAAATAGAAATGTGTTTTATTTCTGTTAACACAATGTTTCGTATTTTTGTCGTTTTTCACAAAAATAGTTTTCTTAAAGCGTCTCTTATTCTTGCAATTTCATTGAAAAAAAAGAGTGCTCTATATTTTTAGCATGTACTTCCGATTTAAAGAGCCACGTTCAGAACGTTTTTTTTGTACATATAACGATCAGTTTCATCGATTTGACATCTTTCGTGGTACATGTAACATTAGACCTACTTTATATGGCTTTAGAACCTTGTTCTTTTTTCCTTTTTTTTGAAAATGAACCAGATCGCGGTTTGTTGATTTCGCGTATTTTAGTTAAATTTGAGAAAGATTTTTCGAGCAAGCGTTTACATTAAAAGATTCACTTTGTTTCCAGAATGTTTGTTTGTGACTGTGCAAATGGCAAAAACAGATGCAAAGGACATAATCATCGGTGATCCGTGCTTTATACTTACGCCGATTATACTGAGTGAACTCTTTTCCTCAAGAAAGGATGTCCCTTTACCCTATTTTACAATGAGTGTAAGCCGTTAAATACCATAATAAATAACTGTGATAGCTAGACAATAAGTTGTCATCGCCTGATTAAGTGTACAAAACTTTTGACAGTAGGTTTGTTCGTACAGACATATTTGTTTCTTACGGAAAACATGTTTACCTTTGCATATCACGCATTAATTGTATGCTTGTAATTGCTGTTCTCATTGCCGAAGAACATCAATACAAATCAACAAATTTACTACAATTTCTATAAAAGTTGAATAGTTTGAACGGTTTGTTTCAAGTTTCTACTGGATGAATTTTATCCGCGGTGAAGGTATCGTGTATTTCTTCCCTTTGCAAATAATAGATTCCTGTTTCAAGTAATGAATTTGTTTCAAAAAATACTTTTTATTACTTCAACTGTTCGAACAAAAATCACGGTTGTTGAATTCGCGGGAAATCAAAGTCCGTGAGAATAGCGAAAATAAAACCTCCGCGATGAATACCAACTATTCAGTATAAGTCATTTTGCTCCCAAAGTGATCAAGAACTTTAAATGCTTTATATCAATAACACTATTATTACAGTCATTATAATCATCAAAATCATCAGAAGTATTATTATCTAATCATTATTCTCTTTATTAAACGGCTTTTATTAATTTAATGATAGTTACATATAAACCGTTGTATTTTCGGAGAGTTTTAACATTTTAAAATTAAAATACATTTTAAATTAATGATAAATGGCAGCGTTATAAACATACTCGAGTCGCAGAATTCCTCCAAAGTTGAGACGTTTAACTTCACCTGCAAAATAGGAAAACTATCAATGGTTTCAGTGACCTTTATTAGGTATAATAAGAACAGTCTATATTTATTTTTTAAAAATCACATGTCTTCCCCTGTCCCCATCCAAAACGAAGGAAAAACTCACGACTATAGAAAATTCAACTCACTGTAGTGAGAAACCCTAAAAAGCCAAGTACTTATAATATGCACAACACCACTTCCTACTGATGCCTCAGACCTCCACTGAAAGGTTTTGGAGATAATGAGCAGAAAGAATTTTCTATCTTCAAGTCCCTGTCAGTTCGACCTTTGACAATATAATGAACCCAAATTACAGAATGCAAAACAACACTTCATAAAAATGTTTGATGAAAATCCAACTAGGGATTTCGGAGATGAACAGCGAATAAGACTTGTTCACATTCTGAGGATCATGTGACCTTGAACTTTGACTATTTGACCCCGCATTGTAATCTGCACAACAACACTGCATACTGATGCTTCCTATCAAGTTTGATGAAAATCCAACAAGGGGTTTTGAAGATAAAGAGCAGGGATTTTTCACAGTTTAAGTCCCTTTGACCTTGACCCTTAAAGCTGCTCTCTCATATTTTTGTTTAAGAAAATAGGTTCTGCGAACTATCTGAAACTGTGTACGAAACATTTAATAAAAAAGGTTCTAGTGTGAATTCCTGTAAAATATCTTTTAAATTATACAAAACCAAATTATAAAACTGTTTAGACACTTTTGACATTCAAATTTAAACATATATTATGTCCTGATGCTTCCCATCAAGTTTGTGTAAAATCTAACCAGAGGTTTTTTTCTATGGAGAGCGGACATTGTAATATGGACAGACGGCCGGGACAGGTGGAAAAGGAAACAGTATGCTACATATGAGACATAAATGTGTTTATATATTTGTATTAACAGGCGTCAAGCTATACTGCAATATATTTTTGAATACTGATTATTATGTAATCATCAACATTCCTTATGGTTTGCACCATAACTAGATTGTGCCCTACAACAACACTGGAACCTTTTAATTCTCTCAGTATTTACAGAATATACGAGTAAACGAAATTTGAAACGATAAAATGAAAAAACAGTATGTAATTAAATTTACCTGAATGTGTATAATTAAACTTTATTTTGTACCAGAGAAGTGTGGGTTATTAACTGCTTAAATAGCGCCTTATTCTACAGCTGACATCTCTTGAAATCGCCTTCCATCAATATTTCAATACTCTAATTAGAATTTAGTTTAAGGCATTAATTTCTTTTAGAACTCTACGATTTTGTAAATAACCTACCCCAGGTGAAATTAAATATGGAAAATTCCATGCAGTAGTCTTCAATACATGCGCCTAATGTATATCCGCAACTGTCAAGTACTATACTTGTTCTTAGATTGATTCCAATTGCTTCTTCATTGACACAACAATTGATCTGTGTGCAGTCATCAGATATTGAACAGAATATGTTTTCAGGCAGAGGTAGAAGTTCATCGAAGCTGTCACAATCTACAACATCAAAAACAAACATGCATTTTAAACATTACATGTATGTTGAACTGTTACATAATAGCTTAAGAATGAACATGTCATCAAACAGTACGTATGTGAAGGTTTTATATAGTCTGTATCCTTTGCTATGATTAAAACAACTACATGTATTACAGTATATCCGTCAACTTAGACAAAAAACAGATAGTGATTTTGAAGAAATGTTTGCTCCCTACTTTTGTACTAATATAATGTGTAAATACTTACGGTTAACCCATTCACCGTTGTTTTCTACCATACACTTTTGATCCAACAAATACCACGAGAGACCAAGTTCATCAAGCAATATGTCGGTGTACGGTGATCTTAATGGTTCTTCAAGAGGGAGGTCATGCATGTATTTCCACTCAAGAAGAGAAAAATCTGGGAGAAAAATGTTCACATGTGAACATAACAAAATGACAACAGTTCATAGCACTGGAAAACAAGAGGCAAATAAGGGCCAATATCGATTTACTGGACTGACTTGACTGTTCTGGGTAATTTTAACAACATCTTTTGGAATATTATCAAGGAATAGCTTACAGCTTATTAATCCACTTACCCCCAAAACAGTAGGGATCACCAATAATCCTATAAAGTTTAATGTTGATAACTTGATCTTAAAATATTGAGGGAAATTATTTCAAAGTTTGGGTCACTGTGACCCCGACCTTTGAACAACTGACCAAAACCACAAACGGGATCATCTACATGTTGCAGGCAGCCTTCTGAGAAAGTTTGTAAAAGTCAGATGAGAAAAGTGCTACATGTATTAAGGAAAGCTAACGGAGGTCAATGACCTCAAATCACTGTTGCCTTAACCTTTGTTCCATTTAACGCAAAAGGGACAGGGATTATCCACATGTTACAATCAACGTTCATAGGAAAATCAAATGAAAATTGTGACCTGTAGAGCGTTACCAAGGAAAAGTTTACGATCATACGTAAAGACAGGCGGACGGACAAACCACAATGACTTCGTCCAGTATAGTTTAAAACTACATACTATAATTCATGATAGTGTTATGATATTTTAGGCCGTATTTTATGGTTGAGTAAAACTTTATTTTGAACAGAATAATTATAGGTATATAATAAAATCATTTACAGGGATATAGTAGTAAAGAAGTTTACTGAACAAAAGCACAAACCTTCTTTAGCGAATGAGTCGCTCTTAGGGTACTCGCAGATGCGCTTTAGAAGCATTTCTCTATCGAAAACTGTCTCATTGAGATAACAGTCCTCCTGTTGTTCCAAGCAAACTTGCAAGCGAAGTGATACAACAAATACATTTTCTCCTTTAAAGTCCTCTATTGCATATCTATACAAAGACAATCAAAATTAAATGTTATCATTACAAAAATCTTTAAAATATGATACCGTTTATTCATAAGAAGCTACTGAAATATCGGTTACAGCAGCTATGATCCTTGAATACTTATAGTCATTGGAAAACATGGTAACATGTTCAATCGTTTGAAGTGCTTCACATTTTAAGATTTTGTTAAACAGATATGCTGTCATTGAGTTTATATTGACACACTACTGCTGGTCATGACAAAATGTCGAAATTACATTTCGTCGGGTACCTCTCTTACTGAAATGACAATTTTTCTATCAGTGTCATTGTGACCTTGACAGTTTAGCTGCTTACCACAAACTAGGAAACGGGCATCTACTTATCATGATCAACTTCCTTACCAAGAACACCATACTAATTTTTGTGCTGTGCAAGTCACTCTGAACTTGACCTCTGTACTCCAATATTTTCGAAGAGTTGAGGATATAATTGCATCTTTTTAAATAACTGATCTACTACTTTTAATAAGTCTTGATCATTTTTTTAAATCAAAAATCCCTTCTCGATAATTAATGTACATACTGAACGTTATTAAATAAAGTCTGCAGATTTCATGCAGAAAGCTAGTAATATGTAACTAAAAGTGTAAGTTTAGCGATCAAAGTCTGCTAATACAGTGTACAAAATGCAGATTGAAGTGCACAAGCAAAGCCTGAACTTAGGAACCAAACGTTTCAGGCACATCTATACATGTACTTGATTATTTTGAACGTGTCGTAAACACAATTAACATGCTTTGATACTAAACACACGGTAAGTGTAAGGGGTAAGGGAAACATATTAAATAATAAAGCTAAACACACCGTCAAATGCACTGTTAATCATGTGGTGAACAACTTACACAATCTTGATGACTCCTTTCAGAGATATAATATGAGACGTTGTCCAATCAAAGTCCATTAGAGAAACTTTTTCTGAGAAGTTGTCAACTTCTAACGTTAGTAAGTCATTACATGGATCTATAATCATCTGTATGTGGAAATTGTGCTGTAGAGAAGGGACTGGTAAACAACATTCCAGCGCCGTACAGGACGTCATAACGCAGCTTATGTCTTCTCCTAAATAACTGAATGTCTTGTTGTACTGACAGCCTAAAGTGCAAACAAGACACAACGTAGTGAAACCCTTCTTTAAACAAAACGTTTTATTGTTCAGCAATGTTTTATCGTAATGAGCGCAACACAAAATACATAGTTAACATCTGTGACAAAATGACATTTACATAAAATGCAATTGTATTATTTCACAGCTCAACTTATCAACGTAAACTATAAACTGGCGGACCGGTAGACCGGTAAATTGTGATACACGGACATTTTCGTATCTCCTCTTTGTAGTGAACAATTACATGAAGTTTCGTTGAATTTCCACCAGAAGTTGCTGTAAAAATATGCCCGGAAACGAATGAGGAAACGAATGCGGGACGGACAGACGGACAAACGGCGACTATATATTGCACGCTCCGTGGAGCATAAAATCAGATTTTGATTGCCCCGGGCAAATTTTAGATACACCACAGCGTTCCTTTGGCAAGTTACTTTTATATTGTATTTATCGTATAAAATAGTATTTAGTAAGCAGTCAAAAAGTAAATTGATCATTATAAACCTCTTCCATCGGTTGCAAGTTCATCGTTCAGGACGCATTCATCTTCACGTGTATAGTGGGAAAGACCAAGAGTTTCCATCAAATTTGATCTAGACAACCTGTCCAAAACATCTGTTTCGTCAAAACCGTTGGTTGATAGCCACCCTTTCAATGAAAAATCTGCAAGAAACGCGTGACATATTGTTTGTATTGATGTATATACAGGCAATTGTACTGGCTATTTTTCAAATCAACAGAGTACATGATTTTAAACAATGTATTGAAATGACATACTTGACACTGCAAACGTATTTTCCGAGACACATGCATATTTTGGAAGAATCGCATCAGACAGAACAGTCTGTTGTATGAGGCATTCTGTACTATCATCTTCAAGACATACGCTTATGTCCATACTCAAAACAAACACTCCTTCTGCTTGAAGATCAAACAACCAAAAACTGTAAAAAAAATAAATTTGACAGCATTAAATTATAATATTTCTTACAAATGAAGTTAATTTTTTTTTTAAATATGTATTAGTTAATCTCAAAGTATATTTACTCGCTTGCTCTGGAAATGAACGATAATTATACCCTTTATTACTGCAGTTTTTTAAGTCATATTAAGGCTAAGATTGAGTAACACAGACTAAAGGTTAACCTTTCTGTAATGTAAACTCAAATTTTCTAGGGACATGTAACAAACACGCACCAAATGTCGCTGTTTCCTGTCTACAGCATACTGTATCTTGAAATTGTAACAGTAAGAAACAATTTGTCCAAATAACAGTCCACTGACAAATCTCGCAGCTGCTGGATTTTGGCTAGTATCTCATCTTACATTATTGTGCTTTAAACTTGATAATAGGCATCACGAACATATATCAATAAGAGTATGATAGATTTGCGTTACTAACTACAACTAGTACAAATTGAAAGCAAAACCGTTAAAAGTGTACACTGTCAAGCTATATTTTAAATAGTAGATTAAGCTGACGCTAAGTCAATCTTAACTAAGCAAAAGTACTTACAAAAGTCTTAAAAAAGCAGTAAGATGATCATGATACATGTATTAGTTTGAAACATTAAAAACAAATGTTGTAAAAATAAGGGGTTAAAAATATATTGAGTATGGTTTACAAGACAACTAATTACTGATTTAGTCATCGTGTTTTACCGTATTATCTTTAAGATTTAAATTCATATTCTTTCATAGTCAATTATACTGTATTTAAACGTTCATATTAATTAAGCACTAATATTTGTAAGTTAAATCGTACAAGACGCATTTCAGAACAGTTCGCAATAATACCTTATTCACCGGCTAATAGAGCAAGAAGATTTGATCATAGAAAAGAGATAGACAATAAGTATTGATATGTCCATGAACTTCCCTGTTATACATACTCGATCTTTATGATTTCATTAAGCCAGTAATGTTCTTTCTCGCCAAAGTCGTAGTTGATTAGACTTATATTGTGGACGAATCTTTCGATCCCAAGCGTCAACATGTTTTCACAGGCATCAATTGTGATGAAAGTATGTATTGTTCTCTGTATTGATTCCACGTTCATGCAGCACTCAACAGATTTACATGTAGAAGATGCAAAACAAGACAGTGGTCCCAAATCAGATGGGGCAAAGTTGAAGGTGTTGCACTCTGAAAATTCAATTAGTACTAATAATTCACAGGTAGTTATTACAGAAATAATGTAGCTATAAAGATATTTCCTTAGACGTGAAAATCATATTGCATGATAATAATAAGCAAATTCTGTAATATTATTTCCTCCGCTATATGAGACAAATAACTGAAAAAGGCCTATTGGAATGTGTCTTGGCTAATAAGTCTGGGACACTAAAATGTTGTTTGGATAATTTAGACAGTGATGGATACACACTATGCTGATATAACCTTACATTAAGTTTGAGAACATTCCATGAAACATTTACTCAGTTAAAGCACTGGATGGACGGAGACTGTCAATACAATAGTCTTCAGCTTTGGAAATCGCAAATATATCTTTAAAACGAGACTCTATTTACGCGAATATCTTACAGTACGTGGCATTTGAAATTTAAATGAAAGATTTTTTATTTCTGATGCGAACTTTTGCAGCATTACAAGTGTTCTGATATATGAAAAGTCAAAATCTACTCATGCGGGAAAATCTTGGCTTCGTTTACATCACATTATCATGAGTAGTTACATTGTAACAAAAGACACGCATTTCACTAGACCAATTAGTTTTCTATTTTAATGGTTTTAATTTTCCCTAAAGTAATCCATTTAAATTCAAGTGACCAAAAGGCTGGGGTCAATTTTCGAGTCATGATTTGAACATTCTTTGTAAAGGTCTATTAGAAAATGCCCAAAAATAAGCTCTTGGCCTTCTTCCCGGTTTAAGGAGAAGATTTTCGCTATGCTTTATGCCATGTTGTATCGAAACCATTATAGAAATAAGGAAGCTCAATGCCAAAATGAATCTGGACAGGTTTGATGAAATTCCATAAAGTGATTTTATGAGAATTCATTTGAAGCAATTGTGGAAGACGGGCGTATGACGGAAGACATACGACGGGCATCATGCGATCCTAAAATGATTTTTGTACTTATTATATTTTAAATGAATGTCAAAGGTCAAGCTATTACAAAGAAATATAAATTGTATATTATTTTTCGGACGAAATCATATCATGAAACAAATTACGACGGGATAATTGCTATTTTAAAACTGCCAGCTGTACCGAATTAAACTGACATACCGTTGTTTAATGCACTTTCCACGGTAAACGGCTGCTGTCCAACGACACATGAGCTCTCCAAAAGGAATTCAGCAATACCCATTTCGTTATACATTATGTCTAGAGCATACAATGGTATGTTCACGATGTCTGTCAACAGCATTCTTTCCTTCCAACTGGTTATGGAAAATCCTAGCAAGAAAGTTTGAAACAAGCCGTATTATGTTATGTATTATCATTTGTGTCTGTATTAATCACAGAAAGTAATGTGTCTCTCGTTTCATAGGGTACATTATAATCACAATTAAACAAAATTGAAATTCAGATGAAGTAAATGATTATTGATGAATTTTAACAGCATATACAGGTTTCTCTGAAATATCTACTCTCTTATAATATATTAATTATTAGCATATGGCATGTTACTAAGCCTTGATAACCCAGACATTGTTACCTTGATAACTCGTAAAAGATTCTCCCCATCTACATTCCATTTTAGGCAGAAACACGTTACTGAGAACTTGATATTGTTGCGAACATGGACCACCAGACTCCTCACATACGTTCACAGTAATGTCTACTCGGTATTTGCGCTCTAGAGGCAAGTTGTATAGGACTGAACTGTAACAAAAATAATGATTGATTATCGCTTAACATGTATTTCTGAGTAAACTGATACCTAGGATATTTTTGGCTGAAAAGCAATCAACAACACGAACTTAATTAAGAACCGAAGCACCCCGCCATGAGAATGGAAGCAAAGTCACTAAATGAGATTAAAGATAAAAGACACAATTTAATGAAGGGAGATAATTAAGAATACGCGGAGGAATAGGTATAGTTGTTCAATGCTGGAATTGCTTTATTTTTTTTCTATCTTTTTGAGAATAAACCATAAGAGATAAAATAATCATTCTGGAACATGATGATAATGGGCGTATCTTCTTTTAATGTTAAAGTTTTCCAAATGATGCCAAAAACCCAATCACTGAGTGCTGATAAGTATCATAGCGTAAACAGTAAAATAAAATAAAGGGAGGTAGTTATAATCATGCTCGAACATGCTCATAATACGCAAATCTTCTTTCAGTTACAAAGGTACCAATGGATTTTTGTCAAAGTCCGATCACTGACTGATAGTTAGGAGTAAACACAATATTGAGATAAAGGGAGGTAATTCATAACCATGCAGGGCCATGCTGATAATATGCGCATCATATTTAAGCAGTAAAGCTTCCAATGAAGTACTGTTAAATTCAATTCATCAATGAATGCTGAGAAATGGAGTGGACAAGAATTTTCTTATTTAGTTTCAGCAAAAGAACGAAATAGTGAAATTGCGCGGAAACGAAAGGCGCTCAGTATATTCAGTACAGCAATAATCATATTAAAGAGCATAACTCTGTTAAAAAACTCGAACTGGAACACGCGGTAAATACGCGCATCTCCTCTTGGTACTAAACATTAACATGAAGTTTCTATATGCTCCCCTCCCCAACCCAACTTCGGGAAGCATAAAAGATGTTTGGAAAATTACCTTAATCTGATCACTCCAAGTAGCCTCATTTCTTCAACAGTTCCGTATTTGTAATCTACAAGGTACACTGTGTGCTTGAAGCGTTCAATTCTAAAAGTCATTTTCTGCGAACATGTATCGATATCAACTTCGATTTCAAACGAGTAGCTCACGTTTGCCCAGGTAACGCAACAGTTTATATCTGTGCAAGATGTAGCGAGTTCGCAGTGAATGTTTTCTCCAAGCTGGGGCAGTTGCACATCCTTTGGACAAGCTGCTAATAAATATTATCGCTTAATGTTTTAAAAAACATTGCATGAATAAGTCAAACAACAAACAGTTGAAAATAATACGACCAACCACTTATGACATCAATTTATTGAGATGACTTTTATTTTGATACGCAATATAATCTAGATGAGTTGCCCGTAATTTGGCACAAATGTACTTATTTTATTTCTACGCCCAAATGAATATAGCGTATATTTCTAAAAGATCATCACTAACTTGTATTCGTAATATCGTGGTCGTTCATTCGCAAATAGCGGAACGATGTTCAATGAAAAATAAGTTCAACTCGGATTTCACAACCATAGACATTTAAATACTACTAAAGCTATCACTGAACATACTTAAAATGCCCCATACAAACACGCCTTGTCACAAAAAATTGCTTCTGCTATTATCCTAGCCTCAAACACTGTATGATTAACATTTGTGACATGCTCATGAATTTGAAGTCTAGTATGTGGTCAGGGGTTACAAAGTATGCACAAAATTATGTCATGTGGCCTTTGATCCCTAAAACGATTTTGATACATTACTCACTACCTTTGACCCCTAATTGTGACATTGAGCTTAAACTGGCACAGTAAGAACATATGATTTATATGTCATATAACATGTCTGGACATTTAATCAAAGTTTCATGAAAATCATTTTAAGGCTTTGGAAATACAGTCTCATTAACTTTGACCCTTAAATGTGACATTGACACAGTAAAACATTTGATTTACATGATATATTAAATATATGGAAATTTTACCTAAGGTCTAATTGCCTTTGACACCAAAGTGTGAATTTGGCCTTGAGCTGACGGGGTTTAAACATAAGCTCTGCACGTCGTCTTAATAAGATGAACGATTGACCCAGCTTTCATGAAAATACTTCAAAGGATAGAAAAGAAACGGAGTTGACAAGAATAAAACCAATGGCCCCAAAAAGTGAAATTGAATTTGATGTTCTACGGATCGGGACATAGATGCTGCCCGCCTACTTAATAGGATGGAATGATAACCATATTTTCATTCAAATAATTCAGTGGGTTCACGAAATATTGAGCCGACAGGAAAAACTTATGACCCCTAACTGTAACCTATTTTAGTGACGATGGGTTTAGAACACGGTTTCTGCACGTAAATGAACATATAACCAAAGTTTCAAAGGGTTCGAGAGATGTGGAGTGGACACAAAAATAATGACCCATAAGTGTGACCTAGGCGCTTATGTGTCGGGATTGAAACATGGGTTATATATGTCGTCTTGATAAGATAATCATTTTGACTCAAGTGTAATGAAAATCCTTCAAGGGGTTTAGGAGATAAGGAGGGGACACGAAATCCAAGTTTCCATCTAATTATTTGATGAATATACAAAAAGGAAGTGTTGAAGGATTTCGTCTTCTACATTAATGTATTCATATATATATTTACCGTTTGTCCATCCCGAGTCACTTAATCCGCTTTGAAACTCGCATTCATTGTCTTGTAAGTAGCTGCTTAGGCCAAGCTCGGCAAGAATTTGTTTCTGCCAAGATGTGTCCTCGGTGTCTGCCACGTTTTCCTCTTTCCATGAAGAAAGTGAGAAGTCTGAAGTGTAGAAAGAAGAAATACAGTCTGTTCACATTTATTTTATTTTCTGCCGTTTAAAAATTAATTTCTCTAGACCTCCGACTACCATTAACGTCTCTGGATGACTGAGACATGTATTAAACTAGGAGTTACTGTAAAACCTTACATTATAAACACTGGAAACCTTTTTCTGTGGATTTTGTAATCCATGAAATATATAGAACTTCACAAACAGCATATGTTGCCATTATTCAGTATTACAGATATACATTCATGAATTTATTAGCCAGCGTCAATGTAACTGTACATTAAATAAAATTAAAATAATTAACAATGAATAATAAATAATTCACATCAGTTTAAGAAAAGCAAAAGCAAAACGTTAAAGTGTGCACCTTAACATGCCAATCGACCTTTATTTACCATGGCCATTTTAACAGTAATATACCGTTAATAAATTAATTATTTCATGTTTTGACATATCTTGCAAGGTCTACTATGATCATTCCTATAAATAATATTTTATTATAACATCAAATGAACTGAGAAAGAAGTCATAGTTATCATTCACTCTCAAGGATCTATATGACATTTACAATAATCTTAAAAATGAATTTACCCGTAATGAAAAATCCAGGAGTGAAGTCACAAGTTAATTTGGGTAAAGCAGTTTGTTGCAGAATGGCATGATTTTCACAATCTTGACCAGTTTCCCAACATTCTTTGATGTTCATTGTGACCATAAACTGGTTTTTATTTGTTATGTCAAATAGCTGAAATCTGTAAAATGTATAAGAATATACAATATTGCATTGTTTTTCAAACTGAGTTGCTATGTCGGGATGAAAAATCTAAGCAAAACATTTTAGAACAATCGTTCCTACTAAAAACTTAATAGTTTCATAATGTAATCTAAATTAGTGTATTTCTTAAGTACCAAAAATAGTAAACATTATTATCATTATTATTTTCATTATTAGAAATGTTTTGTGATTATCATTCCTATTATTTCGCAGGAACGAATTATTTGAGAAACAATGAAAAGAAAAAATCGTTTGTATACGAACTCAATTTTGAAAACTCCAAACCAAATTTCTTCCGTTTTGCCAAACTCATAACCGATTAAGTCTACGGTGTATTGTAACCGTTCAACACCTATGCTCATTGTGTATAAGCATGGATCAATATCAGCATTTATGTGAACTGTTCTTCCAACCAACGGGATTTCCAAACAGCATTGAACGTCGGTGCACTTTGCTGACAAGGCACATGCCATGTTTTGCGATAATGATGTTATTTCTATCGGTTGTAGTGGACACAGATCTGTAATTCGCAGGGCATTAGTTACTGTAACAAAATCTAAACAACAAATCTACAGAAACGTTCTCTTTCATTTTATTTATTCTTTAAAAATCTTTCATCGCATAACAAATTATAAAGACAAACTCATAAGTGACAGTATTAATGTCGCGGACATCCAGACATTTTTTACAGACCAACGATAAATGCCATTACAAAATTGGAACTGCAGTGATTTCACGTACATGTAATACATATTTTTTTTCTGTTGTGTCGTAATCGTTAGCTTAGAAGGGCCATAATTTTGACAAAAATGTATTTACATGTATATATAACAATAAAGTATAAAGTAAGGGGCACGGAAGGGCCAGTATCGCTCTACTGGACAGACTGGACTTATCTGAGTAAGTTATGTGAAAATCAATCGGAAAATGTGACCTAGTATCAACGTTTCAGAATAACTGGATGTAGCACAATTGGTTTCCCCACAGCGTGGTTCTATTACAATATAATTCATCTATAGATTGCAGGTAATCCTCTTAGCAAGTTTTGTGAAATTACAATGGGAAAAGTGGCCTGTAGAGTGTTATCAAGGATTTACAATAATCGGCTGTATCACGGTTGTTTTTCGCCCAGCGTTTCCAAATTCTATAGAACTCATCTGCATGTTACAGACAACCTTCTATGCAAGTTTTGTGAAATCCATTAGAAAATTTATCTGTAGAGTGTTATCATGGTACAACAATTATCTAGTTTTTGCACAGCCTGGCTCCATTTCTATACAGATTATAAACAGCTTGCAGATAACCTTCTACATTTTGTGAAAATCCATCGGAAAATGTGACCTGTAGGGCAAAGTTTTACAATAACCGCATGTACATGTTGCATGGTTTGTTTTTGCACAGCGTGGCTCATGATTATACAAATCATTTACAGACTGCAGGCAACCTTCGGAGCATGTTTTGTGAAAATCCATTAGAAAACGTGACCTGTAGAGTGTTATCAAGGTTTTACAATAATCGGCTAAAGCACGGTTGGTTTTCGCATAGCAGGCATTTTACAGGTTGCGGGCACCCTTCGGAGCAAGTTTTGTGAAATTTAAATGAAAATAAATTGTGACCTGTAGAGTGCTATCAATGAAATGTTAACGGACATACGAATGGATACTTAAGTGTCACTTGTTTTCCTAAAAAAGGTCACATTAAAGTGACAAATGTCTCTTAAAAAGTGTTTTTGACGGAATGAAGGTATTGTGCCTTTTGTGTCACTTATACCTCAATTAGTGGGCACGACCAGACGGACGACGGACATACCACCATGGCATCAGCTCTATTGTAGGGCTAAAAAATTACCAATATTCCATCCACTACTCTGAAATGTTTCTGATCCTATCGTGCACTGATGTGACAATAAATAAGGCGTTAATCTAAGATCATTTAACAATATTGTTGACATGTATGGTAGTAGACTTGTGGATGCAGATTCATCAAAGGGTTTCAGCCAGTTGTCAAGGGAAAAATCTGAAGGAAAAAGTATGATAATATTCCAAGAAGCACATGTATAACAACTCTGGTCAGAATAACTGGTGTTATGAAATGCAATGTACTTAAAACTACGTGATACTGTTATGTAAAACAAGCTAATTAATACAATAATCAGAATGTTTACAGTTTGCCCTACATTTTGATCCAATCAAATGCTCCCATATCATTAAAAAGGCAAAACATATTTTCCATATTTACTCATTATCAGCAATATGAAAATAATTATTTCTCAATTTTTCCAATAATTAGGACGCTACGCTCCATCCTAAATCTCTATATATTTCAATACAAAAATAGATTGTATGTTGGCCTAACTGTAAGTCAGTAATAGGTCCATATTACAGTTATCAACAAACTTATTGCTGCCGTTCGCTGTCGCTCCATTGTACAGTTTAAAACATTTGCCTATTCCAAAAGCATAGACCTATAAACATGTACGTATTATGCCAGAAAGTACATAATTACTCTATTATTCTAAGATCCGTAAAATCATGAAACCCTTTGTTTATTAATTTAACCGTCAATGTTTCCGAGGTCAGATTTTAACTTGCAAGTTATTTTACAGATATAATTTCTGTTATCTGTGTGGAGATATATTAACAATAGGATTAAACCTGATTAAAGAGAAAAAAACTTATACTGTATAACACGCATAATAAACTTAATAAAATATTAATCATATAAGCGCTTCAGCTTCAATATGTGCACTATAGATAGCCGTTGAGAGGTAACAATCATCTAATAAATTCGGCATACAACTGAATAAAAACCGCTAATCCTACTTTTGGCAGGGAAAACAAAAACGAGCTAATATATTTAGGCACTGTACCACTCACCTAAATTTTGAAGAAATCCTTGTTGTTCAAAGCACTGTACAATTGGAATAATTGTACCGTCAAAGAGGACATATGTTGTGCAAACGTCGTTGTCTGTACATAATTCGATGAAAAAATTCAATCGATACTGCTTGTCAACTTCAAAGTGTTCCACTGAATACCTGGTGAAGAAGATTTTTGCAACAAAATACAACTGAAACACTCTGAATGCTGTGTGACTTGTTCTCTAATACGGACAATTTCATAGATATTATACATTTAATTTCATCGAAGTACAATTCATGAATATAGGTTGTAATTTGTGCAAGATTTTAATGTACCTGAAATTTATGATGCCGTTAATAGATATTAACTGCATGCTTTCAATGCCGGTGTCCAACAAGTACATGCTTCTCTTGAAATCTTCGAATTCAACCGACAGATGGCTTTGGCATGGATCATATCGAAATCCAACGTGAAACGATTGTTGCAAGGTGTCCGACGTTATGCAGCACTGCATATTTGTGCATGAGGAGGAGAGTGAACACGTTGCTGAATCCAATGTCGTAGAGCCAGAAAGTAAAGGACAGTCTGTGGACAATTGATAACATAACATGGTTATACAGAATCGCGACGTTGAAAATCGACTTAATTATACTAGATGCAAATACACTCTTATATGCGTCAGTCATGCTTGCAGTTTACTCATTGTATGGACTTAAATGCCTTTGTAGTTATCGTAAATAGAAAACTATTTTACTGTAATAGAACCTATTTACCAGTTTCAATATTACCAACGTTTCCACCATATGTCTCCAAATCCGACTCGCATGGTATGTGTTTCAAGAAGTTTGATATTCCTAAGTGCTGCAGCAACAGTTGCCTATCAAATGCACTCAGTGTGTCAAGTTCTTTGTTTCTTTTATCTAGCCATTCCCGTGCACCTAAATCGCACCGAAGAAATAATATTTCAGTTACAAGAATGCTGTACGTCAAAACAATAGTATTTAAATGATGAAAATATATTTTCTAAGTTCCAAGAAATCAATTATACAAAACCAGTCGTAAAATAAGTACACCATTTTCACTAAAATTGATGTAGGATGAATATTTTCGTAAACTATTACATATTTGAAGACTTCGTTTTAAATAAGGACATTTTTTATTATTAGCAATCGTCAATTATTTGATTTCTGTTTCAATATTCTTTATTAATTATACCTTTGCTAACATTTGTCGAGAGCCATTCACATTGCGACTTTTGAAGCCGTTCATGATTGAGAATATGAAAAACTACACAATTGGATACGGCATCTTTACAATATTTTATCTCAGCATCAACGATGTAGACATCTTCAGAATCAATGTCGTATATAGAATATCTAAAAATCGATTCGGTGCATGTATTAATCAACGTAGGAATCATGATTTCATTTCAATTTCAAATCTTAATTCAAAGGACAAAACGCATCCAGTTCTTTAAATATTCACTCACATATAGACGTAGATGATTATGTATGAACTTAAGCTTCAAGACTCAATCATTGTTAAGTATTCTTATCTAACGGGCAATTTTTCAAACGTACATGTACTATTTTTTGACATTTCAGTTTAATACAGTGTCCAACTTGACAAAACGGATCAATATACATTTTACAGGCAGTCAAGTTACAAAAGTTTTATCTAATCTGTAGGCAAAACTCTCGCGATAATAAACGTTTTAGCTCTCATCTCTTATTCACTGACACAAAACATTAATTTAAACTTCCTCTAACAACATTCCATGCAAGTTGTTGAGCAAACTAAACGATACGTCAAAGGATACGTCAAATACATGTTCCTCTGAATAAAGACAAAGTGTTACACATGTCTGTACTTCTGTATTAACAAATAAAAGTAAATACGTACTTCAGCTCAGCAAGACCAAAAAGAGATATAGTGCTGGTAGTTCCCCAGGCGAAGTGTTCCAAATTCTCTGTGTGTATAAAGTTTTCGACGGAAGCCATCAAAGTAAATTCGCATGGCTGTATTTCAAGATTTACGGAAAATGATTTTCCAACATCTTCTATTTGAAGACAACATGAAATATTTGTGCAGGTGTTCACAAACGTACACTGCACTTGATCAGATTGGGAATCAAGAAATACGGAATTGCACTCTGAAAAGTAAATCATAAATCATCAGAATAATATTTAATTGAATTCGATGCCAATTTATTTTTGTATAAGAAAACGCGACTGTGTTCCACTTGTTTAACAAATATTGACAATGCAAGTTACAAGAACACAACAAGCAAATCTCCGTAGGAGACGTCAGGTTTCTATACAAACTACCTGGAACTACAAATGTACCTGGAACATGTCTTATTATGTACATTAGGTCTCTTTACTTTTATGTTGGGACAGTTCCAGGTAGGACAGCTTTCGCTATAACCAAGTGACGAATCAGACTTGCTTTATAGTATAAACAAACGTTTGTTACAAGCAGACAATTGCATGAAACTAATATTCATCATTTTCCGATAAACTACAGCATAAAACTTAAAGCAGTTTTTTTTTCGATATCAAAAGATTAATAAATTTGCAGTTTTAGGATTCAAATAAAATCTCTTTACTTAATACATTCAAATTTGCAATGGATTTACAACTGTTGTGAATTTAGAGACTCATAACTTTAGTAATGTTTTACCTGATGGAATAAAAGTGTCCTGCAGTACACAATCAGTTCGCATGTATCTGGATAAACCAAGCGATTCAAGTAATTCATCAGACTGTAATCGGGACATCTGATGATCTGGGTCGATGCCTTGGCTTTTCTTCCAGGAGGTTAAGTTGAAATCTACAAGTTGAACGTGTTTAAATAAACTGGTGAGATAGTGACGACATTCTGTGCAATACTATTGGATTTCTCGAATCAGGAAATAAATCAAGCTTAACTTGATAGGCTGAGTGCAGATTTGATAAAAAAATAGCTATCATATCGCATGATGAAATAAATTCATTAAGTGTTAAACACTATTAGCTTATGTTCGGAGTAAGCTTGTATGAAGAGCAAATTAATTTTAAGAAACGAAAATCTCATTCAATTAAAATATCACTTATGAAAATAGCTTATATGTTGACCTATATACTCCCTAATTAACACGATCATTTCAAGCAATACGGCAGCACAGAAAGCTTGTCAAAACTTGATATTAAATATTAAGTCAGGTTTATATACCATTTACAAAATACACCGAATCAGACTTGGATGTTATTGCGTTTTTAAATTAATTAATATTTCATGCTTATTTATCACTTATTCATGCAAAATATTGCTGCTTTATAGATTTTGAATGGCAATGAATCAGCAGAACAGAAAACAAGATCTGAGAAATAGAATAAGAATTTCCAGATGACACATGATGCACCCACAAATATACAGTCATTCAATATTCATCATGTAGATATCGTAAACAAGACGGCTATACAGTGGGCATAGTTTTATTCCCACTGTCAGTCATACCTCTCATAATTTAAAATTCAATTAAATGTCTGTCTTGAAAACAGTTTAATGTGTCCTGAAAAATATCTCAATGCTCTGAATTTTCTAGTTCAATGTCATTTTTTTATAAAATACCTTCTGATTGGAAACCATGGGTAAAATCGCAAACAGGTGGAAGTAATTCTGCCCCTTCTAGCAGATTTCCGTTATAAATACACGTCTCGTCATCTAAGCACAGGTTCATGCCAACAGTAAGCCCGAATGTATTTTTAGCTGATAGGTAATCGATTGTGATGCTAAAATGATCAAACTTTATTAGGCATGAAGATTATATATAATGCATGGATTTATATATTTTCAAGGTATACAAGTTCAGATTTAAAACGGATCAAATAGATTGTATTAAATGTGTACAAATTGATTTTCAACATGAAAGAAATAGAAACAACAAGAGCTGTCAGTAGGACAGCGCGCTCGACCTTTTAGTGCTTGCCTATAAAACAAAACTTTGACAGTTAAGGGCACACAAGACTTTAACTAGGAATTTCTAAGTACAAATAAAGAAACATTTTCACAGAGTTATCTTCTCTTGCTTACAGATAGGTGTCATGATGGTACATAAGTACTCCAACTTTCAAAGTAATATCTCAAATGGTTAAGTCAACAAGTGGACAAGAATGAAAATTTTAACTGAGTTTCTAAGTCAAAAAGGGCCATAATTCAAATAAAATCCTTGACAGAATTACCTTCTCTTGCCCATGTTTAGGGATCATGATGGTAAACAAGCATTCCAACTTTCAAATTAATATCTCAAACAGTTTAGTCAAAAAGTGGACTGGTACGAAAAACTTAACCAAGATTCTAAGTCAATAAAGGGCCTTAATTTTTAAAACAAATCCCTGACAGAGTTACCTTCTCTTGCCTACAGATGGGGGTAATGATGTTAACATGCATTCAAAGTTTCAAAGCAATATCTCAAAGGATTAAGGCAATAAGTGGATTTTACCCATATTCAATGTATTTTCTAAGTAAAAAAGGGGCATAATTCTGTCAAAAACTTTGACAGAGTTATGAACTCTTGTCTGTTGATGTAGGTCATAATGGTTAACAAGTATGGTTAGTTTCAAAGCAATACCTCCAATGGTTTTGAAATAAAGTGAGGTGGTACGAAAAACTTAACCAAGCTCAATACACTTTCTAAGTCAAAAAAGGGCCATAATTTTGTCAAAAACTTTGACAGAGTTATGAACTCTTGTCTGTTGATGTAGGTCATGATGATTAACAAGTATGGTAAGTTTCAAAGCAATACCTCCAATGGTTTTGAAATAAAGTGAGTTGGTACGAAAAAAACCTAATCAAGCTCAATACACTTTCTAAGTCAAAAAAGGGCCATAATTTTGTCAAAAACCTTGACAGAGTTATGTACTCTTGTGTGTAGATGGAGGTTATGATGGTAAACAAGTATGGTAAGTTTCAAAGCCATACCTCTAATACTTTTGAAATAAAGTGGGGTGGTACGAAATTTAACCAAGGTGTGACACCAACGCCGACGCCGAGGCGAGTAGGATAGCTCCCCTTTTCTTCGAAAAGTCGAGCTAAAAATGTAAACGATAACAAACTATTTAACAGCTAGTATACATACCTCAGTTTCACTAGGCCTTTTAGTTCAACATCTACATTAGTTCCAAGTTGATCGTTTTCTAATAAAATGGTGTTCTGGTATCGCTCGATTTCTACTTCTACGCTCGGTCTACATACATCTATATATATTGAAGTGTACACGCTTCTTTTAAGAAAATCCACATAGAAACAGCAGGAAAATCTGTTACAGTCGCTATTAATTATACAGGAGAATAATTCTGAACTGATACTGTTTACATTTATGCCGTTGCACTCTGAAAGAAAAAGAACCAGTGAACAATCAGATTTGACAACAGACTGTGCATATACATTTTATGCTGAATATTCTATATTCATTTCAGTTAAAATTCCATTTTAAAAGTGATGCATTTTAAACAAATCATAATGGGATATTTCTAAAGCACACATGGATGCCAGTATTTGTTATATTTTATATCAGAATTCTGATGACACTTAGTTAGTAATATACAATGTAACATGTAGTAATAGACATAACAATAGAAACTAAAATACCAGATTGCAACCCCTGATTAACAAATTGGCCTTCCCCAAAGTAACACTGGTCCTCTCCGGTAGTAAGAAAGTTTGCAATCCCTATTTGGTGCTCATAGACTGAAGCTTTATCTGAACTCGTCATCTCCGTTTGACTGTCTTCTAGTGAACCAATAAACTCCGTAAGGGAAAAATCTGGAAGGATAAAAATGCAAAGTAGTGTTTCAGTTAGAATGTTGCCTATAAGTAATATATCTCGTGTTTTTACAAATGAATTCAATAGTTTCTATGTCGTTGTCAGAAATTCAGATATACACGTATATTGTTCTATTCATACAAAAACGAAAATACAAAAAATGCATATACATGTTATAATTAAAAACATCTGTCCCTTTCAAAAATTAAAGCTAAATCAAATAAAGTTCAGTTGGCCCATTTATTTTCGCTGAATAGGAAACTTGTATTGACAAGATTTGACGAAGCGATGATTTTCATTCCGCGTTTGTTTTGTACGAATAGCACCGAGTTCGTATATTTTAGAAGAAAAAAGAACGACAACTCTGAGAAACTTATCATCCTTGTATTTTCTTGCATATGCTTAACACATAGCAAATTTATGCCTGGCTATTATGAGTTAAAATGAAAATCGAAATTTACTGTTCCATGCCATATAATTGAAGGGAGATAAAATACTTTTGTATCAGAAATGTAACGTTATATGTTACAATATATATAATGATGCATTATTTTTGTGCCAAATGTTTCATTAGAATTCGGAAAAAATATATTACATGTAGTATTTCTTCTTTATAAACCCACAAAAAGCTGAATTATGTAAAACACAACGACCTCTCCGCACCTTTTATGACATCTTGCAAACTGAATATTTCAGTCTGTTAGCCTGACTTAACTATTTTCAAATACCAATACTAAAAGGATTTTAAAACAATTTATCATTTTACATAACTCTCGCCTGTTGATTGACGATCACAAAGAACTCAATAGAACCTCATCTTACAAACGGGATATAATTACCAGGAGATGTGTATCCAGATAAATTGCAACTTGATGTTGATATGCGGAAGTCATCAAGTACATTTATGCTGTTATCACAAGAATGAGATGAAAAACACTTGATAAACTGCATACTGACGGAAAACATGGTTGCTCCTTTCAACTCGACTAGGTTATATCTGAAAGGACAAAAGGTAAAATATCACAAACGTCCGAACTGATTGAAGGAGGAATAAGTCTAAAATATAACAACTACGACGATCTATTTTTATCGAAAAACTTATGCTCAACAAAACTCTTTAAAAATCCTATTGTTTACATTTCTTTGAAATATGACATATATGTACTATCTGTGTTTATATAAACTGATCAATTGTTTGTATAAGCATTCTGAAAATAACTATAAAGAACACATAGCTTACTGTATACTGAAACATATACAAACTGTGTTTCTTTTCATTTCAAGAATGCAGTATTGTTTTAATTTCAAATTACTGATTCTGACAAGCGTATGTTATGTAATATAGCTTTTTGTTTATAGTAATAATTTGTGCAAACTATCTGATAAACATGTAACACATTCAATATTAGGACTTCATAATGACAAAACACAAAACATGTATTCGAACCTAAGTTTGAGGAGACCAAGAAAGTCAATCGTTTGTTCTTGACCAAAGGCATAATCAAAGAGGCTTATAGTCTTGGTGTATCTTTCAAATCCAGCTGTAAGTGTCATTTCACATGCGTCTACTTTTATAAAAACTGAAAATGTCCTCGATAATTCATGAACGTCTACACTGCAGAGGATTGTTTTACAGTCATTTTGAAACTGACAGTGAATTCCACTTGGCAAATCAACGTGTGTTGTGTCGTATAAACATTCTGCAACAAACAAATAAACATGCACCGGGCTTTACAGTACTCGATACATTGTAATTGCTATTGTAGAGGGAATCTCTCAAGACTCTGAAAACAAAACTGTTTATGAGCATCAAAGGAGGCAAACGAGTGTCAAATGTACTATTATTCAGAAAAGTGACCTCAATTGTAAATTAGAAACCAGCTAGCAAGGAATGCTCCCCTCTACTGTATTACTGTTTCATCTTTTTCTTCAGTAAGAACAAAAAAGCAAGAACAGAAGTAATACCATTTTCCCATCCAGTGATCGTCGTTCTATATCGATCTGTATCTAAGTACTTGTATATGCCAAGTTCTTGGAGTAATGAATCTGACAGATCTGATGTCAGACTTTCAGTCTCAGGCATTTGCCTTTCTGCAAGCCACCCAGACAAAGAAAAATCTGAAATAAAATTTGAATAAGCTGGACCATTTTACATTTCTTTAAAACTTCCAATAGCAAGAAAGAACATGATCAAGACGTAAATGTGATGAAATATCTAATTATTCAAATACTATTTACTTCTCCTTCGATAAAATATTTCAATATTTATTAGGGATAACCAATACGTCATCTTACCAAAGGAAACAATAAATAAGTGTTAACCTTCGTCTTAACTACATTCAACATGTACAGTTCTTGTCAAAACAAAAGAACATTGTATCTCAGGCTAACATAAACTTGATCTCTTATTTTGATTTTACATGTACATGTAATTATCGTCATAATTATTAATATTAACCATCACAACCTGAAATAAAGCCATGCCTGTAACTCAAATATAAACTCAATGCAATCAATGCTTTACCAAACAAGATCCACAAATGTTGTCTTACAGTTTATAATCAAGTAACAATGGCTTACCAAGCTGATTTGTAATACATGTATTACTCGGACAAATTAACCTGATCCTCATGACCTCTATTAGCATAATTTCACGGTCGCTTTACTGTCTTTATTTATCTTCGGTTTTCATTGTACGAAGGAAAGTAATATAAAATAATTGATAAATATCGTTCAGACCGAAGCATAATATCAATCGGGTAGATAACTGGGTTGGTAGCGAGGGGTGTTTTTAATTACTAATCTGTACCTCGTGTTAGAGTCCTGCCAACGAAAATGAAAACTCGTTTTTATTCAGGTTTAGCCCATTAAATGTTTTTAACTTAATTTTTGACATATAATATCATTTCATTTTACTCATTGTTTCATATGTTAATCTTTTCCAGAAAGAAACACAAACCCTCGTGATGCTGGTGCATTCCGTTTTCGACTGTTTTCCGTTTACATACTATATAAAATCAATTAAAAATGCAAATTAAAAAGATGAATCACTTAAAGTGACATTATGCGCATCTTACTGCACATAGTGCATTTTGGTGACAATTTTATAAATGCAATTTTTGGTTGCTGTGCATTTAAATGTGTTAAATTAATGATTATGCCGCATTAGTATTTGAAATTGGTGCTTTAGATATAAAAAAATCGGACTGATAAAATGATAGTTGATTGTGTTGTTGTTGATGTTGGTAGAGATTTCAGCAGTGGAAGGCATTTTTTTCATAGCCAGTACATAGACTTTGGCAAGACACTAAATAATGAAGATTGGCAGGTCAAAATTTACAGAAGGTCTTTGGAACTCAAAGAAATGTATGTGTATTATGTTGAAATTTCAGTGAATCGACAGAATGACCACCCAGGTCTTTTTAACTTTCTTCATAATTCATAGAAAAATAATTGTACATTTACTGTGATTTATTTCGAATTTCTACATACCAACATTCTTTTTCCAATAAAATGAAATAGTTTCTGTGCTTTTTAAAAGATATTCAAATTTATACTTTCCTTCGTATTGGACCTTTAAGGTCAGGATCAGGTTAATTTGTCTGGATAATATATCTAGACAAAGCGTTTTAAAGTCTTTAATTTATCGGACAATATAACAAATTCTAACGCAATACCGATGTGACGTTGTTTCCGATTGGTGACGTCGTTTAAATTTGCGACTATTAAATAACGTATATATAGTCGCAAACTTCAAACGGCGTTTTAATTATCGCATTTAGACACATTGTGCGTTAGAAAAGGGATAACTATTTAGTGATTTTGATATTTGCGACCGTATATACGGTTTTAATGGTCGCAAACAGTTTTAACAGCTCCGGCTAACGCCGTCGCCGTTAAAAATATTTGAAACCATTAAAAACCGTATATACAGTCGCAAATATCAAAATTACAAAACAGTTATTCCTATATTGACAATGCTTACTTTCTTACTTACATGTGCTTGGTACTTTCCAACAGGGAAATACAATGCCATATCATACTTTTTGATGTCATAAACCATTTCAACAGCTTAGCTGTTGTTTTTTTTCTGTTTTTCAAAAGCAATTTTGTAGATTGGTAGATTTATAAAGTAGGTTCGGATATTATGTAACTATTCTCCATGATCCCTATAAAATCCGATTACATATGAACAATTTTCTTCCTCTATACGCATTTGGTTCGTTATTTCCGACAAGAAAATAATATTATAAAACAAAAGGTACACATTTCTCAGATACCTTAATTTTTTAGCACTTAGAATTGACAACTAATATGCTAAGTAAACAGATAAGTTCATTCTTTTTATGCATACATTTAAGCATCTAAAGTACCTTCTATTAAAAATCCTGTTTCAAGGGAGCATACTGGTTTCGCAATTCTGTGGTTGCTAAGAATTGGGATATCAATCAAACAATTTCTATCATCAGACAAGCAAACTTGTAGTTTTATATCTGCAAGCATCGTCTGTTCAGCCTGTAAATCGAAGAGTCTGTACCTGAAATAGATGTTTTTTCGAAATATGTCAATTGAAATTGAAAGATCATACCTTAAGACATTATTAACAATTGTACAGGAAGTCATTGATTGAGTTTAAGTGTAAACATATTAAATAATAATTAAAAATATCGAAGCAAATGAGACAAACAAACTTACTTCATTCTTATCACGCCTTGTAACTGAAACGTCTTCCATATTCCAAATTCATTAGTGTCTAAAAGTACGGTGGAACTGTACTCTTCGATTTTCAGGTTTAAAACATTCAGACAGAAATCCAAGCTGATGGAAAATCCAAAGCTTCTTTGAAGCACACTAACGTCGACACAGCAATTGATTCCAGTGCAGTTTTTGTTTGACGAACACTTTATAAAGTTCGGTAGGCTATTGATCATTGTGTTAAGTTGGTCACAAGACTCTAAATTTCAAAGGAAACACTTATTATTATCAATTAAAGAATAACGACACTTATCGGCATTATAAAGAACATTCAGCATTATCGCGGTCACAAACCCTTCTTATACCTAAAACAAGGTTTGGATATTTTGATTTATTATATACCTATAAATATTCTGTCCCAAAAAAGACTTTATTCAAGCATACACACGACGTTAATAGCTTTTAATTGGGTTGTTACTACTTGTTAATACGATGAAGTCGATATATAACACCACATACACCACCTATTTCGCGCAAATAAGAGTTTGTCTTCTATTTTATGCTTAAAGGTCCTTTTAGTTCTGTTTATTAGCGCAGACTAGTATCCAAAGGTATATAATAAAAGGATCATTATCATATAAAACACTCCGTACTCATATGATCCGACGCACGACTCGGGCAAATCCGGCATTCTGGATCACATTACTATAATAGTAATAACCCTTTTATATTCTATCAAACATTACAGTTTTCTGTAGTCATGACTATATTAATACAAATAATCTTAAATCCTTTAGATTGATAGAATAACTAATGTAACTGCGACAAATGTACATACCCATTATATCATCAACATCTCCCGACAAATAATCCTCCGTCGAACATTGGTCAGCAGACAAATATTTATTCAAATCATATTCGTCTAGAAGCAGATCAATAACGTCATTGGTCATCGAGTTTATATCAGTATTGATTTCAGCAAGCCATTTCGTCAGTGAGAATCCTACATGTGTTTAACAGATATAAACATGTTAATAATTTCATTTTCGAAAAAATTGTGCAGTGTAAGATTTGATATAATTTGGATGACAAAATGCATTCCTCTGTCCTAACAATTGTAACATAATTAACAGCTGTTAAAAAACACAGAACATAATTTGAAGATATCTTTCTCAATTAAGACATAGCATAACATTTACTTTTCATGTGAAACTGTGGTATGCTTCAGGGCAACTTTGATCAGACAAATCTTTTAAAATCAGTTGATTTGCAACTGTTTTCTGTTACCACTCTATATTTGCAACATGTTTGTTACTAATGCAATATTTTATTTATAATATGAAAGAATATGCAACTCTTTCCTCGGTCAGACATGAGAACAATTATTGTACTTACCAAACCGATGCATCCACTATACAGCACATTTTGGGGCAGGCGTTAATATTTTATTCATGCATAAACCTAACAGCAAGGACAAAATTGTGATAAGCAAAATGAAAAGTTCTTTTGAACGGACACTCAGAGAAGCAAATCTTTTGGGAGGATCAATTGTGTAGGGGTAGAGAATGTGTCTCATAACTCGAGAGGTCGTGGGTTCATATCCAGTGAGCGGCATTTTGACCGCGAACTCCACATTCCCATCTTTCGGTGCGAGTAGTGGTCACACTTCAGAAAACAGTCATCGACTTATGTTTGTTCTACAATCGTTGTAAAACAAATAAGTTTCAACTAAACGAAACTATTTTTGATAAGGAGCTATAACAGTTGATCTTCCATAAGGGCGGAGTATTAAACAACACCATGATATTACCATTGGTGATATGAAACAATATTAATATTTATCATCATACCCGGTGTTTTAAAGCCAGTGCCAAAAGAGCAGAACACTTGTGGAACAAAATTGTTCAGAACAACAGCGCTAAAAACACACGGGCCATCTGATTCAAAGCAGACGTCAATCCGGGCGTTTACATGGAAACCTAGATCATCTTCTTCGATTTTGAATCTTAAAAATAAATTGTTAATACGATACAAAATATTAACGAATTACTCTTTCATTAAGCACTTAACATCTTTGAACATGTAAGAAAACAATTAGTGAATGAGAAAATAAAAATACTTTGGCAAACTATGCAATAGTAACAGCTTTCTTGAGAAATATCTGCAACACAGATAAGACTGACATGAGTAACATAGGATATAACGGTAATACATGTATTGCGAAAAAAGTACTGTGTCGGAACAAAATATCGCCACTAAACTGCTCACAAGGTTTCCATTTGCTTTGATATGGGGACCTGGTTATTGATATCAGTTACGTGTTCAATTATGAATATGTCAAAACTCTAGAATATTCACAATGTAAATGTAGACGGACAAAATAGAGATGACAAACATACATACACATAACAGAAATCAGGAGATCACAATATCTCTTACTGACGACTTAGTGCTTAATTGAGCAAAGGAAGTACACTACAATGTATTGAAATTAAACCTGTAACTTACTGTTGTCTCGGGGCATTTAAGATATCTTTAAGTTATGTTGGTAGATATTTTTTGTATAATCAGTTTTTGTCACATATAGATTCAATGTATAAACAGACATCTTTGTGTAAAATATAATTTCTTACATGAGGTTTTAAATTAATAAATTTACATACATTATTCTGACAGCTCCCAGCAGGTACAGTTTGCTTTCCTCTCCTGAAATATTAAGAAAAAGAAATTCTGTAAGTAATGGTTATTAATCCATTATTGGTGTATATAATAATATGGACAGCGCATACATAGTTTGGCTTCACAAAATAGTTCATGTTTGTACACAACATGTTTTGTCATTCAGATACTTTAAGGTAAATATTCAATGACATAGGTCTCTAAGAACGTCTTTGTGTTGACGACATGTTGAGATAACGTTTGCGTAAGTATTCAAATTGTACTTCTAAAAGTTATTAAATAATATCTGGTATCTCTGTCCATATGTATAAGACACTTAATTACTTTCAGAAAATCCTGATCCTTTAGGATCTCTTTTACTTAAACTGTATTTTACTTAGAAATTAAATAAAACTAGTATCATACAATGGTCGCGGAATGGTAAGGACAATTAGCAAACTTTGAATACAATTACTCTATTGATTGTAAAACACGGTCACATTGAGTTTACAGCTGCAATTACCCCGATTACGTCAACATGACGATAGCGGAGCTTAACGATTATGGAACGTATGTGTGTATATGAAAAGACTAATGTAGTTACTTTTGTATACTTATATATATTAAAAGTGCACATTTTGTCAATATATTTGTCATTTTGTAAACTTTTATATATTCAAGTGCACATTTTGTCAAATGGCTTTATGAAACATATATAGTTTAACAGACACTTTTCAAAACAGTGCACATACTTACCAAATGTGTAGTCTAGCAATGGTGTTGAAACAATGTACCGCTCAATTTGCAACTCTAAAGTGTATTCACATACATTTATAGACAACCCGAAATGTATCGAACGAGAAAGAAGATCTAGATCAATGCAGCATTCTATTCCTGTGCAATAACTAGGCATAAAACACGAAACAGAGTCGGGAAGCGTTGGTAGAGATATTTTCGACTGACAATCTGAAAAGGAAATTAGTAAAACTATAGTCTAGGAAAACCTGTCTACAATGCGGACTGCACCAGCAACTTAACGAATGAATGTACACTTCCTTCTGCATTTTAACAATTGTGTCAACCGTGTACATAAACATAGACTTTGTACCAATATATATTTGTAACTATATCAAATTCTGTGCAAGAGAACTGACCTGAATGCCAGCCTAACTCTGAAGGCGTAAATGGTTGACTTTTTCGGTCACATTGTTTCTCATTCATGTAGTCCATTAAGCCTGTTTCTGTCAAAAATGTGCTCATCATTTCTGGTAAAATTTGTTGCCCTATACTCATTTCATTATCTGTTAACCACGTATCAAGAGAAAAATCTGAAATATAAATTTATCCGAAAGTCTAGATTCCGCTACTAGTTGATATTAATCTACATAAAAATTTTGTTCATAGACTTAAGAAACACAAACTTTCGTATAAAACATAGTGTGCGGTATTATCCTTTTATGGACCAGATTCTCATAATTTCCACTTTCTATTTAATGATGTTTTCATCATGTACTTAAAGAGGAAAGCAGCCTCTTCCATGAAAACCATAGTGATGGTTAGTGATAATTCAGATTTCATGAGAAATAGTGTAAAGAAAATGTGTTTGTAGCTAAAAGCGCTTTAACACGTTTACACATATACAGTTATACGAATTATACTGCAAAAGTACACACATAATACAAGCTGGAGAATAAATGAGCGTGAAACATTTCTCTATAATACTACTACATACCTTCACCAATATTAGAAATATTTAGACAGAAAATAGTTTGTAATAACCTATATTAGCTAGACAATGCCGGTTAAGCTAATTTTTTTGCGATTTAAACATTGTGATAAAAGTCTAAAAATATATCGCCACCACGAAAATGCATCTCAAACTTGTACAGCCTTAAATGTATGTCATAATAGTTTATTAAATTTCAATACCTATTCTCTAATAGGTCTTGAAATACAAGAATTACTTTAATGTGTCTTGCTCCTGTTATCAATAAACTTTCTTTTTTATTCATAGAGTAACTAAAGGTAATTTGACACGGATGAGCTTAACTATTTCTTTTTAATTTTAACATGTTTTGTACTTTGTACATTTTTAATGCCCATCGTTATCAAGTGGTTTCAAATAATTCTGTACATGAAACAGCTTTGGATATATAATGTAGCCACGATTTCCCTTACACACAAACAATTACACACATACACATCTGAAGACACTCATTCATGCTCAAAGGCGAATGAAATACTATACAGTGTATGCCCATTTGCCGTTAACAGAAGGTGATTCTGAACATGTCCCTTCAAGGGAATTATATTACACTCCCCAAATTAAACTCAAAGCTACGAGAAATCTTCATTTACTTCACCTTGAATGAGGAAATCTGAGTCCCATTTGCAAAACGGCTTTGCAATGCTTGTGTTTGTGAATAATGGTACATCCAACTGACACGTCTCTTCATCAAAACAAACCCGAAGGCGAAGATCCACAACAACTTGTCTTTCTTCGAGATTGTTTTGTATTCTGTAGCTAAAATAACAAAGTAAGCACGGTCAGTAACAGCTTAACGATAAACACTTGAAATTGGAATGTTCTTTTCTAACAAGTACAATATATCAAAAATACTTACTCGAGACGCACTACGCCTTTGAGGTAAAGAGATGTAGATGTACCTAAAACAAAACAAAAACTAAATTACAAGTGGAACATTAAATTTAACTGTAAAATGTAAAAGTGAATAAAGACCATTTCGAGGGGATATTATGTATTCCCTTTTAAATATACTTTCATTAGACAGTCAAACGCAATGGGCATCATCATTCGTACATGGTGTACATTTGTTGCATATAAACGCGCATTAAATGCTAAACTTATTGAAAAACTCAGCCAAATGTTTGTTTATATACATATTGGTATGTAAGTGCATTTTACTACATGTATGTTCATAGTTTCTAAAGCCATAAAGCTTCACACAATAAACTGTTTTATTATTATAACTGTTTACATGTACATGTATTTCATTGCTGTACATATAATCAACACATTTTTCTACGTCAAACTGCATTGCATAATATTGTTTCACGTTTCTGCGTATTTCCATATCAGCTATCTGTTTTGCCACAATATTGCATTGACTCACATATAATGTTTGGATACTAAAATATACGATTTTTCAAAATTTGTCTCTCTGGAAGCTGCCTAAATGTACTCAAATAATGCAGTTTGTAATTTGTACTAGTGTTTTACTCCAAAGGTATGTGATAACTAAATGTATTTACCATATTCATAATTCAGTAAAGATATATTTAGTTTAAGATTATCTATTCCAACAATCAGTCTTTGTGTGCAGGAATCGACGAACAATACAAGATGGAATCTCCGTTTCAGCAAATCAACGTGTAGGCAACAATCAATTCCTGTGCAAAAGTCAGGTATAAAGCAACTGATGTCGTTAGAGTCGTACTGACGCTTCATATCCAGAGGGCAATCTGAATAAAAATGTATGAACCTTGCGTATATATTGAATGTCTGTAACAAAATTGAAGGTACATACATATAACACTTGTAGTCAAAAGGTTTACAATGCGTTTTTGTCTGTACTTCCCAACTGCAGCATTTTATCTGACAAAAATAGTACGCGTTCTGTTTTAATAAGCAACGGATATCATCTTGGGTTTAGACTGTTTTGACATCAATTTAGAGTATGTGTGCTTAATTTTCTGTTTTACCTAAAGTGGCACTCCCTACATCTTGCAGAAAATATTCTCCAAACATAAATACTGTGTTCAATGAACGTAAAATGATGAAAATATACAATTTTAAAGAACAACCTATAACGAAAAATGACTCATTTTAGCAAATTTAGTCAACATAGAGGCCTTTTGTAACAATAGCAAACAGATAAGTTTTTATATTCCTATATATATATATAGGTACAGTTTATCCAGCCACTGGCACTGTATGGATACTCGTCCGTATGACATTCATCATCTTCAAAATACTTTGACAGTCCTAGTTCGTCTATAAGGCAAGCTAGAGCCAAACCCGACAGCTCTTCAGTGTTTGCGAGATCCTTCTCATCCAACCAAGAGGGTAGGGAAAAGCCTGAAATATCAATACAGCGTACAGAGGGAAGTTTGTTAACCGGTGCTCAATTTCTAACTTCCACAACTTAAATATCTATAGAAGCACTAATTTGTGTTGTAAAGTAAATAAGTGAATAAAACATTTATAAATCATGTACAGTCGTTTATCTTAAATTCTAGTGTATACCAGGTACAGCGAATCCAACATCCCAGTTGCACAGCGGTTTTGGGAACAACACCTGATCAAGAATCTTCATGGAACGTTCACAGCTTCCATCTGCTTCAAAGCACGCAGCTAGCTCAGCAGTGACGTTGAACAGTTTCTTTTCTCGATCATCAAATATTTTTAATCTGAAATTTAAAACGCATTAAAGATCAAAGATTTGGGCAAAAGCGCAAAATGGAGTGAAAGTGGTCCTTATACCGAAGGGTTGTTTAAAAAGTCCACATTTATACTAAGAATGAAGCCTCGTATTTGGAGGTATTTGCCAGACTTTTGCGTGCATATCTATCAATTCTTTAAATAAAACATCGAAAAATGCTATACTTCTTCAATTTTCTCACATTTTTTCCATTGCCTTTTTCGTAAAATAGTCTTCGAATTTGTGACCCCGCCAAGTAGCATTGTCATCATTTATTTATCATTGCATAATAAGACATCCACGATATAAAGGGCCAAAAAATCTTTACTTGTCTTTATAAACAACGAAATATTGTCCAAGGTACAACAACTGTAGCAACTACTCGACGTTTATTCATTTTCTTAAATACGTATATTAACCTGTTGTGTAAACAATCACTTATCAACTTGCTGTAACGAAATATTTACAGAAGTGCTGCAAATTACGAATCAGCTTTGTACTTTTTATCTTAACAAAGCATACTTTACACAGAATATATGCATGCTTTTTGCACGATTAACGTCATACAATCGGTCCTCTAGCGGATATCGTAAGTAAACAATATAAATCTCGCATGTAACATCTAGAATTTTCGTTGTATTAAACAGTGTTGATATTTGAAAGATAGCCATCATAATTGTTTCGGCTACGATTACTGTTATAAAAACGTACATTACACTTACTTGATTTTCAATATCCCGAAAATATCAAACATTGTTTCTTCCCCTACAATAATAAATTGCAGTTCCATTTTGAACAGCATGACAAGAAGATGAGCTGATAACATAAACCTAAAACATAGCAATAAATTACAAAGCATTTAATATGTTGAAAAACGGACCTAGCTTTGTTCTGAACACAAATATAAAAACAACGAGAGGCTCTAAATTCGTGACTTGATTCTATCAGGCTAATTACAGTCCAACGTCACCGAACGACAGCTCCCTTAAGCAATAACCTCCCTTGAAGGACACACATTTTCTTTTCCGTTGTGTCAATTATATAAGGAATCCACCTTTCCAGAACAAAACTTCTCTACATTTCCGTTTTCCCCAAGGGTGTTTGCTTCTGAGTAAGCACTGTATAGGCATTTTTGACAATCGCGATACGCTCAAAATTTGTAGACAGGCTAAACGTAAATGTAAATGTACTAAAACATATATACCAAACTCATAGCCGACAAGCGATTTCTGATAAGTCAACCTTTCAATATCAGCTTTCAAAGTGAAATCACAAGCGTCAATGTGGATTGAAAATTTAAAAGTTCGTAACGGGTTTATGTGCATGCAGCACGTATATCCCAAGCAATCACTCTCAACATGGCAGCTCATACTATCTGGTAGATCTGACATTTGAAAGGTAGTAGCGCAATCTGAAAAAAAAACATGTATACTTGTGGTTGTAAATATGCCAATGTTCAAGGCTGATTATTTAGAAAAGCCAGGTTTGTAATTTGAATTTGATGCGACAAAAATATGTAACAAAATCTTATTACTACTTTTATATGTTACGTCAGCACAGAAAGTAAGTCTAAAAGCTTTAAAAAAGAAATGTTCTAGGAATATAATACCTGATGTCCATCCATTGCTTGATGTTTCAACTGTACAGCTCTGTTGGAGAAGATACTGGGTTAAACCAAGTTGCTCGAATAACAATGAAAGATGTGTATTATCAAGTTGATTGGTCACTTGCCCGCCTGCATCGTGTAACCAAGACGTTAGTGAAAAATCTACAAAATATGCATCCATGTTTTAAGCGATGTTATTTTCTTAATTCGGGCTAAATTTGAAAATAGTAAAATAAATATTCATGTAGTCGAATTTAGTGCCGATAGTAGGCAAATAAATGGCAAAGAGCTGTCATTCGTGTAAGCAATATATTAAGACATAGTATATTTAGCCAAACACATATTGCAATCATATAATTATATGTATAAGTAAAATTCAATCAGGTTATCACCAGTTCAATTCCATAGACTTTTTAATGCCATAAAACCATGGATCGAAAAGAGGAATGATTCAGTTCAAAAGCACAATATACGTCCGCAATGGAACGTTGGCTAAGAGCAGAAAAGAATACTTGTTTACAGAAAATCTTATGCAATTTTTTGCAAGCGAAATAACAACAAGTTCAAAGCATCAAAAACGGTTCGATTGTTTAAAGAAACGTTGCCGTGAACCATGGACACATCGGCATTTATTTGAAGATACAACAACACAAATAGAAAGACAGAATTTTGAATATGTAAACAAATGGTCACTAATTGTACAGGTCTTCATAATAACGAATGGCTACTTTGTTGTATCACTGAACCTGTAAGAGTTTTATTAACTTGTGTAAAGTTACATTAATAACTATGGATTTACTATGCTTACTGATTTGTGTTATACTTGTGTATCTTCATATTGCAATGTTAAAATTGAAAATGTTTCGAACATATATCGTTGCATTAAAATACTGATTGAATAGAAAGACAAACGTGTAATAAATAAATCATTTGTTATGTCCTGGTACACCATAAGTTGTTTTATTTCAGACATTAAGCTCACAATCTGATCTAATAGAAATCAACTCTACCGGAATTTTATTGAATTTATTGTTAATCCGGCTCACACGTTTTGACTTTTATATCTGACAGGCATGTCTCTATATGCTGAACATTTGTGTCAGTCTATCTTAAGATCCTTCAAAGTGTAACAAAGTTACAGTCTGAACAGGAAAAAAATTAAATTTGCTACTGAAAAGTATATAGGTTCATTAAACGTTATTAAATTTTTTTCAAACAGGAGCAGGTGTCTTTTACTTGACTATGTTCAAATGAAAACTTTTGAAAATTACATACCCTGGTCCAAAATCACTTTTTATATGCAACAACCAGTACATGTATCATTAATCATTAATCCAATCAAAATGTTTTGTCACACCTTATTGACTATTGCCTTGCCAATTACACCTTCAAAAATTGAGAAGCAGCTAAGGGTGTTTTTATATATAAGACAACAACAACACTGTAGTTGCATCTATTATAATGTATTGATTTATGTCAATTTAATGCAGACAAAGGATGTAAAACATGTTTTGATTTCTCAATTTACATCCAATATGTATGTTTGCATTTGTTAGAATATACCACAAATGTTGACTTTTAAATCTGTTTGCACACATTCCAATGAAGGCAATAAATAGAAATTAAGTAAAAAGATGCATCTCCAAATATGGCAATATATCATTATGGTTCTTAGTCACAGCACTTTCCTTTTATATTCTCTCTCACTGTATGCACTTGGAACGAATTTTCTACAGCTATGCTCCGGACAGGAAATGTAACAATATTAGGCAATGTAGTGTCATGGTTCTTGTACATTGCACTTCCTTTTATTGTGTTCTATCACTTTGTGAACTTTCAAGTATTTTCCTTTAATACTGGTAGAGTTATGACACGGGCAAAGAAGAGGGGGCATACGGACGAACGAGTTGATTACTTAATACCGAAGTTTCGCCAGAAAATCCTTTGAGGTGATAAACCCTAACTTAAGGACAACTCTTGAGTTACTAAAACAACCCTGACAAAAGTTGACTTGCATCATCACATTATGCTGATCTATACTTCATTTAAGTTTCATGAAATTATATCCATTGGTTGTTTAGTTACGACACCTCACGGATGAACGAATAGACGGACAGACGGACGTTCCTACTTAAGTGAGAATTGTGTTAAAAATGTCATAAAGAAGTAAAGAAGTGTCACTTAAAAAGTGTTTACCCGAAGAAGTTAAAGTTTTGTGAATTTTGTGTCACTTTAGTTCGTAGGCGCGGACTAATGGACAGAAGGACAACGCGAAAATAGGGTACCTCTGCCTTTGGTGGGAATACTTAGATATTTTTTTACTTTAATAATTTTTAATACTACGGTGTAAAGAAAGAAACCTTTAAGTTGGAAGCTTCCGTCCGAGTTACACAATGGCTTTGGAAGAAGCACGTCATTCATAACCTGAGCGTCGAACAGGCATTCCTTTGAATCCAAACAAGCAGATATAGACATGGACACCAAAAACATCTTGCTGGATGGAAGGTCAGCAATTGAGTACCTTCCGAAACGACAAGAAACATATGTAAATATATCGTGCAATTAAAAACATACTTTTCAAATGAGCTAATTATGGACCATTTACTTACCAGAAATAGCACAATTTTCCTGTCTTTAACAATATTTCCAGTTTAATCTAAAGCTATAATTATCAGGTTCGTACGATAGCATTAAACGTTATACATTGAAATAGAGATATTGAGATATTGGTATCATCGGGGGAAAGTAACCCGAAGTTTATTTCAATTACCTTTTGATAAATGTGTGTGTATCCATACAACCACCTTGAAGTTTTTAACTTACTTAATAGAGAAAACCCCATTGATACTTAGGGTCTCGGTTGAGTCCCATTCGTAATCAAAGAGAGGGATAATCAGTTCTATGTCTTCTATGCCGACACGTAAGATGTAGTTGCAATTGTCTATATCAATTTTAGCACTGACTGAACGTTGGATTAACGGCACATTTAGACAGCAATTTATGGTCGTACAGCTAGCCGTTATGTGACATTTCAGTGATTCTGGGAGAAGTTGTAACTCCGATGTATCAAAATCATTGCAGTCTGAAACATATAAAAATATACAAATGTTTGCTACTATATCTAACAACACTGGTTAATAATATCCTACAAAGGCAATTGGAATGATAATCAAAACACTATGCAAGAATGAGGCAATTGGGACTACGAATGGTAATAACAAGATAACATTTTTCTTATAAGGCGTAGGGACAGTGTCAAATGGACGAAGTTTCATTAATTCGAGGATTTTAACTCCAGAAACCTTGGAACATTTGGCTGGTTATGAATCTTAATCGAGTCATAATGCCGGTGAATATTATAACATATAGTCTCTATGATGGCAAAAAGATGAAATTACCTACATTGTACTTTGTTCAATTTTGAAAACACAACAAAGGGATTGTTTGTAGATAAAGAGTAGCCAATGTCTACCTAGCTAAATTCCGGGAAATAATCGGACTTATTGTTCACAAGGCGATCGTGTTTAACATACTTATTTTGTTGAAATATGTTGCTTATAGACGTCGACAGTAGCTTTGGTGATAATTGTAAACAAAGTATCAAAGAGAAAGAGCCGTGAGTGCTGATTTAATGAAACTTCGAAACTTCAAAGATAATAACATTGCAGTGTCCGGGAAATTTGTCTCGTAAATATATATCACAGTGTATGCCCATAAACAATTTCATTATTTTCTTTAAATCGTCATTTTGATCTTTTTGACAAAATGCTCACTTAAAAGGGTTCTGTGTACCATAAAAAACTTACCATTTTGCCCTTATGGGAAGTTTGACTGTAACCTTTTTCTCAAAATTAAGCTCTTTTGTAAAGTACATTGTGAATATTTTAGGTGGAATACCATTTGTCCATCCTGTATCGGTTGAGTAAGCCTGGATGTCACACTCATCTCTACTAAGGAACTTTAGAACTCCAAGTTGCTCAAGCAGTCTGTCTGCCACATACGAATCCAGCTTATCGGAAAGGATTTCACCGACAGAATCAAGGTACGACAACAGATCAAAATCTGAAAATATTACTACAGCATGATTAAAACATACCACAGAATAAAATATGCATTATCAATGAGAATTGAAAAAGTAATTTTCAAATTGGAAGTCGCTGTTAGGGAAAATGGACTATTAAGGGCCAGTCGTACCCATTGTAACACAAGAGCCATGTTAGACATGGTCATCCCCTCGTCAAGTGCTCTTTTTGTGACCAAGAAATTTGAAGTGAGAGGAATGGATATGGTACAGTTTCTAATTTAATAAAATACTAGTATTTGGCGGGGTATAGTAAGACACGGTTGAGTTATGGCTCTTAGGCATGCGCTTCCAATCATTGTGCTCTATCTATTAAGTTTCAAGTAATTCCCTTCAGTACTTTTGGAGTAATGCTCTAAGAAAAAAATCAAGGAAATGTAACAAAAGGGAGTAATTAAAAAAGGAAGATGAGTTATGGTTATTGGGTACTGTACTTCCCCTCATTGTTCTCTATCACTGTATTAAGTTTAAAGTAATTCCCTTCAGTACTTTCATGTCAGGCACTGGACAAGAAAAAAAATCAATGTAATAAAGGGGAGTAATTAAAAAATTAAGCAAGATAGCGTTACGGTTCTTGGGCACTGCACTTTTCCTCATTGAATTCTATCACTGTATTAAGTTTCAAGCAATTCCCTCCCGTACTTTTGAAGTTATGCTCCGGATAAGAAAAATCAAGTAAATGTAACAAAGGGGAATAATAAATAAAAATAGGCAAGGTAGAGTAATGGGTCATAGGCACTGTCATACTTCTCAATGTCAACTGTCTGTGCGTAAATATTCAAGTAATTCCCTTCAGTACCTTTGGAGTTATGCTCCGGACAAAAGTGTTACAGACAGACGGACGGATGGAGCCAGTTACTATATCCCCTCCGCCAAGGCAGTGGGTTAACAAGGATGACTTCCAAGAGTGACTTAGCTCCATTATAACTGTAATGCAATTTTTATCGAAGATATACCAAGGCATCAGCAACGTGAGTGTTTTACATAATAGACAATTTTAACTTTGGAATAACCATGGTTGTCAAAATATTTTTGCAAACGTAAATTATTTAATTAGTGATTTCAATAATGATTTGACATTGTATTTGTCTAAGGGCAGCTGTAACCCGAGCCCATGGGATTATCAGAAGACAATTATCAGATAAGTAAGAGCCGGTTGATAATGGGGTTACAAAAATTAGATACCTTGCAAAGTTATATTCCAGTTACATCCAACCTGTGGAAACCGTTTGTCTTTGAAAATGTCAATTATTTGTTCACATGAACTGGTCTCAAAACACACAGATATCTGCATATCGAGAAGAAGCTGTTGTTCAGCTTCTAAATGCTGCACTTTGTACCTGAAGTTATTGTGATAAAATCATTAATTCAAGTGTAAAAAGTGTGGAATGTCCTCAAACATACCAAATCAATTATAATTAAACCATAATATTTGGTTGAACAAAACTCACATGTTCAGAGCAACATAGAGATAAATGTATTTATAACTCTTGTATATGTACATAAATAGTTTTATTACTGCAGAGCATTGTGTAAAAAGGGATATGGCGACACACTTTCGTCTTGGTTTTAACGTTTTACTCGTTTGCTTAAATTAAACAATCGGATGTTGCACATTGTATAATCTTTACAACTGTTAGCTTTCATGTTTTAATATTGAATTAAATAGCGATTACAGCATACATTTCAGTTAAATTTTAGAGGACTTTAATACCAATCATTTCTTTCTTTTTTTAAAAACCATTTACATGCACTTTGAAAGTGTAATAAAAATATTAAGTAATACATGTTTATGGCTGTTTTTGAAGCTTGTCTTTTAGTGACTCGTATTTTTCATGCTTGAAAACTTATGAATTCATACTGCATATTCTAGAAAAGACATCTGGTGACTGTAAATATGCTATTTTACATAAGCGCACAAAACATATCATTTGAGCTTTTTACGGCCAGATGCGTAATTAAAGAATGTAAACGGCTTCACAAACCTTAAAGACAGTACTCCAAACAGTGCTACAGTTTCAACAGTCCCCCATTCGTATTTCAGCAATGAAATTTCCGTTCCATAGTTTTCTATTCCGACTGTCAACTTATAGGAGCATGTATCAATAGAAACATAAAAAAGGAAAGATCTTTGTATGAATGGAATGTCAAGACAACATGAAATTCCAGAGCAGTTATCCGGAACATGGCACGTCATATCACTAGGAAGGGTGACGTCAACAGCAGCTACAGGGCATTCTGAATAATGTCAATATCAAAGGTTGTTATATAAAGAGCAAACAAAACTTCTCAAAAGCATACAGATACAACGTATTTATCACTACAGAAAATTAAGTAGTTGCACAAGTATATAGCTCCCTATTATTCTTATAATGTTTGTAATTTCCACTGACCTTAAGAACCTTC
This sequence comes from Saxidomus purpurata, assembly GCA_022818135.1. Taxonomy (NCBI): domain Eukaryota; kingdom Metazoa; phylum Mollusca; class Bivalvia; order Venerida; family Veneridae; genus Saxidomus; species Saxidomus purpurata. The sequence continues at coordinate 36,504,195 of JAFMSR010000004.1, forward strand.
CTAAAAGAACAAAAACACCAGAAATGTGTCTTTCATTATTTACATAATTTGGTAGTGTACAAAGATGACGTTACTATTATAATCAACACTGTCATGGTGGTAGTGTTATTAGGCAACTCACTAAAGTTCACATTGCCCCCTCTCTCTCTCTCTCTCTCTCTCTCTCTCTCTCTCTCTCTCTTCAAGGTTGATTTCATATTGAGCCTCAAGAGCGATAAATCGAAGTTGTAACACCTTGTTTTGCATTGGAAAAAAATTGATATGAGCAATATAACAATAAATTAAAATATATAAATAGTTTAAATAATTGTTTAAGTTACCATTATTCCAGCCATCGGCAGTTATCACAAAAGGAGTTCCACCCCGGAAGCATTGGTCGTCCTTGAGATATTTTTCAATACCGAGTTCATTCAGAAATTGCTCTATAACGTAATCTTCTAAAGCGTTGACGTCATTTTGAATACCTTCCGAATTTAACCAGGTATTGAGAGAAAAATCTATAAATAGTAAATAGCAGTACTTAAATTTTAAGTTCATTATTCGAGTATAAAAACATAACGTTGTTGAACTTTAGAATTGTGACCTACATTATATAGTTACACTCATTGTCATCACTTTACCTGCGTTATATATCTGATAAAATGTACGCCTCGAAAAACACTTAAACTAAATCGTCATCTTACAGAATGTCTTTCCAACGGCTAAAAACATTAATCGGACTAAATGCTCTAAAGCTGAGAGCGACATCAATTTGTAACAACTGCTTATTTTATGTAATTGTCCTATTGCCTTCTTTTTTAAACACTTTATAGGTCTTTGAACATAATTATTTGCATCAAAATGAAACATTGCGTGATATTTTAATCCTGCATTGATCGAAATCTGGTTCCGTTTTGTAGTAAAACAAAAACGTTTAAATTAACAATTAAAACGTGTTCAAAATGTCGATGGTAAAGAAAAATGTCGATGCATTGTGACTTGTAAAACACATTCATATCTTTATTGACATTCCTTTATTTTTTACCTAGTCGAAAACATTGTAATTACTTCCTATTATATTTTGTAACGGACTTCATTCAAAAAGCATAGATTCAAAGAACTTTATAAGTGCGAAGCTAAACGTTACCATACGTTGCCATAAATACAATGTTGGAATTTAATGTATTTTAAATTTAAGACCTGATTCTGTGTGCACTAAAAATATTTACGTCACGCGGGTAAAATTATGCATTGAACATTAATAACATCATTAGAAACATAAAATAAATGCGCAATCCAATTTCTTTGCTTCTGCAAATTTCATTATTTCAATTTTATCATTTGTACACGGTTTTTACTGTAATTTCTAATTGAAAATGTCAATACCTTTGATATTGTAACCTTCGTTCCAGTTGCATAAAGGCTTCGGTATATATGTATTTGAAAAGACTGGTGCAGCAAACAGGCATTCATTTTGTTCAAAACAGACGCTTACTTTCAGGTTAACAACAAACTGCTTTTGGCTCTGAAGATCATCGATTTTAAATCTTAAAAAGCAAAACACATACATGTTCTTATGCGTGTAGAAATCATTTTTAAAGCAGCAAGTGTAATGCAGTATTATTTCTTTGTTGAGCGCTTGGAATGACGATTAAAATAGAACAACACCTTGCGATATGATATTGGCCAATATTATATCCGGTGCTTTGAACTTTACTTTTATAACTTTACATCTACGCTAAAGGGTTTTTAAGTAAATCAGCATAAATTATGTAATGAAAAAATATAAAGTAATATATTGAATCTTAAAGATCTCATTTATTTTAATGTCAATGATTTTAGGAAATAGTTTGAATCAGTTGATTATTTGATACACAACTTTTCTCTTATTGTGGTCAAAACTCAGATTTCCATGAGTAAAAATTAAGACAGTAATTCTTTCAGATTCAAAATACTTACTCGATTCTAAAGACTCCGGCCAAGAAGAAATGGTACATTGTTCCTTTAATGAAATCAAATAGAATTTGAATACATTCACTAATTGAGACAAAACTTTTATAACCATATAAGTATAGCTATGCTTACAGTATGACAATATTGACATTTTCCTCAAAACTAAAATAGCATTTTAAACCAGTATTATTCCTGAATCTGATTAAAATATCCCCATACTCAATAATAACATGATTAACATTTGTTAAAAGCTCAATACTATGTCGATCGGGAGTTACAAAGTGAAAAGTAATTAAGACACATAACTTTTAATCCTTAAGTGTAACCTTGACATTGAACCAAGATGTCTAAAACTTGCATACTACTGCAAAATGTCCATCATCTTGATAATTATGGTAACCATTTTACCCAATTTTCATTTAAATCCTCCTTCAAGAGGCTAAGGAGAGATAGTCTTATGAACTTTGATCCTTAATTGTAACTTTGATCATTGGCACAGTTAAAACATTATGTTCTGCACGTTGTATCAATAATCTGAACATTTTGGCATAAGTTTTATGTACTTCATTCAAGGGCTTAAAAAATGTAGTGACCTTTTACCCCTTAATGTGAACTTGACCTTGATTGTCTCAATATGATATTATCTTGACAAAATTTAAAAGAAAATCCTTCAAAGGGTTAAGGAAATATAGTCTTATGACCTTTGACCCCTAACCGTGACAATTGGATTGCGTTAGACACATGGGTTCTGCACAACGTCTCGATAAGAGGGACACTTATCCCAAGTTTCTTGAAAATCCTTCAAGGGATTAAAGAGATACATGTACAGAGCGGAAACGAAATATCAGTGACCCTAAGTGTAACATTGACTTTAACAAAGCGGGATAGAAATTGTGGGAACTGTGCGTCATCAAGATAAAATGAACTGCTGGCCAACATTTTATGGCAATCTCTCAAGGGGTTTAGTAGTTATGGAGTGGACACGAATATTATTGATCCTTAATTGTGACTTTGACCTTGAACTGGCAAAGATGGAACATCATAACGTCAACATGATAAGAACATTTCACCTATTTTTCATGAAATTAATTTAGGGGTTCAAAAGATATGGAGCGGACACGAAAAACCAAAGACCTTTGCATGTGGCCTTGATGTTATTCAGCAAGTTGGAACATGAGTTCTGCACGTTGTCATGAGGAGATAAAAATATAACTCAAATTTCTAGACAAATCCTTCAATGGGTTTAGTAGATACAGAGCGGACACGAAAACCAACAGACCAAATGACAGCCCGGCCGATTGACCATCCGATTGGCTAAGCGACCGACCGACAGACTAACCGACAAGCTGACTCCTATAGACCACTAATATTTGTTTGTTGGGGTATTATTTATCATCTAAGGCTTAATTGTACTAATTATTTTGCATAACGGTAATGCAACAGATCGTATAATTATCTGTTAGGTAAGCAAGATGTATAAGAAAGTTATGTTTATTTCAAATCGAAAACAGTTATAATAGTGATTGAATTCCCTTTTATGAAACTTGTCTGCTTACTAGCTGTTACTAGTCAATAACTAAGGCGCATACCAAACTGATAATTCAATAAGGAAATATTCTCTTCATGTCTTTCGATTCCGATTGTTATCTTGTAAGTGCAGGCATCTATCAGAAACTTTGCTTTGATAGATCTTCTGAGAAGAGGTACGTAAATGCAGCAGTCTAACCCGGTACAAAAGTCTGGGATATGGCATACAACATCATCAGGTAGTGTAGGTAACGATAACGTCGTATTGCAGTCTAGAAAAAAGATACACAGGGTATATTGTGCGAATATTAATGTTTGCTCTATTAGAGAAGGAAACATGACAATTATATGTATTGAATACTTTGAATTCATACATATTTCATCCAGTAGTTACGGGTGCTCATTAGTAAGATGTTTTATCTTTGCACTTCCTAGAATTAACATCTCTTATATTTCAAAAATTATAATTAAACTGGAAAAAAAACTAAAACACAATAACAAACTTAGGCACAATATGAATATTTTGTTGTAAAAGGATTGAACAATATTAGAATAAAAAATTGGACCTCTAATTGTGTGACTAGAATGTTGCTATACGCCAACATAAGAGTACGGGTACAAATATAATTTCATAAAAATTGAGAACAAAAACCAGATTTTTAGTAAAGTTGGTTGAGTAATGAAATCTTTTTTTTTCCAGAAACTAACTAGCAATGTGTTAGTCTCTTTAAATACAGGGATAATAAAATGTCTTGGTGTACTGATTTTTACTAGTCCGCACCCTTAAATAACACGACCATTAGCAGATTCTTACCAGAGGAAAAGCCACTAGATATATGTTCATATATGTCATCAGCGGTGCTACATTCTGACGTTAGCAGAAAACGTTTTAGACCAAGATTGCCAAACAGTGTATCAATCAGTGCCGTTGATAGACTATTCTTGGCATCATGACCGACATCATGAAGCCAGGTAGTCAAGGAGAAATCTGAAATATAATTCATGTTTTGTTCGGGAAGTGCTAAAGAAGACGCCTAGGTTTAACGCAGATGCCTCTTTATGCGTAGTATCAATAGGACCTTGATCAGTTGCTCTTACTTTTGAGTTTTGACACCAGATCTGAAACTTCTGACTCGTTTATTTCGAAATTGTTTTGAAGCAATCACTCTGATGCCAACAGTCCTTGGCGATAACAATGGCGCTGGAATGCTCAAAAGTATTTCTAACTACGTTCGGATAAGCATTGATTTCAACACCTCATCCTTGAGCATATCGTTTTCAATTAAACTTCAATAGAAGCACTATATTTGAATAGTGTTATGATACAAAATGTAATTATATTTATCACTGCGGCGTTATTTTATACATTACTTTGTAAATGACTCTTTGAAGGCAAGAGGTGAAAAAATCTCACTTTTGATATTGAAGTCCATATCAAGGTTGCAGATCGGTATTGGTACCATTGAATTGCTGAAAATTTTCAGGTCCAACTGACAGGTTGATTTCACATCCATACAAACTTGGAGCGAAAGGTTGATAATGAAGTATTTGTCTGTCTTTGAAATTTGATATCTACATAAAAAGATAAAAGTCGTGTTTTTCATTCGTTATAAGTATTTAATATACTCTTTAAAATAGAATACCATTTTAGTAGTAGTATAGACTCTGATGAAGTAATCGGTATTAATCACAACATGTTATCTGCCCAGAAGACAAATATTCTTACTAATAATTGACTTTTTTATGTGCAATATAGTTAGAGTCGATTGGGTGACAGAAATGAATATATTTGACAAGCGCAACAATATTGTTGACTACAGTTTGTTTTTCACAAACAAAACGTATGACTCCCACCACTGTATGATAGACAGGTAAATGTGTCATGAATTACAAATAATTCGAAACAAAACTTATTTTCATATAGCCTTCGAAAAAATCCGCTAAGAATCACTGAACCGGTAAATGCCTTCGATATGCATAACAAGGTTTGACGCTGATCATTCATGTGGAGTTTGGTTGAAATCCGCCCGACGGTGTATGGGTGTTGCGTTAACATACTTAGGGTTAGGATTTACGAAAAAGGACAATAACTCAGCAAAGAAACACTGAACCGGAAAATGCCAACGATATCAATAAACTATGCTTGGCACTAATATATCATGTGAAATGTGGTTGAGTCCGCCTAGCAATATAACAGGAGTTGCGCGGACAAACTTGGGTTAGGATTAGGGTTTACAAAAAAGGACTATAACTCCACTATGAACCATTGAACTGGAAATTGCTGACGATATGCATAACCAACTTCACCTGGCTTTGAAAAAATCCATCCAGGCGTGTAGGAGTTGCGCGGACAAACATTTGTGACTAACAGGCAGATCGTCAAGACAGACTGACGGACGGACTAACGGACAGCATCAAATCAATATGTCTCCCTACCACTAAGTTGGGATCATAACGATCTATAATACGGTAATACAGTATCTCATGCTCAAAATCAGCTATAGAAAAATTGAGCTACAAAACATCCGTTTTTGAGGACAACAGCTCCTATGCCTGAAACCTCAATGAAACAACATGCTATTCAGTTTTCTAAAACACTGAGTGATAATCGCCCCGGTAATGCAATACTTGCCCGCATTGTTTAGCCATTTATTGATATATATATATATATATATATATACTACATATGTGTTTCTATTTGACATTGCTTCTTCTACTTCCACTTTAATTTAATACAGCCTTTTATAAAAAAGGAAACCAGCAACGTACAGAAGACAATTTTTATGAACAAGCTTCGCGGACAGGAGTTTTTCCCATTGTACTATGGAACATGTAAACAAATTAATGTCAGCTGTGTTAACATTTGTTAACATTTTTATTATTAAAGGGGCATACCCTTTAACTGATGTCGAACTAAACAACTTCAAAAACATCAAAAACTAGAACCATCACTGAAGGTGATGAATACCCCCCCTCGAACATCCCACTGACACAGTTTTTAAAATTTATGTAGTATTTGATGCTTTAATTATTGGACCTGCACATCTGAGAAATATAATTAAATTTCGACCAGCGGGTTTGGAGATTAAAAGCACACAAGATTTTACTATCTCAAGCCCCTGTGACCTTTGATCTAGTGACCCGAAACATGGACCATGCACAACTAGTTATTGTACTTATCAGTTCTATGAAGTATCATTAAATTCTGACCAGGGGTTTTGAAGAGTTAGCGTCCACAAGATTTTACCATCCCGAGCCCCTGTGACCTTGACCTTTGACCTAGAGACCCGAAACCTGGACCATGCACAACTAGGCATTGTACTTATCACTTCTGTGAAGTATCATCAAATTCTGACCAGGGGTTTTGGAGATTTAGCGTCCACAAGATTTTATTTTCCCAAGTCCCTGTGACCTTGACCTTTGACCTAGAGACCCGAAACTTAGACCATGCACAACTACGTATTGTACTTATCATTTCTGTGAAATATCATTAAATTCTGACCAGGGGTTTTGAAGATTTAGCGTCCACAAGATTTTACCATCTCAAGCCCCTGTGAACTTGACCTTTGACCTAGAGACCCGAAACCTGGACCATGCACAACTAGGCATTGTACTTATCACTTGTGTGAAGTATCATGAAATTCTGACCAGGGGTTTTGGAGATTTAGCATCCACAAGATTTTACTATCCCGAGCCCTTGTGACCTTGACCTTTGACCTAGAGACCCGAAACCTTGACCATGCACAACTAGGCATTGTACTTATCACTTCTGTGAAGTATCATCAAATTCTAACCATGGGTTTTGGAGATTTAGCGTCCACAAGATTTTACTATCCAGAGCCCCTGTGACCTTGACCTTTGACATAGAGACCCGAAACATGGACCATGCACAACTAAGCATTGTACTTATCACTTGTGTGAAGTATCATTAAATTCTGACCAGGGGTATTTGAGATCTAGTGTCCACAAGATTCCGTCTACAGACGGACAGACGGATAGACGGACGGACAGACAAGCTGAATCCAGTATACCCCCTAACACTTTCTGTTAGGGGGGTATAATGAATCTTTGGAAGTATTATAACTTGACTTAAAAGTTTTAGCTATGCATTCCCAGTCATTATCGATAAAATCAACGGTTTAAAATATGTTATAGTACCGTACACCAGTTAATAATCTATTTAGAGTTGTTGTTGTACAATTAATAGGTGGGTGCGATTTATTTCAAAATGAATTGTGGTATAATCGGGCATTTTTCGCCAAGGTTCTTCTTTTTAATTGTTTTTATTTATCATTTTACATTCATTGAACACATAATATATGTTTCGAGTATATAATCTGCTAAATATAGGGAGTGCTTCTTTAAGTAACATGACTAACTATTTGCTTCCGAGCTATTTCAACATCTAAATTTCAACAACACGTAATTACAACAATGTATTTATATCATCATTCGTATATAACGTTTTGGCGAAAGCCTTCATCAGAATAACAATATGAAACGGACGTGACGTAACGTCGTATACACAATAATAATTGTCAAATTGTGGGACGTTAAATTGTGGGAACATCTATCATTCTGTTCATTAATGAGTCAAAAATGTATTCAGCTGCAGTCAGTGTTGTCTTGAAATGACGTCACGGTTGCACGTTGTCTACCGCGGGCGATTATGCGAAAATAGCATTGCGTGTGCAGGGCCATTCGCTGATAAACCTTCTGGAGAACGAATAAATCAACTTGTACATACAAAACTGTAACTCTATCTAGAAACATGTATATTATAATATTTTTTTAGAACTCTCACATCAGAAAGATGTACAATACCTTAATTTCATTACGGTTAATATTGCCTCTTCCTTTTCTTGACCTGGAACAGAATACATGAGCATACATGTATCTCCAAATATCGCATATTATATTTTTCAAAATTACAAAATATATGAATATGTGGTATACAATAAAGGCAGAATAATATCATTGTTAATACCGATTGTGATCTCTAAAAGTAATGTCAGTACAAGTCTTTAGATTTTTAGAGGTTATGCTAATAACGAATGTAGTATTTACAAAGGCATAGATGACCATACTTTCTGACTTTTATCTTTTACGTACCCCAAACGTAATCAAGTATAGGGATGTCAAAGTTGAAATTTTCAATTTCTCCAGATATTGTAAAATCACAGAAATCGATCGAAAATCCTGTGTGGATTGTCCTTTTAATATACTCAAGGTCAATGCAACATTCGACAGCTGTGCAAGATGGTGATATGTGACAAACGGCGGTATCCGGCAGCACGGGTAAATCGATGTCAAGTTTTGAACATTCTGTAAAAATTTAAACAATTCGTTAAAACTATCATCTCAATCACAAAACATTGAATTTGGTTGATGTCATTAAGTATTACAGATTATCTACATGACGTGTTGTACATGCATATGTTACATGTATATACATGTACATAAACAATATATGCAAAACTGTGAAGTGGTAAAGTGGTACATCTACCTATGTAACTATTGTGAAATACTATCATTATACCTTGGAAACGAATCTCTTGAACAAAGACAAATAATTATGCTGATCAATTTCCATGATACTCACTAGGTACAAAATGTGGCCACTAGCGTCCACAAGGTTTTAAGTCTGTTGGCCTGGTATAGACCGCATGTTAGAACAAATATGGTACAAACTGTTGCCACAAGTGTTCATAATGAAAATATCGTTAGACAGAAAAAGTGTCAGACAAAACTAAATGCTCATATTGAACATTTAGATGAGATAAAACTCATCAAGAAAATGTAAATACAGAGCTATTTTATGTCATTCTTTCAATAAAATACACTTTATAATGCCGGTAAGATATATCCGAAAAGCGAAAGTTTATATACCGTTACTCCAGCTGTCAACTGCATTTATGTAACCATTATCTGTGAACTGACATGGCTCGTCTAGGAAATGCGTGTCGAGTCCTGTTATTTCAAATATAAAACTGATCGCGTCATCCCAAAGCAAATCAGCGGGTGATATATTGCTGAGGCCGTTGTTTGAAAGCCATGTTTGCATGGAAAAATCTGAAAATTAATGTAAAATGATGTCTTTCACTCCGCTTGAAAAATGTAAGGAAATTGTACTTGTGAATGATATTACAACAACTAAATGTTTATAAGAAATGCATGCTTACTACAAAAACACAAAAGTGGCAAAATATTTATTTTAACAGTGTTATCGTGTTTCAAATTTATGCAAATTTCATAAACAACAAAAACAATATAGAATTTTAGTGAAATAAAAAATAATGTGTATACCCACATATGGGTAAATTTATTATACCACGCGATGATTTAAATAGAAATAAAAACAATAGCGTCTTTCAAACAAAAATGTTTAACAGGGGAAATCTTTGCGTTTCTAAATCAGTTAAGTGTTTGTATGTGTTATTAATTGGGACATTTTCAAGCTGAAAATAGTTTGCAGTTTAATCACTTGTTCATTAACTTTCAAGTTGTATTTGTCTTTATTTTTCATCATCTTTGAACAAGCTATATGACAGTTTTACCTGTAAGACTGAGAGACGTATCACATCCAGGCTGGGGCACTTTTGTTCCGTCCATGAGAGTTTCTTCAAACAAACATGAACCGTCTCTTTCCATACATACTGCCACTTTCAGATTAATGATGAAAATCTTTTCATTGCTAGGATTTTTTATCGAGTAACTAAAATATAAAGCGAAATAAATTGTAGATGACAATCTATTTATAATTAAACAGTGCTTCGTATCTACTGACTATAATCACTTAACACATAGCATATTTATTTCATTTAGTAAAAGTTGTTTCTGTTGTTTGGTATCGTTACAAATAGGTTACGCAACGAAATATTTCAATACTTCCGTGACTTTTTTTCTGTTTTAAAGGTTACACGAGGAAAGACTAATATTTCATAACAAGTGGTACATTATTTTCCAAACATTTATACTTTCAAAGGAGTACAAGGATAAAACACTTTAAACTGAATAGTTTGAAGCTAGTAGACGGTTCAGTTTGGCTGCATGAAATAGTTTAAATAATATTCGACAAATGCGAGGCTCGGTAATTAATCTGCAGTCGATTTTCTGAATGTTATATAAAAAAACTTACGTAAGTCGAATGACATTCAAAATAGTAACGACTTCTGTTTTACCTAAAAATGGAAATTGAATTGTTGACTTACATCTATGAGTTGGTGAAATTAGTTTTTATCTTAATTTGTGTTATGGGCATTTAACATGATGTTTTTGCTTATCAACTACACCAGACTGGTAATTTACAGTTTTGATTATAATAAATCTGCAAGACACCTCAAATTATCCATAATTCATTAAATGTCGCTCGAGGAAACGAAGGTACAAAGTGTGTACGCCAGCAAAAACGAATTTACTGCCTAACACGCCTCTCCAAAGGCAATAAAGAAATTAGTGACGATGATAAGCCTATGATTGAAAATATATGATTTTTATAATTTTTATGTGCAAAGCGCCGTAAGTAGAGGATTTAGGTTTTTTTCTCTGTTTGTGTAAAGAAGTATCGTATTTCGGGTATTTTGTACATCTGGCCGATTTTCTCAAAGATAGGATAGGCGAAATCTAAAACACAGGTGAATAGGCGAAATTTGCACTGCATGAAAACACCCGATTAACAGTAGCTTACGACATAAGTGTGCTTCCATATAAAATGTATATTTGATATGAATCAAAGCACTTTAATTAAATGTCGACAATGAAATCTACTTACCCCATTCATAGGCAAATAAAGAAAAGTTGAACGTTTTTGTTTCAATTCCTCCGCTGACAACGTAGTTACAAAGGTCAATGTCAAATGACATGTGAACAGAAAACCCTATCGTTTTTACGTCTATGCAACAGTCAATTCCAGTGCAGTGATCCGGGATATGGCACGACATCGATTCATCTAGAATATCTGGTAACTTCACGAAACTCAAAGGACATTCTAGAATAACAAATAAAAGCTACATATTTAACAGCAAAGAACTGACTTTACCAAGTACCACATTTTTCTTGAACAGTAAACCCGTCCGTTAGTTTGCGGACACATATCTCGGGAAATATATATGCAATTATTTTTCAAAGGACACTTATCAACAAATCATATTTTGTTGTTTTTAAAACCAATAAAACTATGTGTAATAAGGCTAGCAGTGCTGTTTGGTGATATATATTGTAACTAAAGTTTGTTTTTCACAAACACACAAAAAACGTATGTCCCACTACTTAACACTGTAGGATAGACAGGTACGTGTGTCATGAATTACAAATAATTCAAAACGTAACTTATTTTCATAAGGCAACAAACAGGGAGGAGGGACAAACACTTTCATAGAAATTCATTTTTTTCAGACATAACAAAATAATAAAGACATATATGAACATAATTGCAGAAGACATTATTCTTCGACCTTTGTGCGTGTTTGCGTCATGTCAATGTCTGTCATCTCTTTACTTTTTTGCAGTTATTTTGCTTACAAGTTTGAAGATTGACGTAATTATGGTCGTCCCTTACTACTTTTACTATTTACCAAGTCTAATAAAGAAAATACTATGTTTAATCGAGACATAAATGTGTAATACTCCGATGAATGTGCACCAAAATATATCTCAAACAAGAAAAAAATGTGTACGCAATCATTCTGAACATACTGTTGTTCCAACCGTTAGACGAAGGACTATATGGACTTCTTGTTCGATCACACGATGTTGACATAAGGAATTCGTCCATACCAAGAAGTTTGAAAAGGGCACTTCGACCAGCTTCAGAGATATCTACATTTATGTCACCTCCTTTTTCTTCAAGCCATTCGCTTAGGGAAAAGTCTATAAAGAAATCATAGAAGTAGACCTGTGTATCAAGTGATCCCTACGGAAAACAACTTGTATTTTTATAATTGAGTGGTAAATGGACAGTGAAAGCAATTATGTCAGAAAAAGAATAAGATTATTCAGTTATAGCAATAATATAAAGATCTTAATTTGCTTAATAAACGGGTGTTAAATCATGAAAAACCCAGTTATGAGTTGTTACAAATGTACAATAAAGTAAAAAACCGTAATTTAATCTAGCATTTGTACAAATATGACACCATTATCGCAAACATACCTATTTTGTTTTTGTCTTATTTTTGAGAAACTTTTGGAATATTGATGCTTAAGTTTTTCTTAGCAGTAGAGAAACGTTGCATCATCTTTTATCAAAGCCTTTCATCGGGCTCATAATTATACCTAATATATATATATATACAATGTATAACAAATCAAGCATCAATCAATCTGCCAATGTGCTACATTTTGTATACAGATGAACAAAAACATTCTTTCTTACACTTACATTTTATCTTTTTAGTTCATCAATAAGAACATGTAACATTTCTTTAATTAATTATGTCTTATTTCCCCCATTTATTTTATAGGAATACATTGCTTTGCCAATATTGACTTCACTCCGAAACCTTATTTTGGTAATTGTTTAAATACACTGTATTATCGGAAATGTACATAATATGCTGACCTGTAAGATTCATCCATGCCGATATGTCACAAGCAGGGATAGTTTCCTTATCCAATAAAGTCAAACCACCATCGGGAATACAAAATGTAGTGTCATCAAATGGTATACAGATATCGACACTGAAGTCTACTATGAATCCATCTTGATATTTATCGATCACATACCTAACAAAAATGAATTTACAAAGTTGAAACTCATTTATTAAAAAGAAGAAGTGCATGATTTATAACTACTCCGTAAGTGAACAATGCAATAAATAAAATCTTTGATATTTACCTTACTGTCACAGGCGCTCCTTTACCGAATGAAATTGTCCCAGGCTTCCCTGCAGTAAAAGCAAGAACATTTATATCAACTCATATAAAGTGGAAATCATTTCTCAGTGAATGTGTATCCCCCGCAAAAGTTAAGCAAATAGCTGAAAAGAACAACTGGAATGTGTATTGGTCTGTCTGTTTCAGAAAATAAAAGTACTACTACTGTCAGACAACAATAGCTCTTAAGTTTCTATATAGAATAATTATAAAAGAAAAGCTCTACATCCCCTTAACGACCTCATTTATGTAAAATCTAGTTTCTAAATTTTCTGTTGTTAGATAATACAAAACTGATGACAAAATAATATTCTTACTAGCATTTTAAGAAAAAAGAAGCATTTTTAAAATTTCACAACCCCACTGGGGCCTAATGGTCTGAGGGGTTATTCTTTTTTGAGCATCTCACAGTGATAAACAAGTTCATTCTTATCAGTGTAATTAGATCAGTACTATTATTATTATGTCAATTGTTTACAGATTCTTAATCACAAGCAATCAACATAATTCACTATTACCCCACTCGTAACGTAATAGTTCGTCTGAAAAACGAAATTCTCCGATTCCTACATCAACTGAAAAGTCACACGGCTCCATTGTTAACCAAACTGGGGCTGATAATGTCATTTCGATCGACGACAGCGGCATGGTGACTGTGATATCTATACAGCAGGTTATTCCAAAACAGTTGTCAGCCAGTTCACATTTTAGAATACTCCGTAGTTCCTCGGGTATCAAAGTGATCACGTTTAGTTCTGGTGGGCAATCTTAAAAGGATATTATACAAACGATATGTCAATTATAACAAGACATTTTTTGTCTTGGCTTAAATGTTTTAGTTTTGAACTGCAATATGTATATTTTTGTTGTAAAGTTAAAGTCAACAACATAAAGTACTTTTACCGGAAAGGTAATAACTTTCACACCTTTTCAAAAACCTTTGAACAAACTAAAACGTAAACTGTTCTTCTATTTCAAATGACTCTCTAATTCCGATTTTCCGCATAAGCATTTTGCAAGATTATAGTGTTAGCAATCCGGTTAGTTATGTAGTATGTATCTTTATGACTAGCTGAAACTGAGAAATAAGCAATGAGTTGAGCAATGATTTTATTTACGCAAGACGTCGTAATGAAATTAAGTCACATATTAATATTATTTTTTTCTTATAAACAATAACCAATAAAACATAAACGCATAATTTGTACAGAAATGGTAAATCACCAATAAAACAGTAAAACTGGAATTTACCTAGATTTCAAAGAAATTTTGATTCAGCACAGAATTTGTTTATTTATATAGTTCCCACTGGCACCAGAGTACTGAACTGCCCTGTAATGTTAACAAAATACCAAAAGTATACATAAATCGGCAGTGACAGAAAACACCAGGAAAACGGAGAGAGCGAAATAGCGCAATATTCTTGAAGAATTTTATAGAAACGGTAGCTTTTAAAAAAGTGTTACTTACCAGTTTGGTAGATAAATATATTGTCTGTTAAACGCGACCGCTGTTAATCTTCAATTGCTTGCTTGAACAGTACAAAAAGAGCGGGGACCGGACCCCCTGTCGAAAACGTTCAACACCATGTGAATAATATAGAACTGTGTATACGGGGGTTTGTCAGAAAATGACTTTTTACCATTATTTATGTATTTTTTCATAATAGTGTGTTATTTAGGTATATTTTTGGGTATTTTTTGTTAAAATTACCGGGCATTTCAGTACTCTGGTGCCAGTGATAGTTCCCACGCCTTTCGGTAAATATACTTTGCCCTACTTTTTTAGTTTTGTGCAACTACATACATACATACATGTAGCAGTGAATATAATTACTTTGATTGAGTCAAACAAGTGCAAAATAGATGTTTAGAGCCAAGTTCAAACCTGTCGTTGGCTTTGTAAGTGTACATGTTCCTGTAGAAAATAAACGGTCTATACCAAGTTTCGTTAGTAACAGGTCAAAGATTTCTTTACTCAGCTGACCCCCAAGAGCCTCTGCCAAATCATGTAGGTTTCCTGCAAAAAGTATCATACGAACTTTTTGTTAACTACAATCATCTCTGAATGTGATTAAAATATACATAAGAGTTTCTTCCTTTTATAACGCTAATGATTTGAACTCGGGGACAAGCGAGGCTAACGTAAATTATTTATTTTGTAACAACATGTCAGACCTGATAAATGATTTTCTCTATTTCAGACATCTTATTAGACGCTAATTACTGTAAATAACACTTCACGAAATATTTGTATCTTTGAACAATTTTTCACATTAATAACTTCTGTGGTCAGGGAGTATGCCCACACCTTTGGCAAAATGTGTCTTTTTGAATATCAGCAAACTCGTGACATTTGATTTTTTCAACGCTTTGTCCTGTTTATCATATCAGTTAACTAAAAGGTAGGTTTGCCAAAGTGTTCGTACCTTGTAGGGAGAAATTCGTGTTACATACAGGTATTGGGACTGCAAACCCTTCAATGATGTTGCCTAAGTCCGTATCACCAAACTGCAATCCAAGATCGATCTCAAATTCTTTTCGTTCATCATTCTTACCTATTTTGAACCTGAAGTGTTGCCATAAAGTATATCAAAAATACATGTAAAACGTAAAAGTTGCTTTTAGTTAAAAGGTAAATGCTATAAAAACGCTAAATTGTTACAAATTGAAAAAACTTAATGAACGTCTGAAGTCTCTGAACTTTCGTTTATTTATCTCACTATTTGGCATTGGCATTTATATCAACGTTGATTTCTTTTCGTTGTAGTACAATGTAAATCTTATTTATTTTGTAGCAGAAGAAATGTCACTGACAGAAATTACAAGTAATATTACAAATAAACTCACGTAAGGATAACTGTGTCACCTAGTTTTACTTTTTCAAGACGCCCTGAAAACAGTTATGTAAGCATACATGTAAGAATAATCTTGGTAATGATATACTGTCATAAAAAAGTCTGTACTCCACTTCAGTATAAAACTACAAATAATTTGTTAAAGTTGAATCCTCATCATCAGTTATTTAAGTTTAGGGATAGGGCATAGCGACTGATTGACTGAGTGGTTAATCCATGTATATTCTGACTTTTAATATCATTATTTATTACAATGATAAAATATATTTACCCCATTCATATTCAAAGAGAAGAGCTGATTCAGTCCTTTTCTCAAAAGCTGCCCGTACAATGTAATTACAGGGGTCGAGTTCCACATGTGCATGGAACGCCTTTCTAACAGTGATATCGCCAATGGTAACTGAAAACTCCACACAGGCGTCAATACGCATACAATCTTCGGAAATGTAGTAGAAGAAATTATTCCATTTTTCCAATTTCGGGAGCTTAAGAACGGTACCAAGCACCTCACATCCTGCAAAGATAATCATGTTTCAGACAAGGTATTGGAAAATTATTTTGAACAGCATTTGATTGTTATATATATGTAAAAGCATCACTAACAACAATTACAAGAGTGAGTCATTATAACACTGGTATTTATTCGTTATTAGAATAGTAATGGAAAACTTCAAATTTGACAGGATGCAAGAGACAACTACTTTTGCTTTGAATTTAGTTTATACGCCAATTTTCACGATGATATTGTTTCTAGGGTTTAGACAAGTAATTCTTATATTTGATCTAGTTCTTCACTTTTTGATAATGTGTGACCAAATTTAAAACCTGAAATACTGTACCTTGAAATTATCGATATAAAAAATTTGAAGTCATGAACCAACTTATGATAATAGGGCAACATCGCTCTACTGAACTAACTGGACTGTTCTGAATACGGTTTTTCGAAAATCTGTTTGGTTGTAATCAAGGAAAATTAATAAAAGTCACTGTGACCTTGAGATTGACCCACTGACCCCAAAAGCAGTAAGAGTAAGTAAGACCAAATACTATATGAAGTTTGAAGGCTGTTGTTAATATTTAGGTCACTTTAACCTTATTTTTTCATAAACTGACCCCAAAAACAATATATCATCTATAGCTTGCATGCAATCTGTAGATCCGGTTTCTTGAAAGTCATATAAAACTGTGACCTAAAGAGTGTGTGAATAAAAGCTGACGGAGGTACGCAGGTTATTGTGACATTGATTTTTGACTCGCTGGCTCCAAAAATGGTCGGGATCATTTACACACTAAGCCCAATCATTCTGTGGAGATTGGAGACTGTTGGTAATAAAGATTTCATGGCATTAAGCGGAAAGGATTTTCAATTTCAGGTCACTTTAATTTGATCTTGGACCCTCTGATCCCAAAAAGAATAAGGACCATCATTAGGTTATAGGCAACATTCTGAGCAAGTTTCATGGAATGCGATTAAATATTGTGACCTTTAGAGTGTTATCAAAGAACGGATGGATGGCTGATGGACAACCGCCATGGCATTAAATCTGCTGGTCTTCGTCCAGTAGAACTAACTAGAACTATATCTGAAACTAGTGAATACCCTCCAAACACCGCATTGACATAGTATATATACTTTATGTAACATTTGATGCTTTAATTATTTGACCTTGCACAACTAGGTACGCATCACTTCTGTGAAGTATCATTAAATTCTGACCAGGTTCTTTTTTAGATTAAGAGCACACAATATTTTATTATGACGAGCCTGTGTGACCTTGACTTAGTGACCCGAAACAAAGACCATGAACAACTACATGTTCTTAATTACTTCTGTGAAATATCATAATATTGTGACCAGGGGCTTTGGAGATGAAGAGAGTAAAAGAATTTACTATCTCGAGCCCTCTGATCTTGACCTTTGACATAGTGACCCGAAATATAGACAATGCACAACAATGCATGGTATTTATCACTTCTGTGAAATATCATTACATTTTGACCAGGGGTTTTGGAAATTTTGTGTCCACAAGATTCCGTGTACAGACGGACTGACGGACAGATATGCAAGCTGAATCTAGTATACCCCCTTACACTTTGTGTTCCGGGGGTATCAAATGATAAGGCATCAACTATTAATACTATATTTCCAACAGTCAAACGTATTGTGAATAACCAGCGATACTTCTTCTCGTAAAGTACAGCGTCTATTACGACTGTTTGAATAAAATCCAATTAGCATCATTTTAAGAAGGATAGCTGTACATCATGAACAAGAGGGTCAAGACGACCTATATCGCTCACCGGAGTAAACGAAGAACTTATGACCCAATGTGACCACAGTTTAACCTTCAAACTTATTATCATATACAAACATTCTGTTTGATCTTGACAATGCAAATAATCTGACTAATTTACATAATGATTGGCTTTAAAATGTGACTGCTGGAGTAGAAACCTTGTTCTAGAAATCATCAAGACGAACATTCCTTTCTTAGGAGTTAATAATGTTTTTCTTTGATTTGCCTGTTTGACCTACTTTTGACCCCAGGTGACCCAGATTTAAACTATACCTAGAATTCATTTAGCAAAACGTTCTTACCAATTTCCAAGACGATTAAATGTCAAATGTGACCTTTAGAGTCTTAACAAAGCAAGTGTGAATATCTCACATTAAGCGCATAGTGCTCAAGTGAGCTAATAAAGGGAATGGATTATTCTTACGCATTCGAGTATCAATGTAACGTTGTTCGAGCTCATCACGGGCTCCGGTAGAATCTTGATTGTGTTCGTCTAAAAAGTCCACCAGTTCGGCATCCTCGAAATTCTTTGGCAATGGACACACACGACTGTCTCCAATAAGATCCTAGTCATATTAACAGATTTTACGACTATAACTCTTAAAGAATGGCACAGAGTTACAAAAAATGATCAACACAACTTTAAACAGTAATATGATATTTTTTCTGTGCATAACATGCGGGACGTCAAAAAGAACAAACAATTTCTTAAGAACATTTTGTTAAGTTAACTTATTACATTCTTAATGCGAAAAAGTTGAAAAAGCTGGTGGCAAAAAGCGTAATAACACAAATATCTCATGTTTAACTTATTTCTTTATGCCGTTCTATGTATCTTTGATAATATTTTATTCATAGTTAAACAATCTTTCACAGCATTTTAATGACATTTACACTTACAATATGCATACTTCCTTTGTAGTTTGGACCCGGTACTTGCGCATGACACGTTATCCCCATGCCCTGAACATTTGTTCAAATTAATTAAAAAATCCTCTTATTTGTAAATGAGTAACAATCTGGACATGAACATGTGCATGTATAAAAGATTCTTAAACATCTGACCTCTAAGTGTGATTTTGACCTTCAAGGTAAAATAACGGGACTTGCATGTGACATATCATCTCCATATGCTCAACAATTGTTCCATGTAATTTTAAAATTATTCCACCATGTATGACAGTGTTACTAAACGTATGTATAAATCCCATGGCCTTTAAACTCTAGGTGTGACCTTTGAGGTAGGGACGTAGTTATTGCACGCGACACAGCGCCTTGCTGAACATCTGTACAAAGTTATTTTAAATCCTTCAAAACATGTTTTACAAAGTTACAGTCCGGACACGAATGTGTATATATACACCGGATCCATTACCTTTAAAACGTTAGTGTGACCTTCACATGTGTCTAGCACGCAACAAGTCGTCTTGATGTGTTGAACATTTGGGCGAAGTTATTTTAAAATCCTTCAATGCACGACAAAGTAACAGCCCTGACACGAAACAAATGCAAGGACAGACACAGAGACGAACAGACGGTGCGATTTTTATATGCCCACCTCCGGGGGCATAAAAATAACACGTACCTTTGCTAAAATGCCAAAATCTTCCAAAAACGTGTCCATCGCAGATTCTACAACAACTTCTACAATCTGTTCAGGAAAATTTGTGTCCACATGTTCAGCAATTTCTTTTATGCTTTCTAAGTCTAAAACTATAAACAAAATATCGAGTATCAAAAGGTAGAAAAGAAGTAACGTTACCAAAACGTTTGACAGTGTAGAAAGGAAGACATTCATTAGTACGAAAATTAAACTGTTGAACGAAATATTCATTAAAATGCCGAGATTGATATAACAAAGCTTTGACTATATTCTGCCCTGGAACACATATCTCTAGAAATCATCGTCTAGAACTACAACCTATCATTATGTTTAACAAACAATTATGTCACTGATTGCTACTTACTGTTGTTATAAATGGTTCATATGAGCTCCGATTGGAAACCTATGAATTTGCTACATTAAGTGTAAACATATGGTTAACAGGCATGCACAAAAAGTAGTGGTTACAAATCTTTGACACAAATATACAAGGAAAATGTCAGTTTTGTATATATTCAAAATAAATAGGATATGTGCTTCAATACACGTCTTATCCAGTAGGTTCGAGCAGCATGAGACATAAGAAGGATGTACTCCCTAACGATGTAGAAATTGTCATATTTATTCAATTTTCGTCTCTGCATTGAATGGTAAATACTTCTCTATATGCTTCTACTACTGATTTTCAAAAAGATCATACACTAGAAAATACAAATACAATAACAAGTATCTTACATTTGCCAAACGGAAACTCGGCTTCTTTAAGTAAATAATGGAAAACAAAGCAATCATCTTGATTGTCTGGATCACAAATGCCTGCCCCAAACGTGACTGTCAAGTGAGTGGACGTTATCTTCAATTTATACCTGAAAATAACACATCTTTATAGTTTCAGAGACCTTTATAATGATTACTAGTGACAGCAGTGGTTTACCAACTACCTATCCAGACATTTAGTATTACTTTGTAATAAGAGCTAAATCAACAATCACTTCATATTAATGTATATGTCAATGAATCACTTTATCATGTAAGAAGTGTAGAAGCACATCAAACAGACTAATTCAAAGTAATACGGACAGTTAGACCAGTTTATGTCTACCTGTCGCTGTGTTTGTCGTACGAATTGGTAAACTTTTCAAATATACAATTATTCTTTATAGTATTATAACATCATTTGAGTTGCAATTAATGAACCGAAAACAATACAAGAGATAAAAAGTAACATATATGTCTTTAAACAGTTATATGATTTTAATAAGCCAGTCAAACGCTGATCAGAGGCAGACCTTTTATTTCTAAGCAAAACATATCACCAAAATCAACTTTTGTAAAGATCAAATATTGTTTAAAGACTGAGCGCCACCTACATGTACCTATGGAGAAAAGTTATGAAACAAAACGTGTACAGTATGTCAGCATTTACAGTTAGAATATATTGTAATTCTCAACTAAAGACTGCTAATTACGAGGTCCCACCGGCTACTTGTTGACAAACATCAATTATATAATATTTAGTAATCTCGTAAACACTGTATCCAAGTCATTTTCAGTTACAATGAATTATACACTTCAAATATAGGTTTGGGCCTCCACATAGACAACACCTGTGAACCTGTACACTTACTACCAGGCATGAGAAAATGGAGCAAATCATTTATAAATACATGTACCTGCTTTCCAAAATTTTGCCTTTTCCTTTTAAACTGAATCGTGTTTTATTTATTATTTCCACCAATACTCCCAACATAAAAAGTTAACTGCTTACAAATATATAAGTTTTTCCTCGTACCTTACTGTAATATCATTGTCTTCAAGAAACTTGATTTTCATTCCAAGAGATACTGTGTCTTCAATATCTGAAACAAAATCTTAGACACTAAATAACAAATGGAATCGGGAAGTACTTTTTCATTTGTATGAAAATATAATGAAGCTTATGGTGAAGACAATCTGCTAAGTAGTATTTTATAAACTTACCTCCAAGTCCTAAATCTATAACTTCTGTCCAGTTGTCAAATCCTAATGTTAGAGATGGAGTGTCAATATCTAAATCAACACGAGCATAAGCGCGGTATGTCTTTCTTAATAATCCGAATGCTTCTATTGTTAAGCAACACTCTATTCCGAGACATTTATCATCAAGTATGCAATACATCGCACCCTCATCTGGTAATTTCAGTGTTATCCATGGACAACCTGTAAAAGAGAAAAACCATCTTTAGTGCTACTATGTATCATAAATGGATTTGAGTGTTAAGTAATTTGAAGCAATAAATGGCAAATATAATGTCTTCTTTGCATAGTGATAGCCTAACCATCGCATTCTTCCCTATATCTTTGACCCAGATTGAATAATTTTAAGAAGTACAATCATACATCGTACTATTGGGATATGCCCGTTGAAAGTGTATTATTGTCTAGGGTCCTTTACATTGTTAGAGCTATGAGTTAAATACAGGTACTTTATAAGTGTGTCTTGTGAGTCACTTCCTATTCTTGCACCAAAACACAGAACAGATGAATTGAACCTAGCCTAAATGCCTACAAAGTTGTCAATCAATAGATTAGAAAATATAAAAAAGCACATGCCAGGTCATACCATGTTAGGCATTAAATGCATGAGTCCATGAATAACCTACACTTTCCTTATGTTTATACGTTTTGGTTACAAACCCATTTCATATAAAATAATTTGATATGTTGAAAATGTGTCAAATAAATTTGAATACTTTTGTCATGTCGCTTAAGGTACATTGTATACATTTAGAAGTTTGTCAATGGACAACAAAACAGAATGTCGGCATTTTAATGTGAATGCAATAATAATTCGATTTAAAACGTTGAAAAGGATACAATCTACGACTAACTGAATGCTATAATTTTGTTTTCAGGGTAAAAATATTTAGACTAATTACTTATTGTTGAACTCGGACAGTCACTATGACTTACGACTGTGTATACGTAGTCAATTACTTCTATATGCAAATCGTTAATATGAGTTACTGTAATTCATATAAAACATTATAAGAAACAAGTATCTAATTTCACGATGAAAAACAGCAAGTTTCCTTTCGGACGACGTGTGGTACTAGTATGTAAGTAAGTATTCTTTTTAAAGTTACAGTTTCCGGATGCAGAAGTCCAAATCGGAACTTCTGACCGTATTTTATTCAAGGATAAAGTACAGAGACATATTTACTATTTCTGAAGTCGGCAACGGAGTCTCATTTCCTAGATAAGAGTATTCCATAAAACATCAAATTGTTGCCACAAAGTTATCATCCATTAAGCGTAAATTTGTTGCTCAGAGGGAAAGAAGAACTCTCAAAAAAGATAATTTAAAGAGTTTTAGATCAGTTCAAAAGTTCTTATATGGCACTAGAATGTTTCGTAGCACAAAGTAGTACTTTATTTTTTTTTTTTTTTTTTTTTCGGATCTTACACTGGGCGCAACCATCATGAACATTTCTATATGACACACAATATTTCTTTTTTTGTTTGCCCAGTAACATCATATTGATACATTGAAAATTATTTCTTGTATAATGTAGTCACAACGCTTCTCTGTAATTATTATACATCTGCGGGATGGCCGTTTTATAATGTGGTAAGAACTTGTGGCCCAAACCATTTGCTATATATATCACTGGTAATAAATTATAAAAACTAAATTGTTGATACTAGAAAACCCACGTGCTTATCATATTTGAATTTCTATTTTTAGTATTGTTGCACTAGAATGCTTTAAATCCTTGGCATGTTATATCCTTTGAACGCCGATAACGTAATAAACCGTATACGCGGGTTAAGACAGGTTTGGCCTTCCATAGAAGTGACAGTTACCGTATGGAACACGTTTTGTCTGTATGAATCTAAAGGCTATGCCGACAGCTCCTGAATGTTGAAAACTCAGACGTCCGAGGCAAATGCTGACACTTTAAGACAACCTTGAAAATGACCTTGGACACAATTTTACCAGCTTTGAAAATGTTCATTTCGCGTTCGCGTACAGGCCCCTGTGGGATAGTGTTTTGAGCGCGTGCAAATATTTTTTCACAGACATAAAGCAGACATGTCATACTCAAACCTAGGTATATTGACATCTTATGAGAACGCTTAAAACTGACCTCTCGTTAGCAAAAAAAAAGTCCGTGCGCAGGTAAGCAGACAGGATGACCCCTGCGCGTGACCTCTGTAGGTTGGCCAATGGAAATTTTACTTTCATGTAACAGCTCAATCTATTTGCTGACGTATACAACACGTGCAGTAAACCGAAAGTAGCATAACGTGATGTACAGTGTTTACAAAAGCACATGCATGTCTGTCGAGTGTGTAACAAAATATGCCGGTGTGCAAAGGATATACAGTAGATTACTCACTGTTGTCAAGTAGTGTTAGCGTTTTAATCATGTCGTCTCTACTTCCCTGTGGGTCCTTTCCTCTATTCAACAATTCTATTTTCAAATCCTCATCTGTCATTCTAGCTGGTGGAACACATGCTTTATTACCTATCACGTCCTGAAATACATGTGTATCAACGGTTGTTGCTTGATCTAATAGTACAAGGGATAAATACCACTAAGTGTCATGCTCTTCGTGTTGCTTTCATGTTCATTGAGCAAGTGATTGTCTTACATGCTCAACACGGTTCTTGGCTTTTTGTACTCACAGACTGACTCAAAGTTTTACATATTACAGTGTATTTAAAACATTTGACAACGAGCTGCATTTTCCTCATACATTAGAAATCTTCATTTGAGTTTTCAAGAAGACAAATTTTTAATTAAGAGGGAAACAAAAACTGGAAAAAAAGTCCTTAATACAGCTATACTGAAACTGTAAAAAATACCTACCTTTATGGTTTTCATTAACTGAGCCATTTTTTCTTTAGACTCATCAAAACCAAATACGTCAAGAAAATCTATGATATCGCCCATTCTCATTCTTCTGATGGAAAAACGCTTTAGAAAAGCTTTTATATCGGCAATTAGATCTTTCACTGATACACCTGAATAAGAGTATTTCAAAAGTAAGGTACATGATTGAAAATATGCCTTACGATTTCGGAACTTTTAAGCAGACAACGGTCCGAAAGGCTTTACATTTACTACATGAATTACCAACTTGTGCTTTCATTCATAGATCAGTATGTTCGTTTTGTGGTTAAATGTGTATACGAAAGAACGAATGTAAAATAATATTAAACGTGTTTAATAACCTCAAATAAATGTTATATATCTAAAACGTTAAACTGTCAAGTTTCAACTTAAA
This sequence comes from Saxidomus purpurata, assembly GCA_022818135.1. Taxonomy (NCBI): domain Eukaryota; kingdom Metazoa; phylum Mollusca; class Bivalvia; order Venerida; family Veneridae; genus Saxidomus; species Saxidomus purpurata. The sequence continues at coordinate 36,529,558 of JAFMSR010000004.1, forward strand.
CAGCAGTTTAAGAGAGGTCTTGAACAAACACATACGAGGGAAATAACTTAATGCCTTTCAAGTTTTTGGTATACTGCAGATTCAGTTTCGATATCATGTTGATGTTTTATGAAATACATTAGTTGTTAAAGACGATCTACTTTAACCCTTTACGTTCTCATACCTTAGTACACTCAAATGCCTACCTAATGTATAAGAAGTTTCCACAACTCACTCCATGCTTTTAAAAGTCCTATATATTTTTATATAGATGTTCTAATAGATTGTGAATAATATTATTATCTGGAAAAAAACAATTATGCATATACAACAAACATGACCTAACGAGGCAAACAATATTACATTCATTATAACGGGAGTCGATATTATATACATGTACTCGGACTTTTGAAAATCACAAAATGCTGTAATTTCAAACTAAATCCATCAAGATTGATTTATTCAGTACTGTAAAGAACCTACCGAATTCACTGAATGTCTCTCGTTTCTTTCTCCGTCGATTGTCATTCAAATTTGAATACAGCACACCTACAAAATTAACAATATGTTACAACTATGCTAAATGTATTGGCCTGTCGGTCGTTCCTTATCAATTTGAGGTGGCATTTTGAGATTAGTTTGTGACAAATCTGGCTGCAATCGAATAAAACTGTGGAAAAAGACCATATCTCGTTTGGCATCATACAATATATTTCGTAGCAAACAATTCAAAACTCATCAAAGTCTATTCTCACACGTAACGTGTCAAGCAAATCTTGTGTACATACATGTGTGACTGGTGACACGAGAAACAGGGCGTTCGCATATTCAGCTTTTGGTATTTTACCTGTAGTAATTCAATATCAATCTAAGCTACATCATGGCAATATGTAAATTGTGTACATCTAAGAAATCATTGTAACTCTAAAAAGTGACATACTTGTAGTTATACACTCAACCACTTTTCTAAGTATACACCTAAACGAAATCTTGTAGTTTATTCAATTGTCAAGATATTTTTATGAATATTTCAAAGTCATAAGATTAAAGATTGATATTGAACATTCCATCAGAGTTGTTAAGATAAGTACCAAACTCATTGGTCCGCAGCGCTGTAAATACGATAACTCAAATATTCAAAAGTCACAAAAACGTTAAAATTACCAGACTGTCATCAATCTGCGTGTAACACATACGACCATTTATGATTCACTAAAATAAAATTAGCAGACATGTGGTAATAATTATCATTCAAACTCTTAACGAGGGTGTTCTTGGGCAGATCCAAAGTGTAAAAAGTAAATTTGAGACTTTTGCCTGATTCTTATGCCCCACTTCATTTCGATCGGATGAAGATTTGATTGAAAATTAGCACCCTAATGTTTTTTTTTTCAATTCATTTGTGGCTTGGGCGTAATCGTCTTCAATAATTTGTATTTGGTACTTCTCATGCATCACTAATGGTCAGTTTGTGGTGTGAAAACGTCATATTGGAGAAAATACAGCACTGTATTAAACAAATTGATACAATTGACGAGGTTTTTTGGATATATGCATTGGAAAAGAAATTCTTATAAGGTTACTAATAGGCAGATCTGCTCTGTCATTAAATTTAGCGTTGAGATAATATTTTTTATGAAAGCGGGATATTTGAAATTGGTACCAGAAACCGTTTATTTACAAAAAACTTTACTGTTCTAGATAATTTAGCAGACATTTAGAATAACCATAATTTATAGTTTTGTGAATTTCACATTTAGGGGTGTGGTGATATAAACTCTCTGAGACAATGAAATCACCATTAATGCTCATCAACTTTATACCGAATATTGAAAGAATGAATCCAATTATTTGTTGACACATTTTCATGACCGTATCTTTCAAAATGATTTTGATATGACACATACTTGAGGTGTATACTTAGAAAAGTGGTTGAGTGTATATAACGCACAGAAAATGTAAGCTGGTAACTTATATAACAAAATAACTAAATCATGTTTCGAAACATGCCTGACGAGTCCACTACTGGTCTACCACTCTCATCCAGATCATTAGGCGCTGCTTCTCCATCAGTTGGAACTTCTCCTGTTGTATTTTCTGTTTCTCTTCCTTCAATGCCAACTATAACACCTTCAGCCATCACAAAGTCCTAGATAAGAAGGTTTAACAGGATACAACTTAAAACTGTATTAGTGTCTTAATCTTTTCAATCATACATGTATACTTCTAAATAAACAATGCGGTTTTAGTACAAAAAACTTTTTTGAAGAGAAAAATAAGATTTACACCGATGATATATACTTTGATATGTGCATGCAAAAAACATGTCTTGTTCTACATAGCTGGATAAATAATTTTGATTAATATCGTCTTTAGTGCGATAATTGGGTTAAAAAGTATTAAGGATGCGTGCGATAGTGCGGCTGACATTAAAAGTTATATAGACACATTTGTGTGGATGCTGTATAAACAAATAAACAGTAAGATCATATAAAGGTTCTGAAAAAGTCACAGCTGCATCGCGACTATAACTGAGAGATTTTCCTTACTCATGACGGAGAATATATTTTATCACCTATCAAGTCGCACGGTCAACACGCTAATCGTTTTGTCAAGTTACATCTATATCAGACATTACTTATCATCTTGATAAACAATTCTTTGATGTACCCTCTTTATATTTAGTTGTCGGATACGTGATAAAGTCTTTATTTAAGAATTGCACCAAAGGTCTTCTTCTTTTAAGGTGGATATAAGTACTTTACAAACTGAGCTATCAAGACATAAACCAACTATACGAGCAGTGTATCACCACATATCATCACTCAGTTACACTCAGAAGGAACATAACACATAGAAATATGAAATAGTAGAAATACCAAAGAGGTGCGACACAGGCTAAAGAAAGAAGATTTCTTTACTACGGGATTGACAGTCCTAGTTCAAAAATCGGTAATAATAGATTGTTTATGTATGGCTAAACAATGAAATAAACTTTATATCGCACCAGGTACACGAGTTTATAGTCATCACATATCTGTTCCCACACCGGCATTTTTAACGCTCTCGGTGCTATATACGGGCTAGGATCAACAACTCTACCACCCCTTGTCAGAGCAACATGTATGTGATTAAAGCCTGAGCAGTTGGACCTCCGTGCAGTTCCGATTACGTCTCCTGCCCCAATCTAATAATTTATAAAACAGAATCATCATTTCAAACCATATCATAGAAAATGAGGTTCATTGTACCGTTAACAAACAGTTAAATATACTGAAAATGATCTACATCGCGTCTCTCTAAACATGTATTATTAAGAGAAGGCACAACTGTTAATCGCCCAAAAAACGATTAACCGGTTAGTGAATCGGTAACCGGTTAAACTAGGCAATTCCACCAAAGCAGGATCAACGGCGCCTGTAAAAAAACTATTTTTGTCACAGTGACGTTGACCTTGACCCTAGTGGCCTCGAATGCAAACCCAAGCTTTCTCTACACGCACGCTACATTTGTACCTATACATCGAGTTTCATTGCAATTGGTCACTCTTAACTTGAGATATTGAGCGGAAACCATTTTTCTATTTTTAGTAACAGTGACCTTGATCCTAGTGACCAATAATACAATCCCAAGCTTTCTCTTGCCGCAAGCTACACATCGAGTTTTATTGCAATTGGTCATTCCAAACTCGAGTTATCGAGTGGAAACTAATGTTTGACTCCCGCCTGGAAACCATTTTTCTATTTTTCGTGACCTAGACCCTAGCAAACCCAAGTTTTTTCTTACCCGCAAGCTACCTATATTCCAAGTTTCATTGAAATTGGTCACTCTTAACTAAAGTTATTGTGCGGAAACCAATGCTTGACGCCCGCCCACCCGCCTGCTCGATATACGACATCGCCATTCTAACAAGCAGAGGTTTGTTTTCAAATAAGAATAAAAAGTGAGAAAATAAGAATACTTTAAACGCTTTTCCTATACAAGTCTATGTAAAATAAGTGGCCCACGGGCAGGGTGAATTTTAACCCCAGGGGCATGATTTTAACAAACTTTGTAAGAGACCACTAAACAATGATTCATATTAAATACCACAGGTCCAGGCCGTGTGTATTGGAGACGAATATTTTTAATTGTTGCTATATAAGACTATATAAAACAGTGATCCCCTGACTGTGGTCAATGTTTACCCCAGACGCATGATTCAAACAAATGCTAGACAATGTTACACACCAAATGTCTAAGCTGTATGCCTTGTTGTGTTTCAAATATGTTCCTATTTTAAGCTCTGGCAGCCAAGTTGTTCAGTCAGCCGGAATTATTAAAGAGAACTCAATTATTCTGCTGGGAAAGTTTGATGAACATCCGTGAAGTGATAAATGCGAGGAAGTCATTTGATAACAAATGTGGGCGACAGACTTCATCTATCCTAAAAAGCATATGTTTGGGAAGATTTCCGCACAAATTACGGTTCCTTTCACCGGTAAGGTATATTTCGTGTCCTAGTAATATAGCAATTTCAAATAATTTCAAATAATCTTAAAATTCAGTCCAAAGTGCCCCGGAACTTATGTTAAGTCAATATTGCTGAGAAATATAAATCTTGAAAAGAAAACCGCTGGAATACTTGATGATATATTAGTACATTGTAATAGAAAGTATAAAGCAATGTATCTCTAACTGCAACTTATATAAAATCTGGATAAAAAAATGGTTTAAATCATGGAACCTACCACTAGTTCATCGTACGTTGGGTTTTCGGGATTTTTTAGTCCATCTTTTGGCTCTACATTTTTAATAAACAATTTTGTGCCTGAAGGAAAATCTCCAGACTCAATTACTACTTCATCCTCGTCCTCAGATAAGTAAAGTTTTCCTCCAAAAGGGGCAATAACCTACAAACAGATATTTCACTTTTTACAAAATGCTCCTCAGTGAAATTCATATAAATCTCACGTGCATTCCTTCGATTACACTTTACTGGATACGCTTTTTAAAAAATTATATTCACATGGCTCTGTACAATTATGTTAATATACAATCAAACATTATAAATTTGATGGGTTTTATTTCCATTTTTATACAACTCTTAACCTTGCAGCGAGGGACTTATTGTTGTTTATAGTCCGGCCGACCTCTGGATTTCTCCCTTGGTGGACTTGCTAAGACCCCAGTATGACTCCAAGGCATTTTGGTACCTAACAAAATTTGAAAATCTAGGGAGTTTTGTTTTACCTGACTGCAATGCCCAGTCAGTTTTGTTAAACAATAATGACTGTTTAGCCAATTTGTGTAAAATGCCAGTAACCAAATGATAGGTGTGCGAGTTTGCAGACCAGTCACTCGTTGCCAGCGTACATTGGTGCTTGAACCACTTTGCCACGTGGTTTCTTTATTTGTCGTAATGTGTACAAGATAATTTTTTGGTAAAAACAATCGCACAGTCAAAAAGGGCAAAACAAGTTATTTTTAAAAAGACGGCCAAGTAATAAATGAATAGTTTGATATACCAGTTGACTCATTAAAAGTCTAAGTAAACAACATTTTTTAAAATGAAGAGTTTTATAAATCTATAAAAGAAAAATTTACAGTAATATTCCTATTATTTAACAGTTTTTGAAAGATTCAAAGTCAAGTGGCCTTTGTTATGCGCATGCAAATATATTTTCATAAACATAAAGTTGACATGTCGAGCTCAAACCAAGGTATATTGACATCTTGTGAGAACGCTTAGAATATACCTCTAATTAGCACAAAAGAAAAGAGAAGACCATGCGCAGGTTAGCAGACAGGGTGACCCCTGCGCGTGACATCTGTAGGTAGGCCAATGGAAATTCTATTTTCATGTTACAGCCCAATCTGTTTGCTGACGTATACAACACGCGCAGTAAACCGAAAGTAGCATAACGTGATGTACAGAGTTAGCAAAAACACATGCGTGTCTGTCGAGTGTGTAACAAAATATGCAGGCTGTGCAAAGGATATGCCATATGTCAAAAGGTGGATATATGTGAGAGAAAAAATATAAGTTTGTTTTGGAGCCGATTGTTAACTTCATGCCTGTTGGGCCATATTCATTGTTCAACCATACCCTGTCATTAAGCTGCAGCCGTATCATGCTAATGTATCAAATGCAACAATGTCCAGACATCAAATGCCACTATCATATTAAAACTGTATAAAACAATACAGAATATGTGCTTCCGGCTAAGGTACATTTTTACGTCAGTAATGATGTATAATATTCTTATTAACAATTTATACTACATATAAAAAGCCTAGAGAAACGTTTTGTACAGACAGATAGACTGGGAGACAGACAAACAAGCGTGATTCTAATATACTCGGTAGACCCTATATCAGTGAACATAGCATATGTTTTAATTAACTCCGGAACCTATTTTACAATACATGTAATATTACCGTATCTCCTTCTTCTATCTGTACATCAACACCCTTTTTATTGTACTCCTTATTTCCATTCCCTAAAGATGACGGGTAAAATCCATTACCGCTGCAGCCTCCACCCTTGGCACGCTTCAGTTTTGGAAAATCATTATGACAAGTTGGTCCGATTACTATATTGACTAGTGATTTTGCTTCTTCATATCTATATTTTAGTATAGAAGAAAGTTCAAAATGGCACAAACAATCTATAAACATTGCAATTGTTAAGTTAAACGAATTTTAAATGAGACAGTATATAGTTATGTATAGTAAACATCAGCATTGCCTTGGTAAGCTTCAAACTTTTATTCTGGAAATATTTTTTTTATTTTATTTCAGACACCATTTTCACTGGCATGCCCAGTCAATAAAAGCATAAATTCCATTGCTGGACAGACCTTAGGACGGGATCTGTAAAACTACTGGTAAATCGTTTGTGTCTTGTTCACTTTGGAATGAAAGCAGAAACATCAAAATAACAGCGGCTTTTCTCCTCTTACCAATAAGTTTCATGTTTTATAGGTGTCTGTATTTAATTTTACAAACAGTACATTATAAGGAAATACTCCATTTTAGTGATTTAGAAGAATACGAGTTAATCTCTTATTCAGCTGGCGTGTGCATAAAATTTCAATATTTCCACTGTAGCACAACAAGACTTAAACAGTATAAATATTGCATTTTCCTTTTTATCTCATGAAATATTAAACAAGCTTAAATTATATTTCTGTAGCTTCTGAAATTTTCTATTGAATTTATTTCTTCATGTAATGTTTATACAAACTCATCAAACATAGTTTTTGTTTAGGCGATAACAAGCATTTCACCTATAGATGAATCTCTAAATGCACGGTTTACTTGCAAATAACGTAATGAGATTTCAATAATTGTGACAACTAAAATATAATATATAATCAACTTTACCCATTTCGAAGAGTTACATAAGCACCCTTGATGTCATTATAGGTGTCTAATAAAATCATAACGTTTTTCATGTAGACGCCGCCAAAGTCTTTTAACAGAGCCATCGGATTTATCATTTCTTCTAGGACCGAACTTAGTTCTTGAAGAACATCTGCCCTCAGCTGTGCCTGTAATAAATTAATGTTTTGGAATAATGCCGTTAAGACACAACTGTTATGTTGAATACAATGTTATACGCTAACTTTGAAGATGTAGTACTATGTCATTGAGACTTAAATGCAGAGGAAATGTTTGATCACCAATAAAGACGAACACATTGTCCAGTGTCTCGAAAACAAAAAGTTGATCGTTTAAACTTTATGAAAGAGAATAATTAGATGATAAGATTTACAGGCATGCAAAAACATGTTTTATTGTTTTTTTATAAAAACAATTGATTTTGTCACATTTCAATCAAAGTAACTACATTTATACACAATAGTGCTAAAATCAACACAGAAATATTATCATGCATACATCGATCCCTTCATGTGTTAAAGCACAGTCATTTTGAAAATATCAGATCATGTTAATTGTAATTATCTGAAATCAGGCCTAAAGACAACATTTAAAGAACACTTCAAATACGATGAAGCTGTAATGGATTCAATTCTAAATAAAGAATGAACTTTAGGTTCGAAGAATCTTCTTACTGCAATTTTCTACACGTAAAGTGCTTATTTTCTCCGTATGAGCATATAACTGTTACATATATCACATATATCATATCAAAACTGCGACTAACTGTAGATTTGGCTCCTTTTGTTTCGGCTAATACGAGGTCATTTTCTATCTCCTCTGATATCCAGCGCTGACCAACTATGTCAATTGCTTCAATGGCGTCATCATACAGAGCTTTAATGTCATGTTCGAAAACGTCTGTAACGTTTTGCCAATAGGGCTGATAACCTAGGGAAAACACAATAATGTTTTAAATACTTTTGATTTTATCTTTAAATCACATATATTTCTACAGTGTTACTTGAACGAATCACATGATTTCTTCATCTTTCTATTACCAGTATCGCATAAACAGTGAAGAACATAACAGTTTAACCTTGACCTTTAACCTGTTGACATCAATATCAATAGAGATCATCTACTGATCATGACTAACCGACCGACAATGTTTGAGGACACTATACCATTATCTAGAAATTGATAGGACAAGTTATTTCTGTTGAAGGTCACGGTAACCTTGATCTTGACCTTTGACATGCTGACCTTAAAATCAACAGAGATAATCTAATGGTCATGATCAACCTAACTAAAATGTTTGAGGACACTAGGCCAACGCGTTCTCTATCCATTGATCAGAAAAAGGTCTCTGTGACCTTGACCATAATGGTCATGACCAATCTACCTTCAAAGTTTGAGGACACTAAGTCAATGTATTCATTCTTTTTTTCTATCAATCTATGAAGTATCAACTGATTCCTTAAAATGTTACGTTATGCTCAACACAAAAAGGTAACAAAGAAAAGAAACTATAAATTAAAGAAGCTAGAGTTAAAGTTGTTGTACATTGCAATTTCTCGATGTGTCCTCTATTATTTGAAAAATAATAAAGCTAGAGTATTGATGTGGTTCCGACAGATGATGCGATTACATATACTCTATGCACGCTCCGGGACATAAAAATATACATGTAAAATGAAGTTGTCGATCAAACTTTAGCTGATGAGTAAAATGGTTTAGAGAACAGGTGAAAAGCCATTTGATATTTACTTACCATCAGCTATAAACGTGTGTTCTTTAATATCATATGATGTTTCATTTATCAGCTTGACATTTGTCCAAATCCTGCAAAAAAATAATTTAATTTTACATTTCTTATCTTTCAGGTGGAAGATTCGGCTTACTATGCCGTGTGGGTATTTCGATATCTTTCTTCAAACAAACGAACCTGTTCGAAATAAATAATGTTGCAATGTATTTATTTAATTAAATTAGCAAAACGTGTTTTACTTCAGCTTTTAAGCTTTATGCCATTCATATTTTCTCAATACAATGTACTGGTAATCTTTTTAATATTAAGCACAGTATCTAAGGACTACGCAAACAAAGCCAACAAACAGAAAAGATTGTTAAGTTCTGTGTCATCAAGCGTCCTAATGTCGTCTCCATCCTCCTAGCGAAATAATTCCAACGAAAGGGTTGAAATAGATGGGCCGAGTCATTAGTTTAAAAGTGAAGGTTAATCTGCTTTCAAAATATATATAAAACAAAATACATATATCTCTTTTAATTAGTAACATATAATTCAAGGTATTAACATGCTATGTGCATTATTGGTTAGAAAATATCATTAAAAAGAGGGCATAGATGAATCTATAACGTTAACCTGATCAAACACAATACTCAATATAGGCTTGATAGCTACCACAATGTTGCAGTTTCACTGAACTCGAACAACTTAAAGCTATTTCCTGTATAGGTCTGTGTAAATGGGGTAACCACTAAGGCTAGAGCCCATTTTAACCCTAGGAACATGATTTTAACAAATGTGCACAAGACTACTAGACAACGCTACACACCAAATATCGAAGCTCTATGCTTTGTGGTTTGAAAGACTTTTTTTAGCTCAGGTGCCATGTTGTTATGTAAACTATTTAAACATATTAAGGAGCGCTATGCCAGGATACTTCTTGCAAACTAGATGATATTCCATGAAGTGGTTTATGAGAAGAAGTCACTTAGAGCTCTTGTGGAAGACGGAAGGACATTGACCGACCCTAAAAATCCAGCCAGGCAGCTGAGCTAAAAGGTGTAGCTGATGTGTAAACATACTAACACAACAGTTGCTACGAAAACTGTCAGATTGCAGAATAAAATGTATGTACATCAAATGTATGAAATTTCGCTGATAAATTCGATTTTTTCATTGTGATAATATGGATACAATATGGGTACAAATAAAATATATATCTAAATGTGTTCAATATAACGATGACACAGTTGCAACTTCTGCTAATGATACATACATGAGGACTGCCTTTCCGATGTTGAAGAGTGCCGTTTTAGGATCTTTAAAAATATTCAGGTAGCCCCTAATTATATCTTGAACGGCTTCAAAGATTTGTTCTGCAGCTTGTGGTATCACTATTTTAATTGCTTCCACAATCGACTGTAAAATTAATAAAAATAAAGAGTTTTGTTAGCCCAGGAATATATCTCTATACTATATGTATCACGTATTTCTCAATGCACTGAAAGTTACTATGCAATAATAATCATTAGGTAAATAACTCTAATTTGTCTATGAAATATATGAGTATACTTTAAAATAACCATATAATTCAGTTAGGTATTGGCAAACATTAGATAATTTCAAGTATTGTCTTTGATCTAACGTTAGTTATGATAAATCATTGAATTACGCTGGTCTCGTTGATATTCTGGCAAACAAAATGACATGGCATTTGCCGCTCAGTTCGTAAATAGTAGAGTAATTATCTTTCTGTAAGCAAACCATAGTTAAGAAGAACGTAATATGTTGGTGAAGAAAGAATTCGGGTTGCTTTTCAAAATAATTATCATGTATCTGTTGTACATGTATGTTATTCATGGAGACAAGTATAAACGTATGTTATTCTGTTTACCGTTAATCAAATTAGGATTATTTGAAAATAGCGATGTGACCTGGGTTATCAATAAAGTATGCTAGGCCTGGTAAATATTTAAACCCCTGGACAGATGTATATGATATTTGTCTCATCCTTCAGTCCCACAGATTTGAATATTCAACTCATCATTACTTAATATCTATAAACTTTTGTATCGATATCAGTTCCGCTGACTGTCGGTTTAAAAATCACTACAACAATTCGTTACAATCAACGCTTTTATGGACACTAGCAGTCCTTTCATTTTTTTTCAGAATTCGTTACCTTTGCCGCCAAACTGTAAGATGATCTAAAAGCAAGAGAACGGCTGAAAGTGTTTTGCTTGCTTTGCTATTATCTAGCCTGGTAGCGAGGCTTTTTGTTAGGTTTTACATACTTACTCCTAACTAAACTAACACATCTTTAGCACACACGTGTTATACTAAGAACGAAGCGATCCATTTAATTTAACGAACATTTAACGAACATTACATACGTTGTAAAAGCTCATCACATCTTCCGTTATTCGCTCATACAGTCCTACAATCGCTTCTGTGAATTTTTGTACCGGATTTTGTAATTCGGGAACACTCTGTAGATTGAGCGCAGCAAGTCTATCCAACGCCGTAAATGCAGTACTAGATAGACTAACGGCCTGTGTGGAGAGAAAAAAATCACTAGAAGATGTATTCATTTCCCATATATGGCAGTTAAGAGAATGCATACACCTTACAGTGCTATTTATTTGATTTTTCCATTCAATTTGCATTTTAGAGGCATTTCTACATAAACACTGCAGCAAACAATGCTAGAATATAAGGCTAGAATTCATATTCCTGAAGAAAATTGCTTTGCTGCAATAAATCTGATGCAATTAGATATTTACGTCATAACAAATATGTAATACATACTTGAATGAGAAACCAAGTTTAACACATTAAAGCAAACAGGAACACGTTCTATTAAATTTAAACTCAGAAAATACTTTACATACAAACTGTATGATAAAGTTGCAGAAAAATATATCAACATTTCCGCCAACTGATACAAAACCAAACAAGATCTTTTATTACAAAAGCAAATAAGGCAACTGTGTTTTGCGACATAGATTGCAACAGTATACAAAATGTATGAACCATCTTGGTAATGTTTCTCAGAACTTTCTTTATGATGTTTCACGGGGAAAAGGTTTTGGAGAATGACAAAAAATACAATTTTGAGTTAAACTTTATTTCTTTATTTTGTTACATAGAACATGCACGCATGTACCGATTTTAAAGATCTTACTAAGAATCACACCAATACCTTCGTCCCTAGTGCCTCAAACGATTCGATAAACTCTTGGACAATGTCTCTAAGAGAGAAGTCTGCATTCAATATTGCTCTAAAGGCTTCAATTCCCCTTCTAACTGCATCAGCCACATCTTTAACTACTTTTCCATACTCTGTAACTAGTCTAACGATGTGTGCCAGGTCAAGTTCCTGAAATATTGAATTTGTTCGCACACAAGTGGTAAATGCATAAATTGCAAATCAATAACTTGTCATCAGAATCACATTGTATTTAATTGGTATATGTAGCAGCTGACAATAGAAGATTTCCGAATTATAAAATGTAATGTTCGGGGGTTTTTTCCTACTACTTTAATAGCTGTTAATTTTCGTTTTTCATATACTGTAATACAAATAAAGATACTTATATAAAATATATACATTACTTTACAAAATATGTTACCTGAAAAATGTTTAGATTGTATTGTGCCCCTCCTTTAAAGCAAACTCTTGCAACGAAGAAGTCGAAGTTTAAATTCATGAAACCAACATGAACTTTTGCATATGCTTCTTCATGAACATTTATGAGTAGTTGACCAGAGAGTAACGCTAAAGTTGAAATACAATTAGAAGTCTTAAAACAGCAAGCATTTATGGGACATATATACATTCTCTTTGCATAACATGTGCATGTATGAGCGCTACAATGTACGCAAACTCAATACAATAATTAAAAATGTACAAACATTCAGATCGATAATTTTATTTTAAGGTGTAATGAAAGATAAAATATTATAACAAATATGACCTTCAATAACTTGCCTAATGCTTCAGGCAGTCACTGGAATGACAAACTGACACAAATAAACATCATTACACACGTATATCAACTATATCTGACGATTAACTCCAGGAATTTTAAAACTTACCGATATGAATGTCAAGCAAGTTTTGCATTATCAACCCAAAGGATGCACCGATTTCCTTTCCTCCAAGTTCTTTCCTCCAGTCGATACCTGGAGCTGCTAGATGAAATCTAAACAATGGATCGTCAAGCAGGGATCGCTTCTCAATGCTATGTGAATCCTCAAGTTTTGTCATCATTTCTGCATTTGCAAGTGGGTGAGCCTCAAGCTGCAGTTTTGCTTCGTATCTCACAGTTTCGTGGCCATCATAGTGGGCCGCCTTGTATAACTCCTCTAATGTCTGGAAATTATTTGATTGACTAACGCATGAAAGGGTAGAACATTCCATTTACTTTTATTTTTAAGTTCTGGCACCAGTACTGGTTTTTCCAGGAGGCGGACTCGAGAGTGACTCGATAAGCTACAAGCTTTCTTTACAATCGAGCTTAAATAAATTAGTATAAACTAAACTTAATTAATACATAAAACAGAATTTCGCAGCAAACAAAACTGATTAGATTTACGGGCTGACATTTTTCCTGAAGTTGACATAATTCATATTTTCTTTTTTTAAACTTTTCAAATCATGCCAAACTGCCTGTGTTACCTACCTTTATATCATGGAATGACCGTAGTGCATAAACACCTGCTCTTTTTATCCACTGGGAATTGGTCGAGTTAATATGTGAGACAATGTACTCGTACGAAGATATTAACCCTGCATTGCCGAGAGTATCTAGCAATACTACTTTGTCAAGATCGTGCTGGATAGATTCTTCTTCTGTCATCGTAGCTCTACGACTTCTGTACAACCATGGATCTAAAATCCGACAACAAATCTGCTTATAATAATCTATACTGAAGTATCATAACATACAAATTCCATTTCAATACATAAAAAACTAAAAATGAATGTATGTAATAGATTTAGAAACTTTACAATAATTATTAATTACAACGTAAAAAACGTATCAGGGATACTCAAACTAGACTGATTGGTCTAATTTCTAACGTAGCTATTTTTATATATTTGAAAAACCTGCTTAACATTAATACGAGGAATAAAAATTATATTTGTGCTCAAAACGATTGCTTACCGTGTATTCCTAATCTTGTATGAATATACTTGACCAAATCCTCTGCACGTTCTACATCTCCAAACTGTTTTATGTTTTTTAACATTCCGCCAAAAGTTAGACACGACATTTGCTGCAGTTTTTTACTGATCATTATCTCATCTTTCACCATTCCGGATAGGCACATCCTAGTAACGACGTCGATCAAGGCCTTAAATGCAAACCCAACAAAGTGTTGATAATGTCTTATTTGTTTAGATCATGTGCCAAGTATAGCATAACCATATACAATTATACAAATAAAAGGTTGATGCCATGTCATAAATGTTGCACACTTCTGTACAGTGTTTATTAGACCCTCCAGCAGTCATTGGTATATGTCATTTAATAAAATTTAAAATACGAAGTAGACACTCTTTTAGTTGTTTAACAACACCTGTGCATTGTTTCAATTTTCAGATACACTTGAACAATGTAAGAGTTTAGATCTGATAACAAACATTTAAGTCAACCACCAAAATTTATTCTGACCTTTCATAGTATGTAACTGAACTAATAACATACCCTTGCGTTCGGTGACAATACACATTTTACTTTTACCTTTTTAAAAATTTAACTTTATTGTTTTAACTAATTTTTTTAGCAGTTTCCATCACAAAACAACATCTTGTTTCCGTGGATTATATACATATATCTGAATTTCAGGCACGTCATACAGACATACTGACAAGTGTTGCAATGATTTCAGGTCAATTACTCATTCTACCTGTAATTTCTTTTGTTTTAAACTGTCTGATTTTGATAGTTTTCTGTTACCGTTATTGGCTCATGGTTCAATGCAACCAACGAAGTGAGAATCCGTTGAATGAGTTGCTCGTCCTTCGGAGTTCTTAGGAGAATCTTGGTCAGTATAAGAACCTGACTTCTTCTATCGCCGACTGCTCCGAAAGCGTCTGCCACAGCATTCCTCTCTGATCTGCTTTTACGGTCACTGAAACGGATGATATCAAGTTATAACAATACTAAAGTAATACTTTAATATGAACATGAATCAATATTCAAATAAGTTTAATCAAAATAAGATTTCGCTTAAACATGTATAAAGGTAATTCGTTACATTTTGTCAGTTATTTCTAAATTTTGTCAAGTTTTGTGTAATTAATAACAACAATGATACAAATTGATCACGATATTAAACTTACAGTGTTTTCATTTGTACGAAATAGCGATCGGCTACATCTGTTAATGTGTTATCTGGAAGTGTTTTCATAACATACGTCAAGTCTTTGAAACATCTCGCCAATTTCGGGGAACCTACAGGTACATGTTTTAAGATATCATCTGCTTTATGGTAAATAGTTATTATGAGATGTATACTTCAGTGAGTATGACAAAATATTGCAATATTGAGAGGCACTCATCTCTCAATTGATTTTGATATGTACATGAATTAATCAAAATATGAAATATTAACTAGCCTCTCTGTACATTTATAACAAATACTACATCACTCCTTTTTAGAACCTCGATGGAAGGAGGATTGTTCTAACTTGAAGGCATATCGAACATCTAGATCTTGCGACTGAAATTAATTTCGTTTTTTTAACGTAGAAGTCGGTTTTTAAAAAAGCACGTTATTTCAATTTATTCATAGCTGCGTCAAATGTCAATTTATGTACACGTTTTACTGACTACTTGAATTTGATTAAATAAAAGCGTAATTAACGTTTACAGAGATAAACGGACATAAATATTGCAATAAGCGAACATATTGAATGTTCTCTTGTTTTAAATCAATTTAAATCAATTGAATTCGCTAATCTGCAGGAGGATATAGTTACATACATTATTAAGCATTATTTTGTTTACCATTAACCAACGCCAATACTGATACAAATACCAAAATATAATCGATGTTCAATACATAACGTTTTGTACAATAACAAGGACATGAATGGATTTACAGATATAAAACCACTATTTAACATTATCTGCACGCATTGTTTAATCAAACGTTAGATTTGCTATAAAGAGTGATGAATAGCAAATTTAATCCCAAAATTACAAGGTTCATTATGAAATCTTATCTGCAATAGTCAATAACAAAAATTCGCATTCTGACTACCTAAACACGTGTCGTTACATTTGATATTTAATTAACCTTGACATTAAATTGCTTGAGTGACTGTGTCATTTCATTACATTTGTAAGTTGATGTTTGAAGATTAAAAAAGCTTTATTTAAATGGTAATAGTTATACCATTTAGATTAACAAATTCTTTTAAAGAATTAACATTATGTTTAGTTGCAACAACGGAATCCTAATGACAAATAAACTAAATAAATTTTGCGTTAAATGGTGTCATTTATTTCCGATATAACAGGGCTTGAAAATATTGATGCCCTTAACGAAAGAAATGTCCTTATTTCTTGAGGTATAGGCAGCGGCTTTTATCGTATAAAAGTATGCCCCATTAACGCTCAATACTTACTATAAACTTGTTGATTTCCTGAAGTAGACGTAAATAAAGTCGAAACATCGAAGTAAAAAGTTTGCCTTTTTATTTTTTATTTTTAGTACATTCATTTACTGGAGGTGAAAAGAATGCATATTTTTATACACCATTTTTAAATCGTTTTTCCTTAGGTGAGCTGTTATTGGCATAGAGTCTGTAATCTACTGAGTTATGTACATACCATCTTCAGATTCTTGCCTCATGCAAGTTAGATTGCCTTTGATTTGTGACATGGCCTCCGTGATAGCCTCAGCCGAAATGTCCTTTTTACGGTTAGTTTTCTATAAAATATATAACATCATTTAGGCTTCACAAACTAGAATTCTGAAGTCAAGATTACAGTACTTATTAAACATTTTTGTGTCATTACATTAATTATCAGTGCACTGAAATCTATATCAGTATAAAACGTTATGATTTTGTTACTGCAAATGTATATACTACCTTTTTGTGATGCAGCTCGCCGACAATTATATCGGTCGGCATGGTAAACGTCGCATCTAAAGCTTTTCTCTGAACAAACGTTAGTTGATCTTTAGTGACAGTCCGCATGCCAGGCATATCTGAAAGCAAATACTGCAGTAAATTCTAATATTGTTACAATAATGTGAGGAGTGTAACGAGGTAATCAAATTGATATGCGCTCAAAAAAAAGGTTAACTTTGCAAAGCATAAAGATATTAATTCGGGTATAAACATGGGTAATCTTTCTCTGTTTCAACACTGATGTCATAACCCACCGAACATGCAAATGTCATTATTCTTACATTCTACCAAGCGCTATTCTAAAATTAGGTATAGATCATTCTTTCACAGTTACAAAACAAATGATTGGAGATATGCGAAAAACGATTGAGCAATATTTGTACCCACGACTTCTTCTAAATGATATGCATGAAAAGGCGTTTCAAAACATACAGTCATATGTATTATTGGTAATTTTTAAATTACAAAACTCTTGGAAGCTACCTTTATATCGTATTTTAAACAAACAATATTTCAAATGCCGATCAAATCATTATAGTATCAGAAGTGAAGTGAAAACTTACATGTCAATCAAGAAGTTAAAATACATATTTAATATAAAATAACTAAGTTACCCGATTTCAAAAATGCAGAAGCCGGTTTCACCTTGCGCATTCCGTAGTACGGGTCATATCTAAAATTTGAACAAAAAAAAAAGAGAAAACTTTACGTTTAAAATTCAGCTTTGTAAAATAAATAGTCTTGTTCTTCATTTTATGCTTTTCAGTGTAATACTGAAAGTAATTTTTAATTACCAGAACAAAAAGGGCCATATTTCATGCAAACTGCGAGGTAGAGTTCAGTTAATTACACTACAAAGTCAGCTCATGATGGTGAATAAGTATTTAACGTTTCAGAACAATGGACAAAACCAAATATCATGCTCAGGAGATGACAATATCGTTCTTTTTTTTAAAGAACAGATGAGCTAGAAATGATAAAATTGTTATTTCACGGCGTGTAAATACTGACTCAACCTCGTTTCGGAGATGCCAATGATATGTGCGTGTTGGCGCTAAAAGAACAGGTCAAACATGTAAAGAACACAAGAATGAGAATGAATTGAATTTATACTCTCTGTCACAAATTACAGATTTTTTGTTTTTTAAAAATTTAGTTTCATTTAGGTAATAAGTATATTCTGAAATTCGATCATTTGACTCGAAATGTATAATCATTACTGAATTGAAACACATTGTCCTTCGTTAGAATAAAATATTTATTTGTAACAGTGAGAATAAAATCCACCCACCCTCTTTCTTCGTTTACATGTTTCGCTCTGTTCCGGTCCTTGGTCCAACTCGGAAATATCACCGACTGTTTTTTTCAACTCACATCCAAAAAAAGGTGGGCCAGTGTATATAGGCCGTGTATTTGCTCTATACATTGTTTGCATAAACAATAAACGGAAAGTCGCAAATATTTACATGATGACAAATTTAAGACATTCTCTAGATAACTGACCAATAACAAGAGGAATTATATTCATCTTACTCTTTTGCTGCAGAAAAGTCTATCATGAAGTCTTCTTCTATCATCGCGCTATGGATTGTATCTATCTCGTCATGAAGTGTAATTTTCTAAACGGATATAAACAAAAGGGTTATGATGGTTCCATATCGCTCACCTTATGACCAGTGCAAACGTAAGGAAATCAATTGATAAAACTGATTAAGTTTTTTTTTTATTTTGATATCTACTCAAAGTAAACAAACATTATACTATAACAACTTCAGAGAAAAATATATGATATAAATGTATGCGAAGTCTAGGGCTACGTACCATGCATTCATTAACACATTTTAATAAAACTATGTGATACTCAAAGGGTTGATTCACGTTCCTATCCAAACGTAGGGAACAGTTAACCCGAGATTACCTTTTGAAAACTGGACTTTCCACTTGGGATTGGATGCTGAAATTGTTCCCGCTTTTTGATAAATTCGTGACCATCCGACGTCTTTCTTGCGGAATATATAGCCTCATGGGTACCTACAAATATATAGCATCGATAGTACTTGATCATCGGGTACATCTGAATATTAGGTTCAGTCAGCTGGGTTTTCATATAGCATCGTGGCAGACTACTATGTGATTTATACTTCGCATTTAAATAAAAATACCATTTATTATTTCATATCAAATAGAAAGAAATTGTAGTAGTAGTAGAATGTACATGTAGTAGAAGTTCATTCATTGGTTTCTATATACTGCTTAGCAGTAGACATAAACGATGCAGTATCAGAAGTAAAACTTGCAGCTGTTGTAGCACTGGTATAAATTGTAGTAGAAGACATGGTGCATTTTTAACAGAGACAGCAACTGACACAATAGAGGTAAAATTGACTGAAGAAGAGTTGACGTTGCAATCACTGTAACCTCTCATAATTGAGGGTGAGGGTTCGATTCCTGCTACCGACTATGTCTCTTTATGTGAGAAAGGTGGCAGTTCCTCACAGAGGACAGATGCTAGTACTGGTTCTTCCCAGGAACGATGGTTAGGTAAACTGCCACTTGTAAAATAACCAAAATATGGATGGAACGGGTGTTAACAACAGAAGTTGAGACGACAAAAGAATTATTTGGTTCTTGAAGTTGTGTCTGACGTAAGGTTGGCAACGCAAGCAGGATAGCCATTATACTTAATTACCTTCTCTTCCATAGTCTGTGGTGTTATAGGTCCAACTATCTTTTCCTCTATCCTCAACCTTAGAACAAAAACGTGTTATTTTTCAATAATAAAGCATGTAACAATTTTCCATTAACAAATCACATAACAAAAAATCGTTTCATTCAATGTATCTGATGTAACTTAATCTATCGTAATCATTTGGAGCACAAAGTTTTGTTTAACTTTCAGCAACTGAGGGGAACGCACGATACATACTCGGTACCGGTAACATTTAACTTATCTACAAAACTATGACTTACTTCGTGTTTGTGGAAGAGCTTCCCAGAAAGCATACCACATATCCCTTTCTTCATGGACAGGACTTCGTCGTCACGTTCAGGTGAGTGATACACCTTGCTTATTTCTCCGCGTCGATTAATCACAAAAGAAAACCTTGAATTTGAAAAAAAAATGTATTTTGAACAACCAGTTTATTTTCCTACAGATGTGTTATAGGTACAAAAGATAAAAATTCACATTTTTCAGTTTTAAAAACATCATCACCCTTAGCTTATGAGCTTAACCCATTGGTATTTGCTAATTGGTTTTAATCTATATTAGAAATGCTACACTCCTGTAGACTTTCACGACTCTTATTTAAATAGTTTTGGAGATAAGCGCGACACAAAATTTGAGACGGACATACATACAGATGGACAGACAGGCGGACAGACAGGCAGACAGACAACAATTACTTCACATGCTGATGAATTCCTATTTAGTTTCATGGCTGTACATGAAATAGTTTTTGAGTTACTGGAAGGATCCACATCAAAAACAGGTGTACAGTTCCACATGCTAACATTTTCCTAAATTTTAAAATGTTTTGAAAAATCAGATTACATGTAGTATTTGAGTATCATAATAAATCATACGGAAATTGCGAAATATTTGTACCATTTTGAGAAGTCAAGATGTTTAATGGACACGGCAGTTTCTGAAATAATAAAAGAAATAAAATGAGTTAGGAGTTTAATCTTTCATTAGTATACCTACGTACATGTAGATCGAATATTAATTAAAACGTACCTGTGTGCGTAGACTGTGTTTCATCGCAAAACTAACTAGAACCTGCATTTCTATCAAATACTTACCAAACTTAACAATCATGTACAATTACGTTTAAAACAACAAGTTTCAACTGCTTGATATTTTATACAGCAGAAAAAAGCACTGTTAAAATAAGTTATGTCAACAAGATATACAAGAGATAGATTGCAAATTTTCTATATTTTATACTTTGTATATAATGAATGGTGAATTGCAAGCAAATGTAAAATAGGTTAAACATGCACTACGCACCATGTTAATGTATACAGTATGTGCTCATTAACATAATAAAAACAAACGTAAGCAAACGCAAATGAATGGCTCTACAGTCCTAAGATTAGAATTATACTCGGTAAAGCTTTACAAACAAGACATGTAAAGAAAAATAAAATAATTAAAGATACTTAACTCTAAACATGATAGAAATACAGCATATCTTTCTAGTCTAGAACGATATTTAATTGCGTGCTATTCTAATTTCGTGTATAATGTCGAACTTGAATGCTCAATACTGAAGACGCTCGGCTAGGTATAAGAATAGAAACTTTTAACAAGGTTCAATTGTAGTTTGCATTAAATAACCAGACAAAGAGATACAAGTTTTACCTGTTGATCCGTCGTGCTCCACTTTCTTTACACTGAACTGATTAACAAGCAGCAGCACTTCCTGGCTATCTGAATCATTCCATACGTTGATGAGGCCAATCTATGCAAGAAAAAACCGTGTCTTTATCGTTAGCAATGGTAACATTCTGGAGGAATAACAGCATTAAAATCGTAACATTCTTAGATGACGGTTGGGACACTAACAAGGATTGTGGTTTACCGGTAACATATTTCCAACTTGTTCAGAATAGTTTACAGAATGTCGGTTTTGTCTCTGATCACGAAAGTTCCATTTGGTCACCTGAGCTCTCCCTCAAATGAATATTGAGTATTTTTTCTGGAAGAGCCTAGACTTTTCCATTATTATCCCGGATAAACGAACAAATGACTGTCTTACTAAGCTACATTTGTACAAACGACTTTAGACGGACTGACTTTGATGTCCGTTAGAAGATTGGCACACTGAATGGGTAAGATCATCTCCATGCATGTCGGCGGTTTTTGGCGATCTTAATAAGTAGGTACTTGTAAATGGATATAGAAAAACAAAAAACCTTGGAATTTCAGTTACAATATCAAATCAGATCATCTTTGCATATTTGATGAAATAATGTTTTGGATAGATAGTCTGATTAAAAGGAAACAAATTACACTCCAACAACAACCACCGTTTATTCAGACGCGTTCAGTGTTGCCGCAGTTCCTACATAACAGGCTGCAAAGGCATTGTTTTTCAATGCATGTGGTCCGATTTTAGAAAATTAAATTC
Source organism: Saxidomus purpurata (assembly GCA_022818135.1). Taxonomy (NCBI): domain Eukaryota; kingdom Metazoa; phylum Mollusca; class Bivalvia; order Venerida; family Veneridae; genus Saxidomus; species Saxidomus purpurata. The sequence goes on from JAFMSR010000004.1 coordinate 36,551,939, forward strand.
TCTACTTTCAGAGAATTGTGCGCTGTTAATTTAGCGTTAAGGGCAAATGGCAACTATTTTTGGGGTCTGTTTGTAAAGCGGTTTTCAAATTCCCAGGCGTGTATCCACATAGTTAAGTCAGTCAGGTAGCACTAAGACAGGGATAATTGTGAAATTTCACTTCTTTCAGTTAATGTAAATTTGCTAAGTTGAAAATGACAATAATGACAATAACACTTGGAAGACTATGAAATGTGAAACACAGTAGTTGTATAACTTGCAATTATGATTAAATCTGTGAGTGAAAATTCTGTGTAGATTTTAGTACAGTAGCACAAGTAATACTTCACTTAATGTTTGACGAGACAGGACGAGTCCTATGAATGTATAAAGAAAAACGTACTGTCCGTAGGAATTTTACATTGACAGTAAAATTGAGGCATTACAATTAAGAAATTGTAAATGTGTCCCTGTATGTTATCGCTGATTAACATACAGACAAGAGTTCGATTATCCATTTTACTTTTCACACTAGATTACCTTTGTGTGTTAAAACGTGACAATCATGAGCAGTTGAATGACAATAATTGATTACTCTTCCTATTCATTTTAACGCTTTTTGAGTACATTTGTACCATTATTCAAAATAATGTTTGTAACCTCGGACGTGTAAATTACGTTGCGGTCGAAAGAGCGGTTGGGACTGGCCTTAATTACATAATTACATTATCTCACTTTCGTGCATTCTTTACAAAATAACATTTTTACATTTCAAAAGTTTAGACTGTAAAATGTGATAAATCTAATTTGAATATATATAAGAAAAACAGTATTGTTGGCTAAAACTTTGGCATATATCATATTGTATCAACTCTGACAGGAAATACAAAGGCTGGTGATTTAAACGGTCTTTGATCTTAACAATGTTTATATTCATTACATAATGGTATAAAAACGCAAACACGAACCACATAATAAGTCCGTGCTCAAAACGACTAAAACAGACGAGAATGTTTTTATCTTAATCAGTGCCGAATTAAGGACCTACAATTATAAAAAGCGTAGACATGTAGATGTATAATACTACTGCATACAGTAATGCTGTTTTCAAGCTACTTTCATATCTTCTTGCTTCCCTGGACGTTTTCAAATAAGAATTTAAACTGATTTTATAAATTTACGGCTTTTGTAACATGTATTGACAAAACCGATGTGTTGTGACTGGGAAATTCAAACATCACATTTTGACATGTTTGAAGATTTTACAAGATGTATTGAGAATAATAATAGCATTGGTTCAAGGGGTTTTACTTGATCGGATAGACTGTTTATCATTCTTTATACTTTTGACGTGTTTATCCTTTTCACAATGCAGTGTCTTTTAAGTTGGTCGATTTTTTTTTATTTGATAATTTTTACCATGTTTTACTTGTAATATAAAGCTTTTGTATAGCTTTATTCTGTTATGAAAATGTGATAATAGATCGGCTCATTGAAATTAAATGCAATGCAGTTACACACTATTTGCACATGAACAATGATTTTCCCGACGACAAAGATAAAGAATGATGAATAAAGACTGCATTTTGCGCGTAGGCTATTAAGTTCTTTTTATTTCTTTTAAATAAATTGAATGGAAATATTATTTTGTGAGTGTGCAACATAAAAGTATGTAGGTCCGTGAAGCTATACACTGGAGCTGTTGAATGGATCAACGGCTTTTTTTTTAAATTATTATGATGTATATTATAACGCCTTTAAGCTTTCATATTCATTTAAGTTATTCATCATCAGAAAATCTATATCGACTAAAGTTCTCTGGATCATATTCATTATCTTACGTGTATTTACATGTCTTATATGCGCCGCTCAAGTATCATCATTTCAATTCAATACTTTTCGTGTTATGCCCCGTGCAAGTAAGTAATGACATTAACTCAAAAATTAACAAAATGAGATTTATTGTTCTTTTGCCGTGCCCTTCCTCACATTGTCATCTACCAATACACGCTTTTCAATACTTTTGAAGTTATGCTCCGCACAAGAAAAAGTAAGTAAATTCAGTAATTCGAAAATAAAGCTAGAGCTATTGTTCCTTGGTACCGCACTTCTTATTGTCCTCCATTAATATATAACGTATTGACTGATTCCCATCTGTCAGTGCTTTCAAAGTTATCCGAACAAGAAAACGTATCAAAGGGCAGTAACTTACCAATATTAACGAAACTACAGTTATGGTACTTGTGCATTACGCTTTCTATCATTGTCCTCTTTCAAGTTATACTGTATTATCATTCGATTCACTTTCAATTTTTTTAGAAATGTTCCGCATAAGAAAAAGTATCAAACGACAGTAACTCTTAAATTCATTAATCAAAAGTTATTGTTCTTGTGTATTGTACTTTCTTATACAGCCCTCTCGTGTAAATGTATTTTCTCTTCTTGCCCTCTACCAATACATGAAGCGTCTATTGATTCCCTGTGAAACGTTATGAGTTACGCTCCGCACAAATAAAAGTAACTAAGGACAGTCATTCAAAATTTGATGAAGCTATAGTTATAGTTCACGTGCACTGCACTTCTCTTTTTTCATTGTCTTCTATCAATAAAAGAGGTAACAATTTGTGCCCTTCAATATGTTTTAGTTATGCCCGCGCACAAAAGCGGAACGGACGGATTGAGGGATTGAAGGACGGACGAACAATGCGATGCCGCCGCATTTCATAGGGAACACTAAAAGAAACGAGAATGACTTTTATGTATACATTTGTATTTTGTGCAAATATTACACTGAATTGGCTTTGAATTTGCTACAGAAGTACGTATGCACTTAGGCGGTTTAGATAATAGAATTGCACCACATGAAGGCCAATGTAAATATTATAATACCAGCATGAGGTAAAGATCAACAGATAATAATCATCATTTTACTAATACACAATACACTTATTGTGGTATCCTGCCGATGAATTGCTAAATTTCTTTTATAATGCGCTAATTGAAGCGATATTTATTCATTGTAACAGTTGTTATAAATGAACAATGGTAGATGTATACGGTTATGCCGGTACACTCGAAATTTGAAACATTTTTGTTATTTTAGGAACAATCTACATATTTGTATAATTTGTACAATTATAGAACAAAAGATCATTTGTCACGACCACATCGTGATAAAAATTTATTTGTACTGCATTATAATGAGTTTACACCTGAAATACTCGTAGTTTTTTTCTGTACGTTTTATTTTATTACTTATTCAGCAATCACACAATCGATTTGCAATAAAACTGCAAAACAACCAAGCAAGAAGACTGCACTCAAACTGCATTTAACAATCAAGCAAGCGCACTGCACTCAAGCGACAAAACAATTGAGCAAGCGTACTGCACTCAAACGATGATACAATCGAGCTAGCGTACTGCACTTAAATGACGTAACAATCGAGAAAGCGTACTGCACTCAAACGACGTAATTATCGAGTAAGCGTTCTGCACTCAAACGACAAAACAATCGAGCAAATGTACTGCACTCAAACGACAAAACAATCACGCCAGCGTACTGCACTCAAACGACAAAACAATCGAGCAAGCGTACTGCATTAAACGACAGATCAATCACGCAAGCGTACTGCACTCAAACCACAAAACAATCGAACAAGCGTACTGCACTCAAACGACAAAACAATCAAGCAAGCGCACTGCATTCAAACGACAAAACAATCAAGCAGGTTTCTGCACTAAAACGACAAAACAATCGAGCAAGCGTACTGCACTCAAACGACGAAACAATCTAGCACGTGTACTGTTCTCAAACGACAAAACAATCACACAAGCGTACTGCACTCAAACGACAAAACAATCGAGCTAGCGTACTGCACTCAAACAACAAAACAATCACACAAGCGTACTGCACTCAAACGACAAAACAATCGAGCTAGCGTACTGCACTCAAACAACAAAACAATCACACAAGCGTACTGCACTCTAACGACAAAACAATCGAGCAAGCGTACCGCACTCAAACGACAAAACAATCGAGTCAAACGACAAACAATAGAACAAGTGTACTGCCATATGTCATTCTACTACATGTATTTCTATATCTGCCAGTCCGACTAATGACTGACATCTGATTTTAGACCCAATGTCTTTTTCTCACAAAACCTTCTCTTCCTTCTCCAACAAGTTAATAAATCACTAAATGAAGAAACCACGAGGCAAATTGGTTCAAGCACAATAGTACGCTTGAAAACCGTGTCAGTTACCTGTTTCTAATTAGAGCTCAAAAGCTTCACAAATTCAAAATGGTCGCTTCCATTTTGGGAAATTTTCAATATCATCACCTTTTAGAAATTCCCTTAGCAGCGTGCTCCTCTTACTTAGCAAGTTCTTCCATTTAAAGTCCTTGTTTTTTTTTCTCCTTTAATATAGTATCATGATATCATAAAATGACAAATAAAATATTATAAGGCAATAGCATTACCTTGCCCTCTATATGCAGTCTTTGAAACTCCTTGATATCTACGGATGTGTTCAAGCTGTAGATATACTCTTGTCCAGGCACGTAATTTATTAACGTTGCTAGGCAACATGTCATCATGGTGATGCCAACGACACATTGCAATACCAACATCATGACAGTCATTGTTGTTCTAGCAGCTTTATATGTTTACATTTCTCTCCTCCTTTCTAAAAAAAACAGTAGCTTTTCACTTAAGTTTCAAAATTATGTTTTCTATTTAGTTTTGTTTTTAATTTCTATATTTCAAATCAAGTTTAAAACTCCGTATCGCGATCGATGCATGTATAAAGTAAACTATATTTAAAATTCTTACCTTATCTTGTTCAGAAACAAGTTTACGTCTAAATAATTTGTCTATTGCTTTTTGAATAATATGACATAACTCGTTTGTGGCTCTACGAATGAAATTCCGTTATAATTAATGCATACGGCACGCCTATTCAAATCAGGAAGAGATTGTGTCGCTTCAGATATTGGCCAAAATACGTATCAATCAAATTATATACGGCCAGTTTGTTTTAGTTACGTTTAGAGCTATATTGTCATTCAAAATGTTTATGCACAATTTATCGTGAAATATGGCTGGATTTTACATCTTTTTCTGTGCCTTTTTTGCTGGGATTTACATATGGTAAAAACAGTTATCATATTTATAAATTCGATCTACACTGTATAGCTAGTTTAATAATGTTTTATATTGTTCACATTTATGACAAAGTTTAAATAGATATTAGTTTGCAAAGCAATGATCACTTTCTGTCTAAATTTTTACTTTCTCTTTTGAATATACAAGACTATTGTATGACTTGCTTATATTCATGCATTGTTCTGTCATTAGTCACATGGCCCAGTATACCAGTGGATATACACCTCACGAGGTGGATATTATTCTAGCCGTGTTTCGATTACGTTAACGTAAAGGCTATTCGGTTACGGTGACAAAAAATCGGTTAATCGTTTTTGCCTTTGTTTCCAAAAAGCATATGCATGTTTTTAGATGGATAAATAAAATACAATAGATCCCATACAAACTGGCGATTCCGCTGAATATCCCGGTCTATGTATGAGATATTCAACGCGACCGTCTGTCTCGGATAAATGGCTCATCATCAATTAATATTTGTACAATATTGATCGATAATATGAGCATTTATCGGAGTGAAAGCGTGAAATCTGGAAATAGAAAACTTTGTCCTGGGATCTTTTTAAAAATATGCATAATTTGAGAAGGTACGAAAATGTAAAGTCACAAGAAGCGCGCTAAATCAACGCTTATCAATTTGGGGTACCTTTGTTGTAATTGTACAAAAACGTATGGCACAGTTGACAACACCTGCTTGCAATGACGACACTTTACCGCAAACGACCACTAAAAACTGTACCAAATAAGTAATTCGCCAGAAAAGTGAGATTTTACTAAAATGCGGGAATACAATTATAACCGTTAACTGTAGCGTTACTGACAAATGAAATACTGAATTGAGTAAAATGTGCAAATTGAAAATGTATGGCAGTCGGTTTAAGAAGGTAGGATATAGCTTCTGATAAAAAGGTCTTAAAAGTGAGTATGATTCATGTATTTACTTTGACTCGTACATAAAATTCTGAAATGCCTGTTAAAAACTTTTGTCAAACTCGTTCCATGTCCTGGCCTCTTTGAAATCTTAATTTTGGCAACGATCGGTATAAAATAGTAAAAATCATCATTAAAGTTGCCCGAATTACCATACTAAAATCTGCTTCAAGGTTTAACAGCTTCTTATTTCAGTTCTTCTTCCAAACTATGATTTTGTCATGAGGATAACAATATCATGATCTTTGCGTGCAGTCAGTAAGTCCGTTTTGATATGATTTCCGTTATTGTGTATTTTTATGAAATGTATATGCTTTGTTTACATTTGAAAGACGGTTAATATTAACAAGTACCGAAAAAGAGACAAGCACGTTGTTTGACTGAAATAGATCGTTTGTATTAGTTATATAATTTAAATATTTTGTATGCACGCACGAACGACTATTATAAAAGGGTCCGTTATCATTAATCCTATGATAACCATTCAGCGACCCTTGTATATATCTATATCATTTAAAGTGTCCAAATTAAGTTTATGCAAATCATTTTACAATAACAATATAATTCCTTTAGTAGGAAGGTGATGAGAGCCCGCTTACGACCTCGTCATTCGCTTGACCTCTAGGCTGGTACAGCACATAGTTTCTAAAGCAGAATTTTCTATATAAAATTAAAAATTTGCAAAGACTGAAGAAGTGATTATCTGTTTAGTTGGTAATTTATATAGCTAAACCATTCGACTAGAGTCGAACAAACGGAAACAGGAATCATCTTTATAAAAGATGGTCGGTGCAATTTTCAGTTTATGAACGCAACTGGTAGCTAGATTTTATAACTCCAATTGAAGAATATAATTCGATTATATTGTTCAAGTGCAGTTTTGCACACGAAAGACGGTTTAAACTAGAAAAAGTAGAACTTAATTGGCAGTTGCGGTTTATAGGCCAGGGCCTACTATATACTCAAGGGGCTTGGTCTGAAGCAAATATATTATATCCTAAAAATATACACACATTTATACTTCTATATAGTATTGTAGAAGACTTAAAAACAAATAATCTCGCTGTTGTCTAAGTCAGACTGTTGTCTATGACATTTGTCGCCTCAAAATTACATAGACAACGGCTACTTGTGACCTATCCTTTACACTGCTAACATTCCAGTGTGCAATGACTTTTTATACATGTTCGCTCTACAGATTATTTGTTATACATTTTGCAGTGATGGAGGGTACTGTACAGTCTATTACCAGGTTGTTACTAAGTACGCAAAAAGCACTGGTTGGTGGGGCTGGGGAAGAGTGACTGAATACAAGTAAGTAAAACAAAGGCAGTTAAAATGGCAAAGAGGGGATAGCAACTTAGACTCTTTGACGAGATATGCATGGCTAATAGCATTTTGAAATAATGTTAATGATGGATGTGGGTAGGGATTTCCTATTGCACACTTAGTAATTATTCTGTAGATATTTGAAATTTAAAACTTGGCTTATAGACTTAATTTATCAGTTTTTAAAGGTTACGGTCAGTCTTGTCATGTATTATTTAATTATTAGAAAGTTACTTTGTTCCGGTGTTGTGTAGAAATAGATTTCTCTTACATATGGACTATTTGTGCAAACATGTTTGGGGCAAAGGCACTGGTTTTCCCCAAAAACATTTATTTTCCCCACAAAAACACTTTTATTACTTTAATCTGTTGACAAAATCAATGATCAAAAATCCTATCGACAGACAAGGTATTTGTAGAACATTTGAAAATAAATCAGAAGTTTATGGGTTTGGGTTATTAAGGTGAATAAATGGTCTAAGGCGTTGTTCAACTCAGGATTTCATTATACTGCCTCTTAAAGAACTGGAAGGTGGACCTTGACTTAGGCTATAACCTGAATTCAGATTTAGGTCACCATTGAAAAAAAATAGATTTCAACTAGTACATACATAGATAACATGACGAGAGTACAACCGTCGAGCTTGATATTTATAAAAATTGAAAAACAGTTTTGCCACGATTAAATGGTTTATATCTAAGTTCTGACAGGAAAATTGACATCTATAAGTAAGCTTATGTCATTCCCCTGTGCCTAAGAAAAACATCCACTTTAAGGTAATTGTTTCCCATAGTTAATGACAAAATAACACATGGAAAGGATAGTATAATCCCATAAACCACGTTATTTTTAGCACCGATTTATATATTCTAATGCTTCAATACTCCTTGTTTTGTAGAACGGTGACGCTGACAAGAGCACAGTGTTGTAACGGATGGGATGGCTCTCACTGTAATAATGGCAAGTTTAGTAGCTCATCCTTAAAACTATTTCCTTGGTATGAACTAAATTAGATAAATTCTCGTAGTTTCTCCCATTCGATACGATATTTTAATGAACTGTTTGTTTATACTTTCATTTGTTATAAATCTGTTAAATTTATACAGCCATATGTGGTCAGGAAGGGTATAACAGCCGTTGTAACCGTGATGAAGGCAGGAACGTTCTATCAAGCGGCGAAGTTATAACATCAAGTGGTGGAACTTGTGACAGTCCAGGGGTATGCACCGGATGTAACCCTGGCTACTACAGCAGCTCGGGATCCAACTTCACAGACGCTTTTTGCAGAAGTAAAATATTTTCAGTTTAAAGATATACAAATATGTTTAGGAGTAACGAAAGTACAATACGTTTAGGATAATAAGCCCCCGTGTAAGATGAAATAGAGGATAATTGTTGGTTTCGGTGTAAGATCACGTTATAATTTCACTGAGTGGGCACCAAAAGTGATACTTTCACGAGTGGCGCAGCCACGAGTGAAAATAACCACTTTTGGTGTTCACGAGTGAAATTAACGTGAAATTACACCGATACCAACAATTTTTCTGTTTATTTTATAGTTAAAACTTTATTTTTATTGAGTTTGTTTCTATAAAACATCGAAAATCGCGGGAAACGTCATCAGAAAACATAGAACAAATGACGTCATTTAAACGACGTCATCGTCGCATGGTCTCCAGCATTAATAACGATCGGTATACTTTTTGACGTAAATCCGGGCTTAAGATTGCAAAAACAGTGAAAAATAAAAATGGTAATCCACTGTTTTAAAACTGTGGATTATCACTTTTATTTCACTGAGAAAACTCTATAATTCACTGGAAAACAAAAAATAATCTCGTTTATTGCTGGTGACGTAACGTTAAAATTATTGTTATAGTTGGATTACAATTTGTCATATTACAGATTTAAATTTACCGCGCCGTTTTAGCGTTTGCATTAAACACAGGAAGTAAATGACGTCGATGTCACATTCTGCAGTTAGCTCCGCCCAAATCGATATCAGTAATGTGCATACACGCAGCTTCTGGCAGTACTATAAACGTGTTTTTACACATTTTCAAACTAAATTTGCGATATTATTTGATTTTATGAATCTTGTGCTTATGTATTTCTTATATTAGATATTGAGGATAAAATCGGTTAATCTTAAAGCTCGAAAATGTATTTCTTAAAACAACTGTATTTTAACTATTACCTGTATACAGATAGGCTTAACAGCTATATTTAATGTTCACAAACACAATGTTTACGAAACCGAACTGTTCTGCATGTTCTATAAATTATAATAAATTAACAGTGGCATGGAATTTAACATACCGTAATATAGTCCACATAATAAAATGTTGATGGGGAAATGTACTTCATGTTCTATCACAAATAAATAGTTGTATGGAATTTAACATATCGTAATATAATCCACATAATAAAATTTTGCTGTATTTCCAGCTTAAATAATATTTCATTTTGTTATAAATCGCCACCTACCTTTACCATTTACAAGCACAACTCATCGCTCTGCCATATCAAGTTTGAAATAGCATATTGTATACATAAATAGCATAATTGTATACATAAAATGTATATTGCACGAATAAGTCGTGGCTATTGTCGGTACTGGTACAGGTGTTCGCAACTACCTCAAAATCCGAACTGCACGATTGTACCGTGCTTTTTGAGGCAAACAGAAAAACAAATTAATTGCTTGTTAACTACAACAGACTAATTGAGGTAATTTGTGTAATATTGTAAAAGATTATAAAACAAAATATCTACTTTCTAAGTCAGAAAGATCACTCTTAGCCGTTGTCTATGTAACTTGTCGTCTCGCTGCGCGCGCCTCCACGGCTACTCGTGATCTATCCTTTACTTGTTGAATGGGACTATAAAACACACAGAAGGAAGAATAGTATCTGTGAGTGTTCTACATGTACAAATGAACGTATACATGGAATGCTATAAAAATATTAGCGGTTTATATTATTTCTTAGTTTTGTCATGGGCCTACGTTCATGCAATATTCTAAACACACAGCATATTTTATCTGACTGCTCTCCGTTCTGTGTAAAATGTAGCTCCGCCTACAGACGCTTTAGTCATTTATTTATACCTGTATGCAATTGATACTCAACAAACAATGAAACGGCGCAGTATTTTGAAATACATAAAATAATTTTTGCAGTTGTTATGTCCGTTTTATAGAAACCAGGTTGTATAATCCGGAAAAACGAGACGTTCTATGCCTTGAATTTAAAAAAAGTATTTCCCATACCAGAATACGAATATTTGGTTTCTTTTTCAAGCCGATATAAAAGGTAATGAACTGTTAACAAAGTCAGAACGCACATTTAACTCACAGATACCGTTTTCAGTGGATGTATGTTGAAAACACAGTGATAAAATTACAAATCTCAGAAACGTGCTACAGAGGCTATCACAATATCTGTTCAAAACCTTGACAACCATTTAAAAGCCTTTTGCGGCCAGTAATCATAATTGAAATCATACACCTATTTTTCTTAATGCTAGTGGATCTATTAAAACATAGTTTGTAGATCGTAGTGTGAAATGGCTCCTCCACAATTATAAAAGATGTCATGATAGTTGCAAAGAAAGTACATTTTCCTCTCCAACTTTTGTTGACAGTGTGCGAACAGGTTAGTGAATGTGATCGGCCGCGATGCACAGCATTTGAGAACACGTGGTGTGAAAAATGTTCCGGAGAGACTCAGCGAGATGGTGCAGGCAGAAATGCTTACATTGGAGACGCTCCTAGCTACAAGAGTTGTATAGGTATATCGATTATCCATATTTAAAGGCAATCTCATGAAAATCAATAGTGTCTGGTGAACTGTGTCTACCATTTAACAATATGTTAATGCCGAGGAGTCCGTAGAAGTTACGCCTCATTTACTTTTGTAGAGCTATAGTTGCATACATCAATAGAATCGTGTCTTAACAAAAGGGTGTTGTTTTGACACAAAATGGCAGCAAGCCATAATGGCAGCAAGCCATCGAAAAGGCCCTACAGTAGCATAGTCTAAAACATACAACACAATTGGTGCTCAAAGAAAATTGATAATGTTATTAACTGTCGACGTACGTTTGTGTATATTTTACATCAATTTTGAAATACTCTCACGTAATATTTTAGTGTAAAGTGTCGTTTTGAATATCACAAGAGACACATGATGACAATACCGTGATTAGTGACGTCAACCAGCGTTTAAATTCAAGTTTTTTTTTCAATCAGTGGAGGTCTTTGGATTACTTTGTATTGCAAGACAATAATTGTAGAGTTATACAATCATCAGGGCACTCAAAGTCATAAAGTGAATAATAATTGTAAGGTTATAATTTAACGTTTCATGATTTCCATCAATTGGTTCAAGGTACTCGATAAGGAAAGGTAAAAACTCCATAGTGAATTGTTAATAAATGTTTCTGTCAGCAGGCTGGAATTCTAACTCTTCGACCTTCTTATGATTATGTTGTTGTTTTTGTTTTGTTTTTTTTTTGTCTCGAAATAGAGGCTTGTTCTTGGCGCGAAGGCAGACGATGCTATCCTGGAGACTGTGGAGACAATTATCATTTTAGCGAATGCGCATGCGCAGATGGCTTTGAAGGAAAAGACAACGACTGCAGCACAGGTACATGTAACAAGCATTGAATATTGTATAATTTAGCAATAGCCCATTCCGACAATAAAAATCAAACTTCCAAACATAGAAAAGCGGCAAGTCACCAAATACAAATATTGATATGCAGAATATTTCTACACGCAAAGTAACAACCTATAACACATTTGCAATGGACTAAATTTTCTAGATGTTCATCTACATACATTTTTAAATGTAAGCAAAACCACTTTAGACGATTCCCAAACATTGTCAGCATCAGCTATCCAAAAGAACATTTAATTTGAACTTTTTTCTGACCTTGGTCGTTTGAATTATCCGATATGTTGACTGTGATTATGAATCATCATTATCCATTAATTACAGTACATTTCTTAGCTCTTAATTTATGATCTTTTCTGTTTTACTCAAAAAAATCTCCTCAAAGTAATCTTATCATATTTAAAATGAAACATTTATAGAAATTGGATAAGAAAGTCATTCTATACCACTCTTTGTACCAGGCTCGTTTGATTGTAGTAAAGGTATATAGTATTTTTGATATTTTCTTCAATTTGCCTTACATTTCAAGTTTCCAGTGATAATAAGCCAAGGATTATGGAGCAAAGTTTGACGCTTGAGGGAGATGGTGATACACCTTTAGAGTTTATCGACTTCTCAAATGCTGCCACGGATACGGTGTGGACAAATGAACTCAGCTGGAAAACTGTAAGCATACATGCATCCTCGCAGTTTCAACCTAACTATGTTGCTGCAGATCTAGCTAAACCATACATCCTTGGTGAAAGCATTGGTGTCAAGGAGCTGAGTTTCGAGGCAGTTTTTAAAAGAGGTAATAAATTAAGCCTCTTAACTGAACGTGTTTTTCTTATACAAACTTTCAGTAGCCTTTGCAAATAACGTAGAAATAAAAGTTAATTTGTCCGAGTTCATGAAGCTTGTTTAAGATATTTTTCAGCACCTTTTTTTGCTAATATGTAGAAGAGGTATTGAACTTATGATAATGCATAAAAACAGAGTTTTGTGATTATAAAGCAAATTTGCCTAAATAGCAACCTTAAACACCTACTTTTTGGTAATATGCTGTTTCAACAGATTTGTTTTACACCACCCAAAAGGAATCATTTAATTAAAACTCGACCTGATGAAATTATTTATCAGACCGTGACTGTGTTTATAAAACAAACCATTTACTTTGTAAATTTTGTAGACCATACTTCACTAAAATGGAGTGAAACGAAGATATGTAATTATGAAACACACTGTAACTTAACATATGCCAATTTGAGGATTCAAAACATTAACTGGATATCTGGGTACTCGTTGAGACACCTTGACGCGTAAGTACATTGTTTATTTCCCCCATTTAATAATTTCAATGAGACATGTTCTGACATGCCAACACTTGTTTAGCTTAATTGATGTGCTCAATGTGAGCTTTTGTGATCACCCCGTCGTCCGTCGTCAGCAATTTGCTTCCAACGACATCTCCCCCTTAACCACTTGACTTAAGTTGACAAAACTTTGCACGGATGTTGCTTGCATAGAGTTCTACCAACAGTGTTCAAAGAATTCCATTCCATGTAAAGCTCTAGTTACTATGGTATCAAATAAAACATTCTTCTACAAAACCGCAAAGTCCAGAGCTTAGATATTTGGCATGTTCCATAGGCAAGTGGATCTCTCCCACGATTGTTTACATAATGACCTGCATCAAAATTGACCCCGCCTTCCCCTGGGGATCACTTTATTTAACATATTAATAGGAACAACTTCTAGAATATCTTTAGTCTGTAACCTTGTCTAGTGGACCTGTACCCTTTGTTCTAATCTTGCTCCTGGGGCCAATATTGGCCCCGCATTTGAAATGACTCGTTTAATATACATTTATAAATGAAACCCTTTAAAGATATTTTACTCCCAAACTACAAGGTCTAGAGCTGATATATGTGGTGTATCGCATTGTCGAGTGGTCTTTTTTCCAGTTTGTTCAATTCATGCTTTTTGATTGATCACACACCAAGACGGTCACTGGCTTTCTTATAGACTTATGAAATCTCCTTATCTTTAGAATGTAGCATTGTTTAGCGGATCTCTACCAATATTCTATAATCTTGCCCATTTGGTCAAAACTAGCCCCTGTCCTAGGGATGCTTGTTTTACATAGACTTTTATAGGAAACCCGTGGTCTTCTCCGAAATCACATGGCATAGAGCTTAGATATTTAGCATGCCAGATTAGCTAGTAGACGTACATGATATTATATCTTGCAGAATCGAATTCACAGTTACTGCTGAAAATGGCGGAGTGGTCAGATACAAAAGTTTTGAAACTAACAAAGAGATGTCTTACGTAATAAATGGCGTTCAAAACACTAACACAATGGTCTTAGGCTTCGACACGCTTTCTCCGAAACATTGCTTTGAGTTGGAAGAGTCTTGTGCGACCGATGCATTGACAACACCTGACTTCATTAAAACTGTGAGTTGTAATTATAGTGTTGTATTGTTACAGTAATGGATATGGTTAACGCACGAATTGTTTGATTATTTTCAATTTATTGATGATAGATGTAGTGCGAATATTTTCTCATTAGGATTTAAAGTGTGCGTATTACAAAATGTATAATTATAAATATATCTTTACATGTATGCCAATAAGAATTTCTGGTAGACTGAGTAAATTTTGTACTTCCGGTATTGTTGATTTTGAAGGTTTTTTCAAAGCCTAGAAGTACATATATATGAACAAGAAATAAGGTAGCAGCTTTGCCTAACACTTCCAAATTTTAATACCTTTAAAGTTGAAATTGTGCCTGCAAATATTAACTTTATTCTAGCTAAAGATGATTTTCCTTTCTGGAAACATTAAATTAATTAAACAAATTGGCACCTTTCTTGTAACCATGTAACTGAATGGATTACAATGTACACGCCTTTACTCTCTATAGTCATATTTGCTATGAAAATGTGAATGTAACAAGTAGCAACTAAATCATATTTAAACAAAATGCTATTCATTTTGATCCATTTTTTAAATATTTCAGCCATAAAATAACTTTTTAAAATGAATAGGAATCACCTTGATAGGACATAAGCTAGCTTGAAATTTTTTTGTGCAATAGATTGTTGGCATTATCAGGTATGGTTTCATATGCCATAATATGTTCAACTTCATGTTGCAGAGTTTATGATACAATTCAATTTTGTTTTTTCACAGACAACGTTTAGTGTCAGCTGGGGCGGCTGGACCGACGATGATTCAGGACTTGACATGTTCGAGTTTGATGTATACACGTTGATAAATACTGACGGGTCTTTCGTACAGCAGACACTTGTTTATAACGAGATTGTCAGTGCTTCATCGGTAATATTTTAATAAAATATTCAAGAAACGATATGCTTAAATATCAATTTTAGTAGTAGTTCTCACATTAAAGGGGAAACGAAGTCAGAAAATAATTTGACTTCACATTAAAGAACCCTGTTGAAAGCATTTCTGTTAAATAGTACATGCCCAAGTAGTCCAGTACCAATGTAATTCAAATCATTCCTCTTTGATTCAAGTTGGCTCCACCAAGGGGTCACTTTTTCCATTTTGATCATTGCTGACCTTGACACTGACTGACTGAACTATTTTCTATTTTTGAGATTTGAACTCAATGGAAATTTTGGATTCGGATTTTTTAACTTTGGCCTTGGCTGACCTTGACCTTCTTCTTTACTAAAGTTACATTAATGACATTTGGACCATGTTTACAGATTTGCATGTAAATTTCAACTTCGCCCTTGAGTGACGTTGACCCTGACCATCTGACATACCTTCCCTTTTTTTAAGCTACAACAATGAAATTTGGCCAAGTTTTTCTTTTTCAATCTTCCCTGTACCAATATAACTGGCCTTGAATATGATATTTTGACCTGCTTTCCTGTTTAAAAATGCGATGGTATTCAGGTGAGCGATATTTTATCAGGCAATGCAGAATACATTATCAACGGAACTGCAAAACGAATGCAATTGAGATACATTCCCCTGTTGTTGGTCTCCCTTTAAATAAACCTGTAACAACATCTGACACCCGGATTCCCTTGTATATGCATCTACAACCTGCGCCTGTCAGGAGTCTTTGCAAGTACACCCAGGGAGGAATCACAGGGTGGGCCGGGTCTATAAACAATCAAAAGAGGGAAAAAAGCATGGTTTTTATTCTCATAGTCTTTTCCCTTCTAGTTGTTATTATGTCGTCAATTTCAGGGCACGTTTACAACAGAACTGCATTTATCAGACATAGGACCACACGCAGTAGAACTCATTGCCATTGACAAAGCAGGAAATCACAAAATAGCACGGCGTATCCTCATGTTTGATAATACAGCTAAAGTTGATATTCAAGGAAGCAGCTCTATAGTTGAAGAATCCAATGAACTTGGCTGGATCACAGAACTCAAATCACATATTTCAATTAATTGGTATGGTCGTTTCATTAACATAAATCATGTCAGCAATCATTGGCTAGATGAAGTAGCTCCCAGTGGCACTGTAAGTCGTGATTTGGATGACACCGATGGTAGGTCGGAAAGAACTACTTCAGCAGTGCACAACATAAATGGTGAGCAAATACTTTCTAATCTGACGTATACCACCTGAATGTAATATTGCACGTTGTGTGGTGAAATAAAAAGTGATAAATCATTTTTAATCCACAGTACAATACTGATGATTAAATTGCATATATCTTTTCGTTATGTAACCATGTTTATTTCCGTTTTAAAACTACATTTCTAAGTTTGAATTCCAGGTCGAAGTTTGCAACTTCAATACAGCTTTGTCCAGGATTAATTCTGATTATTGAATTAATGAAGCGACTTTTGACAATATAATTAATATGGCAGAATGAATTGTATACACAATGCATTTAAATAAGCTTTAAAAGTTTATCAAAAGGCCCAGTAAGAAACGCAGTTTATTATTTGAACTTTTTCTAAATTTTTATTAATGTGTACATCTATGCACCCTGGACATAGCAAATCCAATACACTTTCAGTTTTAACATTTTGTTTTAGAAATAACTACTTAAATGATACACAAGCAGAATATTCAAGAAAGTGAAAAGTCAATTCTTCTGATGAAAACGGATTTCTACCACAGATCAAACAAAGTATTAAGACAAATCCTCACATATGACTGCTTGCAGCCGCAGGTTATGTTAAACATTATTAAAATTCGATTAATACTTTTTTCAAACTAGGAACACTTAGAGTTGAAGTGGCGTATACAGTCACACTAAATGGTACCGTTCAAGAGGTTGATTATGTCGAGGTTCCACTAGAGTATTTCGATGAGCAAAGATTCATCATATACGGGGAAGACTTTACCGATGGAAAGCGCATAGACTTCAGAATACGGGCCTATGACATGATGGACGAATATAATCAAGATAATGTGACAGTATTTATAGATCTTTCACCGCCTGTGATAGAGAATCTCTGGCTTACAAATGAAGATTTCCTCAATATCAGTGTTCATAGTGTCACCGAGCTGAACGAAATCACGTGAGTATTTCGGGGAGATACTTCAAGAACTACATGTTTTAAAGTATTCTAACTAAACTTAATAGAGGTTGGTTCCATCTGGAGTGAGTATTAATATAAGTTGTAAGAACTCGAGAATAAATCTAAAAACAGTTAAAGTCCCATGATCACTTTGAATTTACTGATTCAGAAAAATAAATTACTGATAGAATAATAATAAAACTGTGTTTTGTTCACTCTTAAACAATGTTGGCATATGTTTTTCTTTAGTATTCAAGTTGTGTCTTCACGGAAAAGAGTTGCCTCAAAGCCTTTCTTATATTTTGCAATATCATTGAAAACATTTTGCGCTATATTTCTTAATGTACTTAACAATTTAAAAATCAAAGTTAGGAAATTTTGTGGTACAAATAAAGGTCATTTAATGACCACTGGTAAAACGCCGCTCTTGGTGAAACAAAGTAAAGTTAGATCTTCTAGAACTTTAACAAAACTGCCAAGTATTCCAGTCAAAGTAAATAGAGAACATACTTGGGACATTATAGATTTTAAATTATTTGCATTGTTATGAACAGCTAAAATAAACATATTTCAATCATATAAGGCGCTTAACTCTGTTTTTGGTGTTGTTTTGGAAAATCAGCTTTATAAGAAATATAATTGTCAGTTAGGAAAGTCGCCCACATTTCTGTAGAATGTAGCTGATACAACCATCTAAGGTCTTAAAACATGTAAAATATGATACCTCTGATTTTTAAATCACATTAGTTGAAATTACCTCCCTTCCATATGAAATAAGAGCGTTTTTTAATGGTCAATCAAAGTTACTACAGAAAACAAGATGTAATTGTTTTTCATTTATTACGTTTCCTAACATTTGTTTAAACTAAAATGTATGAAACACATTGAGTAAAATTGATTTTTGAGAGCATACTTGCATATAAATTTGAAATAATATGCAGAGTAGTTAGCACTTTTCTATAGTATCATGGAATTCGTGTCCCTTTGAGATAGGTGAATGGTTGTATAGTTAAATAGCAGTTCAATTGAAAGGTCTGCTTAGAAATCAAAAACTCGTTTAAATTGTTACATTTATCAATAAATTATAGTAAATAATTTCGTTTCACCTGTAACAATATTTATGATGCTAATGTATGTTAATTTATCAATAAAGATTCGAGTGGGAAGTTTATGACGTTCATAGTGGAATTCACGAGTTGTTCTGGCGTATTTTTGACAATTATACGCAACAAGAAATTGAACATGGCCAAGCTTATGCATCTCCACAGAATGAAACAGTAAGAATTATTTACTGCTTAAGGTTCCAAGTGTAATAAGAAGTTGTGTTAGTTCGAGGGTTATACCAATAAGCATGGCTTGAAGTTCATATTCGTATGTACAGTTGTTGAAAAGTCATCTGCCCAAGTGGCAAATAGTCATTTAAATGACAATAATATAATAACAACACTAGTTATTACAGGTATGTGACAATACGCAAAATTAAAATTACATGATTCGAAGGATATTCAGTTATCATTTGATCTTTGTTAAAATTACTATACAATTTTTAAAATTGCGAATTTACTAAGAGTAGTTGTAATGGCATGATGATTAAAAGTAATGAAATAATTTTTTCGAGTATTTAGTGATTGATAGAAACTTTTCACGAATCTTAACCAGGTAACAGAAATACATGTATGGAAATATATTGAAATAAAAACTTTTTTGTTCCATTTTAAAGACACTTGAAGAATGTGTGAGTACTTACACCTCATATCCCCGAGGATCGAACTGTTACTGCTCACCCTTCAATGGATGCTTCCACAAACACTTTCAAATTCAACCAAGCATAACAACAACCGGTGAAGATGGAATACATTCTGGTTTGGAGACAGGAACACATGACCACGACTATTTCATTGAAGTTACGGCAATAAATAATGCAGGTGTTTCAACGACCAGATTTCACAAAGTAAGTTGTTCATCATAATGTGATAATGCTTATTCATATGCTTTTATACTCACACTTAAACAGACATCACATACTTTTCATTGGATTTTGCTTCTGAAAGTTTTTGTGTGCGTCCAATGTTCCACTAGTTTTAACTAGCTCTCTTGTGATATTAATATCTTTGTATATTTTATTGTATAGAATCTTATGCAAGTCTCATTACGACTTTGTACAGATAACCATTGACACCTCACCGCCACACGAAGGCTCTGTTCATGATGACATAAGTGGTCAACCGGAAGTAGATTTTCAACAGGGGCTTCAAATCAGTGCTCACTGGGACGGTTTCTTTGACAAAGAGAGCAGTGTTTGGTTTTACCTCTATGCGTTTAGTACAAATTGCTTCCAAGAAACCGACTTTGACATTCATAACACAGACAGTGCCGAAGTATTTGTTTTCTATTATGTTATTGTTACTATGTCTGTCCTGCAATACAATGATATGTAAATGGGTTTTTTATACCTTTCTATTGTCAATTTATGATACACTTTTACAAAGTGCACTTAATTTTTGGAGATCTTGCTCCATTCTGTATGATCTCAATGGGAAGACCAATATATAATACATAGATCGGTCATTTACGGGAAATGATATGAGTCCTAGAAAAAACTGTTATTATAATCTCTAAATGTAAACGTACATGTATTTTGTATTTTTGCTAGGTTCACCAAACCTACTCAACAACAGCCCTCTACTCTGCTCCAACCGAAGGTAAATATTATATCACTGTCGTAGCATACAATCATGCATTGGATGGAAGCAAACCTGTATGTTCTGACGGAGTAACTGTTGATTCTACACCTGCCACAGTCTCGGAAATTATACTTAAAGATTCCATCACTGCTAGCGGGTTAATTAGAGATAATCAGACAGACCATGTCTTCTACATGGCAGCAAACAGGGAGATTGTGAAAATAGACAATCCATCACAGACGTGTCTGTATGTTGAAAAACAATTATATTACTCTACTTTTTGAACAAATAAACTTATCTAACTTAAAGTTGTCTGCGACAGAAACATGTATTGTAATGCAGTATACGTATTGTAGGCATATCTAGACTTTTCTAACTTTCGTGAATTACAAATATGGAAATGTTTAATGAATATTGCAGTAAGGGTCTAGGTTTCATCAAAATTTCTTTTATGTCAAAGGTCTCTTAGAGTATGTAACGTTCTTGATTTATATATGGTATGGTGGTTGCTAATTTAATATTTCTTACTTCATTATATATCTAGGGAAAAGGCTACACTGGTGCCAAATGCAAAGGTTACAACGTTTCCTCATACAAGGTACTTAAATGGCACTAAAAGCTCACAACCTGCGTCAGTGTGTGAAAATACAAATGGAGTTCACGAAAGTTTGATGATGTTCACTAAGTCAGACGCTCATGTAAGTGTTATATTTCTTGTTTCAATCATTGCACTTTCTTTATTATTCAATACACACTCGTTAAGTGGCAAAACAGCCTCATAACTATTAAGTATAGGACTACAATTTTAGAGTAACCACTTTCTGTTATTATGCTCATTTCAACGAGAAGGAACTGGGGAAATACATAAAACATAACAATCGTTTTAATTTATAGTCATATACAAAGACCTATTGTAGCATTTTTATTTGCTAAATTACAGGACACATTTAATCTCTAGAGAAAATGTTTCAAGGAATACCTTATTTCCTAGGTTTTTGTCATATAATATTACAATCAGTGCTGATTTATTGTAGTTACAAGTTTCTTGGAATGTTACATATGGTGCCAGTGGGGTATATGATTATGAAGTTGGACTCTCCTCTCAAGACTCAACTTTTCCTGACATCCTGGAGTATCGGTCAACACAACATCACTCTTTCACAACAATTCTGCATCCTAATATTGTGGAAGGCGAAACATTTTATATATTGATTAAAACTACGACAAAGTCTGGAATCAGTAATACTAAGGTATTATTTTACAGCCCTTGTTTGGAATATTGCATATAAATTAATGTCATACATAAATTATCATTGTAGGTCTTTTTTTCTCAAAAACGACGTTGATGCTGCTTTGTTCATATTTAACTTGCAACGTACATGACTGGTAAAGACTAAACAATCAAAACGTGTTAATGTCTGAAGATGAGAATCACTTAACAGCAAGTTATATTTGACGAATGACTAAATTTAGTTACATATATTTCAAACATTCATACTATAAGTAGATTGGCAGGCTAAGTTGTATAATTGAAAACTGATGTTGCCTTACTAATCACTAAATGCACTTGATAAGATTTCTATTATATACATTTACACAGCTGTTTTTAATCATTTTTGTATTTGCAATGTCTGCCTGTTTTATTTACAATGGAGTATTTACATGATGTGCAATCGGCAATCAAATATTTGTTTGCAGACGATCGGACCTTTTACTGTGATAAAGTCACCTCCAACTTTCCAAGGCTCTCTTACAGTAAGAAAGGAATTATTTGAAGACAACATCTTTCTAATTGTTGATTGGGAACAAGACGATTTTGTTGACCCTGTAGATCCACATCCATTAAACTTCCAAGTATCTGTTGGTAAGCTTTAATAAGATACTTTCATACAAACTGTCATTTGTAAGTTTAAAAAATAGACAAAAAGAAACAGTTAGAATATATTGTTACTAAACTGACTTTTTTCGTTTAATAAAAGACTTCCAACTAATTGGAATATAGATAATAACTAATGTTGTTGCGCAATCAGTAAAACAAACACATTTATTTTTCGATATTTCTCTAATAGGTACATCAACAGAAGGACAAGATATTCTACCATTTGAACGTTTGTCATACGGAGGTTCTTGTCAACAAGCACTTCCTCTAAGCTGCACGGCTATAAATGTCGAAATATTACCATGGTCGTTTCACGGGAAACAAAATTACTTTATAACTATAAAAGCATCAAATCGAGTTGGACTTTATGTATTAACATCGATTACTTACAAACATGATATTGAGTTAGCTTCGAGAGGTCTTGTTCATGATGTGGATGCTAACATAAAAACTGAGGTACATATATAAGTATAAATAATCTTATTTACAGACAATATAGCTCTTACAGATTATGCTTACAGATATGTTAAAATGTTACACGTATGTAAGCTTTTGTTGTCATTTAAATCGCAATTGTAATCATGTTATTCTTCACCTATCGAAAGTTGTAATTCTAATTATTTTCGGTTTAGAATTACTGTTGATACATCATTTACTCTGTCTTATTTATATAAAGTGTAAGTCCACTCCTTTTATTGCATTGCATATTCTAAGTGAGGTTTTAGGTTATTTGTTTTTGCTAAATGGAGATCTTTATCAAATTTTACTTTACAAATTGTGTTTCCTCAGTGGATAAATCGCATTGCACTACTGTAACGCTTGCTAATAAAATGGCAGTTTCTTTAGTGAGTTTTTTATATAGACTGTACTCTACTGTTTTAATCAAACCAACGCTTTCCCACACAGTTTATTGATATCGATGACATTGATTTCCAATCAAACAATGACACTGTAGCTGTGCGATGGGATGGCTTCGATCATCCATATGAAGACATAGCTTATATTGTTTGTTTGAGTGAAGGCGATGGTAATGACTATATAACATGTAGCCCTGTCGAAAGTAAATCGTCACACGTATTCACTGACTTGAAGCTTGCGCCGTACCAGGTAAATATAATTTCAGAACTTCTTCATTGTTTTCTTGCTTTGTTCGTAGACTGAAACTTCCTTTTAAAAAAGCTTTCCGTAGTATGCATATATTAGCAGAATTGAGAAAGAACTAGGTTCCGGTATTTGTTGCTAGTTAAAATAAAAATTGTTTGCATGGATACTGCATGTGTTTGTTATTTAAGATTAAATGAATATAGGAATCATTATTGGGTATGAATGGTTGCATCTGTCACAAAGTTACCATTTTGTTTGATACAATATTGAAATATCACATGTTTTACATTTAGACATATCATCAGTCAGTGCTTTTTCAAGATTAAATGAATCATTGAAATACCATCACCTGTTTTACATTTAGACATATTACCAGACAGTGATTGCAGTAACAGAGGCAGGAAATACGACCGTAACATCTGATGGCGTGACTTTGGTGATAGAAAATGATCATCTCTCCGGTATTATTATTTATGACGGTCCAAGATGTAACCTATCCGACACCAGAAATGGTATGAAACATTTACATGACAACATACTCCTTCAGTTCTATTTCATGTCGAAAGAACTACTTTACCTTATACAGTTATATTTTGTTGAAATGATATACAAATATGTTATATTTTTCTTAATTTTTATTCTCTGTCTTTGTAGTGCGGTGTATTATTTAGATTTCTGAGTCCCATGAAGTCCTTATTTTGACTTTTCTATAAATAAGACTTAAAAGAGACTTATCCTCACATAGTGGACATTTTAGTTTTACCAAAGGAGATCATATATACTATATACACCACATGAGACACTGTTCTTACGATCGTTAAAAAAGTGAAGTGCTATTCCACCTTTCAAAACATGGAAACAAAAGAAAATGTTGGTACAATGATACATGTAGTTTTACAACATAAGTGTACTGATCTATGTTTTTACGTATCCAATGCCATACGTTATCCAGAACTACTCTGCGTGTACATAGTAGCTTTAACGATATTAGCCTATTCTTTAATCCAGAGTTATGCATCTGATTTTATGCAATAATGTATAGCCTTTTATTTTACAATTATCGTTGTTTTGAATACCGTTGTATTGCAATTGTTTGAAGCCAGTTGCCAGTTTACAAATATCATAGTCTCATAGTTTTGTAATGTTTTCAGATATTAATCTGGATAAATACCATCATACAGAGGTAAATATTATCGTTCTTTAGCTTTATAAATGCTCAACCCGTGTAATGAACATAAAAATAGAATTTCAACATCATACTCAATATTTAATATTCAGTCCGCTATGTAATAACATACTTAGTCTAGTTTAAGTATAGGCTTAGTTTGCGTGCTGTTTATATGCATGCATTATCAAGAGAAAATGCAACACAATCGTTTATAAATGTCTGCTTCAGGACAAACGACAGCATTGCCAAAATAAACTTGAGTACCAGTCGTCCACAAATAAATTAGAGGCTCACTGGGTAATTCCCGAAGATAAACGACATATTTCTAAGGACGTATATTGGACAGTGGAAGAAAAGGCACCAATTGCAGGTATTACATACAAACTCATAGCTGTTTATGATACGTGTTGTGAAAAAAGCTAAGTCCATAGCGTGGGATAATATGCTACATGAAAAATGGTTTTAGTTTGATATCTTTGCACAGTTGACGGTTGATTTTCAAAACAATCGTAGTTGAAATGAGACTCGTAACTGATAAATATCACAATCAGAGAATAATATGGTGACGATCGTCTGAGGGAAAGATAATTGATCTCGCGATTGTGTGACGACACATATTTAGTTTGCGGGACAGCAGAAGAACTTTTCAACTTTTCAAATACATGTAGGTTTATTTGGAGATGGTAATGCAAAAAAAACTTAAATTTTCACTGCGTATTAAAAACTTCCAGTTTAGTAGGAATATGTACTGCACATTGTACTGTTCTCCATCTGGTTCGATGTAAAATCTTTCAAATAAAGCAAAACTGTTGCCATACTACCAAGTAAAACATTACCTGTATAAAATCCCATACACTGTCATCTCTCAGACTTGGAAATATTAATTTGCACGTTATTTCCGCTTTATAGTAGAAAGAGAGGGAGAGAGAGAGATCTTTATCATTCCTTCAATTATTTGAGACCACGTACCCTTTCAACTTACAATTATTATCAAATTTTCGTTTGAAAACACTGTTTTAAATAAAACTAAATGCATAAAGCTGTGCCGCCCTGTAAAATATTAGGTGTCTTAAAACATCATCGACAAAAACAACTTAATCGATCGGATAATCGTTATCTTGAAATGCTCTAAATTCAATATTTTAAGTTTGAAATTCTGTTTTTTTTCCTCAATTTTAATAATACGTATTTTTTCGTCACTGTATCAGTTGCAATTGCTAACCAAATTTTTTTATCCTGTTGTGGAGACGTTATTCGAGCTTCTTTTAATTAATGCCAATTGCAATTGAAATTTACACGCTTATGTGCATCTATGTCCGAACCTCAGATATATTGCTCATCAATAATGGTGCATTGATGTGATTTAAATAAATCTTTTAATTGCAAAGACCATTTTTCAAAACTGATTTTAAAGCATCTGTTTTCAGACTTCTGGACACCAATAAGACCATTCCTGCACCTTATGTCAGTTGACCATTTACACCATAGTGACTTGATATTGACCCCTGGGCGAAAATACAGAATTTCACTTCAGTTTTGCGCTGAGCAGTACTGCTTCATGCCATTGCAAAGTGACGGTGTGACTGTGATACCAAATCCACCTTCAACTGGTCATATAAATGTTATAGAAATGGAGTCAAAACTTACGGTACCTAATGATAATATTATGCAAATAGCGGGTATTTACTTTATTCTTTGATGTAAATTAATAAAACGTCACCGAGTCAGATAATCGTTTATTTCAGGCCAAAGACAACTCATAAACGGTGCAAACATCATTTCAATTCGCATATATCTAGAAAACTATTCTTGTCACAATATCCGAAAATTAAAAGTGAATTTAAACTACTTCTGATTACTTTCTATGTTATACATTGAAACATTTAACGGTTTAATTCAAGCTTTTGTGCAACAATGGGTTTTTTTCGAATATTAATTACAGTTAGAGAAATATTTCAAAATGTTCAAATTTTATCAGGTTGCAATGGCGCCGTTCAGAGACAGTGATATAGAAGATGAAGGGGAACAACTCCGTGTGATGGACCATTACGAATGGGCTTTCACAGATTCGCACGAAGACGGTCGTTTGATCAGCAAGTGGAAAAGGATAAATATTACCGATCAAACTGAAAACAATGTATCAGTTTTTACAGATATTAATAAAAAGAGCTTTTTATTTAAGACAATAATTAGTGTTTTGATCGATATTATTATATGGAGAAAACTAGAATTACTCGAGAAAAACCTGTTGTCAATCAAACGAACTAAAAATTCCTTTGTCACAATTTCAATATTTTACTAGAAGAATATTTATTCATTTTGGAAGATTTAGGTACATCTCTAGAAATTTCACTTGTCGATTGCTTTCTTTGCAATGATTATGCATGTTTCGTAAAATCTAGTCTTCTTATAGTGAATTAAAAGGTAGACCTCTTACTACAGAAGAATATTTTGATAATTGCCTCTCGATAGACGAAAAACGAAAAAGGTTAATCATGACAGTTTTCTCACTCAGATAAAATTTGAGATCGACCTGCGAGGTAGTATATCCTTCACGAAGTGCTGGAAGGTCTCGGTACGTGGATATACTAAAGCCGGACTTTCTTCTTTGGTATCTTCCGAAATCAGGAACTGTAGCGATATACAACAAGTAAGGTCAAATATCGTTATTGATGCCACAGGAGAACCAAGTCTTTCATCACGTAAGACTCTCTGTCTCTGTCTCTCTCTCTCTCTCTCTCTCTCTCTCTCTCTCTCCGCGCTCACATCATCACGTAAGTTACAATGCTATCTGGATCGGTACCGATGGGAAAAACTCAAATGTTAATTATCTTACAGCTTGATTTTACTTGTATACATCAGTCATTTGATCATATTTTCTCCTTAGATTCAACAATATAGTGTAGTTTCATGCAATTGTCTTTGGTATTTTCCGAGACACTTTCTCAACTTGTTCTGTTAATCTCTACGGCAACAGTTACATAGCAGCCACTACATTTTTCGTGCCCTATATCGATAATATTTAGACCTTTATCAATAATATCATAGCAGAATTTATCTAAGATTAAATTTATACAGAGGGCGGTCACGAAGGTCAAGGTGTCTATCTGGAAGAGAATGCTAAATGGTCGGTCGATGATATTGATTATACACCCTATAGTAACATTTTCTCAGCCGTTTGGCCGACACTCAGGTAAAGGACACGTTTAATTTAAATTAATAAATTGTATTCCCAGGCAAAAAATGAAAATAACAGATTGTGTATACTGGTCCAAGAAAAAAACAGATTTTAGCTCATGAGCAAGTTTCTATTTTAAATGACTACTGTAACAATGTATTTGACGGTATTCACAATTCAAGTCAGGGAATACCTTACGTCGACAATAATTCATTTGGTCCGTTTCTAGGCTGCAATTCTGGGGGAAATATTTAAGCGGTAGTGTAATTAAGAAAATAAACCTTATGACGAGACGTTTGATATATATATATACAAATATTAAGTTGAAATTCTGTTTTAGGTTAAAACGTAATTGTACATTTAATTGTTTAAGAGAAATGATAAAGTAATACATGTATACAAACTTCTATAATTCTATGCAAAAAATGGTTTAATTAAATTTCAATTATTATCATATTTTCTATGAATATATATTTTTGTTTGCCTAGATTGTACCAAAATATACCATCATATTTCATGAATATTGGGGTTTCCCCGTTGAATATAACATCTATATGTAGAATGACGAGATGTAGTCATTTTGCCCGAGCTATTTGTGATACATGTGCATTTCTTTTGTGATATTCACCATATGGATGTAATATTGAATTAATATTATTAAAAGTATTGGATAAGCCCGTAATTGAACATTGTATGAACATTCTTATATTTACTTTATCATGCTACATAAATCGCTCACAAACCGTTTTGATTTCTCATAGACACCGAAATTACACGTGGGCTGTCTTGAGAATGAATCCGGATGATCCATTGACATTTTATAAACCTTCCGAGGAGCTTCTCCTTCAAGACCCATGTTCTCATCCAAATACACAGAAGTGCGGACACACAAGTAAGGTGATATTCTCATTTGTTGCCCACTAATTTGTCTGAATCTATAATGAAATAACTACAATAATAAGCTAGTAACAAGCTAAATGAATTATACAGAGTTTTATGCTTAATCTTAAGAACCATATCGTTACATATTTGTCTTAGAATTGATGCAAATTCACGGAATTGTACGTCATTTTGCGATATAAAAATAAGAAAAAGAGAATGAGTAAATTTTCACTGGAAAAAATATAGGTCAAATATACGAACGAAGCTTTTAAACATTTGTAACATATCAAATATGTATACTTGGGCAACACTCGCTAGGTGCTCGCTTGCATGTGAATATCCTCCCTTTGTCTGTCTTCCGTGAATAATGAAAGTTGATGTTGCACTAAATGGTCTACCTAAGATGCAGTTTTTATGTTCAACCTAACTTAGAAGAAAATACTACATCTTAGTAATATAGATTTTTAAGTCGAATTGTTTTCATTTCAATTAGTTGCATTATTCAGCTTTAAACGCATATCGCATTTTTTTTATTGAAGAAGACTTTTTTGATGCTTGTAAATCTTTTGCATTGTCCAAAAATGTTATAAATAATCAGTCAAGCACATTTCTTCGTACTTATACTTAGAGTTGTCAGTATTTCTTTTCATGAATGGGTTGAAGTCTAAATCACTCGATGACTAGTTATAATGACTAAGGGTCTTCAACATCTTCTTTACAACAAACTTTTAAAGTATTTGAATAACAGGCTTTCTGCCAGTTATTTTGTTGAAAGTCAAGGCGAAAATTAATGTATGTTGAATAATTTAAAGGTGTTGAATATGTAAATGCCGTGTTTGCTGATCATCCTCTTGAGCACGGACACAGGTATATGGTCTGTATACACGCTAGTAACACGGCAATTGAACATGAATTCTGGACACAACAATTAGATGACGTGAACACATGTAGTGATGGGATGACCGTTGATCTCACTCCTCCGACAACAGCTGATGTATGGATAGGGCTTCAAAAGGGGGATAGATTTCAGGTACATTGATTTTACATTAGAATAAGTTTGTTTTGTTATTTCATACTGTAACACAAAATTATAAGTTTATGGAAAACTGAAAACAAGTTTATGACAAACACCACGAACAGCCAATATTGCCATTTAGCCCATATAGCCATAGCTGCATTGAGGTTATATTGCTTACAAAAATAAATAGTAAAAGTACAATATTCAAAGTGATTACTAGTTAATGTATTTTAACAGACGGGTGAATCTTGTGGGACTTATCATTTCTTTAAAAGGACATGTAAAATACAAACATATATTTACATGTCACATGATACGTTCCCTATTAAAGTATTGTACGTAAGTTTTGTTATTTTTTATCTTTAGCATTTTCTGTAGGAGAACTCCATTTCTTGTGCGACAATGCATTACCTACGGTACAACTCAATTACTTCTGTGCATTATATGGAACATTTTCGTAACTTAACAAACGAAATAAAATCTGCTTGATAAACTTACGTTATGAACAGAAAGATTGTCGTTGAAAAACACAAATTTATAATACCGTTGGCTGTTTCTGCTTAAGTATAATTATGTAATGCAAGAACATGTAAATTTCTGGGTTTACATGTACAAAAAACGCGGAAAGCTGAATTGTGTCGTACATATACATCTATCATTTACTTTCGTATAATTATGGACCTGTCTCGAACAAATTTCAGACTTCAACATCTGATATGACAGTCTACTGGGAATCTTTCACGGATGTTGAAGAATACGGATACGCCGTTCACGGCAGTGGGATTTCTTCTTACGATGTGGCTATAGGTATTTAACAGTTCTATTGTTTGTCCCTTCAGCATCTTATAATTGTGTACCTTGGCTGCTGCCTTTCCTCATAGCTAAGAATTCATTTTCTGGTATGAAGGGATTACTTTACTTATTCTTTAATTATAATTGCTATTATTGCTTGATCATGGAGGATCAGAAGAGATAAGGCTGTGCATTGAAAGTACTACATGTACCTCTCGTTTTGACAGTTGTTTGAAAAAATTCAAATCACAAATATCAAGAACACATACATTATTTCAAAAGTATAAGGACAACAAAAACTCAACGTATGAATTACATGTACATATTTAAAGGGATCAGTACATTTAATTAAAACTAGAAATATGTGTTTCTGCTTTATATTAAATCCTGGGCATTTCCGGAACATTTAACTTCTGCTAGTATATGGTTTGTGCTTAACTGAGAAGGGTACTCACTAAAAGTTAAAGTGGTTTTTTTGCAAATAATTTTAGGAACGTCTGCTGGAGGAACCGACGTTGTTAGTTTTACGAATGTAGGATTGATGAATCATCACACCTTTAGTCATCTAACGCTACAAGGAGGTCATACATACTTCGCAACAGTTAAAGGTATGATTGTTGAAATATTTCTTATTCCAAACAACTAATAAATCCGAAATTAGATAATTTACAATAACCATTAACATTTCTTTACAATATATTTTAACGTTGTGACAGGACACCCCGAAACTCCTGTGTATTGCATCTGGTTCTACTTTAAATCGGGTTTGTTCCCATTTTGGTCGTAAGATAGCAACATCCAAACCATAGATATGGCTTGTCAATACAAAACAAATTATGGCAATCTAGGTATAACTTCCTACTGATGCTTTCTCACAATCCATACTGAACATACACCTACACACTTTTAAGCCGTTCATGTCCAGTATTATCATGAAAATTGGCAGGCAGAATACTAGATTGTCAGCAGTTTGGGAGCCTTCACTTGTATGTCATCAAGGATGACAAAGTGATTATATTTACCGTTTAGCCTTGATCAAAAGAAAGTTATTTCATTTCACAGCTTACGATTTCACCAATCAGACATCCCAGTCAGTATCTGAGGCAATGAAAGTTGACACCACACCTCCGACACGGACGGGGAAAAGTATCAGCGTTGGTGACAGACACATCAAGAGTACGCGTTTTATATCTGCGTGGTAAGAACACGACATTTTTCCTTTGAAATAGCCGTATTATCATAAATTTGTTATTCCCTGTAAACAGCTAAATTGCAAATTTTGATGTTTAAAAGAGTTATAAAACATGAATTTAAAAAGGCCATGTTCAATTATAATAAGAAAAAAGGTCGATCAAAACTGTCATGCGTCATTTATCGCACTGTTTACTACACTTACGCTAACAAAAAGATTCATCAAGTTGTATGCGTTTTTAACGAAGGTATCACGTCTAATTGTGGGAACTACTCGTCTAAAACCCAAAAGAACTGATTTTAAAGTTTTAATAAAATTTTAATCATCGTTTAGTTATTCCTCGTTTGAAATCCGCTTGTAACATGATGTGTTTATGCTTAAATTAGACCAGTACGTAGAAGATCTTCAAAATTATATATCTTTAATGATTGATCAAAGATATATTTCGGAACTTAAGAGCAGTGCGCTGAAAAGCTGTTCAAAAATTTAATGAAAAAAAGATCAAGCCATTTACAATAATCACAAAATTATACTTTTCGCTACTTGAATAAAACGAATATTTTTATGAATATTGAAAACATCTGTCTTTTCACTTTCAAACAGTTGGTACGGTGCATTTGAAGATTCAGAAAGTGGAATATCCCATTATGAGTGGTGCGTGGGAACGCACGCTGGATATAATGACGTAATGGATTATATAATCAGCGTTGAGGAATGTGGACAAACGCCTGCCGACAATCCTCTAACCCTTACGGAAGGTCATCTCTACTTCATAACAGTCAAGGTAACTGGTGGATTTTGCATAATTTATTGTCTTTCGTCTGAATAAGTATGATTGTAAAGACAAGCAGCCCGAAATGTAGATCTGAATTATATACTGAGCTAACGTATGGCTACAACGCATTTCTGTCGATTATCAGTATAAAAAGCTTTTGATTCTTTGTTATCTATACACTTTTCATATTTTAGGCGTACAACAATGCTGGCCTCTTCAGTCTCCAGTCATCATGGGCAATAAGTGTAGATGTATCCGGACCTATACCGGGACATATTTTTGATGGCGCATATATGAACGGAAGCGTTAAAGATATAGATTTCACAACAAACTCTTCAGTTATAAAAGCACACTGGACGGATTTCCATGATCCCCATACTATCGTAAAAGAATACTATATCAGCATTGGAACATGTAGAACGTGTGAAGATATACTTACCCGTTATCCCGTTGGAGTTGTGAACAGTAAGTGTCCCCATTGCTTTTTGCAGTGCATGTATGTTTTTAATAAACATCAAATAAATGCACATTGGGTGTACGTAGAACATGTAAATAACATATATAATTCATTACAAAATATTTCCATGGGTTTTCAAGTATTGACTTGAAATATCTGACCAATGTGCAAATAAATCTACCCTTTTAAACTGCCATGCTGAGCTACAGGAATACATTACTTAAACACGGACAGATGTGGTCCTCGGAAGCCCAGTGGTTAGGGCGTTAGCCACCGGAAGGGAGGTCCTGGGTTCGAATCCCAGTCGGAGCATGAGATATTTCCTTTAGCACAGACACTGATGTCACGTACGCCTCAGTCCACCAAACTGTAAATGGGTAGCACCGATGAAAAACTCGCTGCCCTTCTCGCGCAAGCGTGATGACATCTGGAATGAGTGTTCGAGAACGATTTAATAAAAACAAAAATAATATCATAAGTAATAGTAATAAGTTAGGGAAGCTTCGTAATCGAACAAAAGTAAATTCATATAAACCTGTGACGTTTTGATTTACCTAATGATACTTACTTTTATCGTTCATTTACGATATTTTAAATTCTATCACGAAACCTTTGTAGATCACATATTTCTACATTTATATGAAGGTTTTGGTTTAGACTCTGTGATACGTTACGTTCAGTGAAACAAGATAAAGAACACTATAATGATTAAAATTATGTTTTAAAGGCCACAATAATTTTCAACAAACGCATCATTTATCTTCTTAAAATACAACATAAACAGATGTTCGTTGACACTTTATACACATGCCGTTATAATTGTGATGTCAATGTTTTTTGATGATGTTAGAGGTTTGATGCAAGAATATATTTCAGGTTTTACTATCAGCAACCAACATTTGTCCGAAGGTGTTAAATATTTTGTAATTGTAACTGCTTGTAACACGGCTGACTTGTGTTCTTCCGCTTCAACTGATGGCTTCATTGTCGACACAACACCTCCAGTCCCAGGTCACGTGTTAGATGGTATTCACGGTAAAGACATACGATATCAGTCCTCCAGGTAATCCCTGATAATTGTCATCCACTATCCCTCATCAGTACGGACTACTTGTATTCATAAAAAGTTCCATTTACTCGGCTCATTCTTGATTTTTTATGTTTGCATTTATGAATATCATACAAGACATATACAGTAAAGGAAATTTCCTCAGATGTGTGTTAATAAGAAGCATCAAAAGTAATTAAATTTGCTGCAACACTTTTTAGTCCAAAGACAGTTCGTATGAATACAAAAAAAAGGTTGTATGTAAATGATGAATTACGCAATGCACAAGAAAATGTACGGAATATGAAACATTGTTAATCTATTATATATAGCAGCTCAAAGTAAACTGGAATTATTATTAACGTGATATCCACTGTCGGAGAAGATCAGCATCAACACAACGACAATACTTCCCACATATTGAAAACTTTTCTGTTTTTGTTCTCAGACAGGTTGTTGGATGTCGGTGGTATGGGTTTTATGATACACAATCAAGTATTTCTCACTATGTTTGGCGTTTAGGATTATCAAAGGGCGCTGATGATATTCTGCCGTCACGAAACGTGCATAAATCACAGGAAGGATTGTTACCGGATTACCAGAGCTTGACCGGAGGGTTACTTCCGAACAAATTGCCCATCTTTTGTACAGTTAGGGCATATAACAAAGCAGGTATATAGTATCACATATATGTTCACACTAGTTCTTATAAAAAGTCTTCTGTTATAAATGTCATGTATTTTATGGCTTATTAACTATATAAATGTTTCTATTTAATATTTTCTTTTATCTACAGGCATGTTCACGGAAATGTCTTCAAATGGATTTATCATAGATGATACAGCTCCAATATTTTCTGTACCACTTACACAATCAACCATTGGAAGCATTGTAGATGGAACTTCAATACTTCGCTCAGTGTTGAAAGTTTATTGGCAAGTTGAAGACACAGAGTCTTACATTGAAGCACAGTATCTCTCTATCTCCTCTCATGTTGGTGGCGACTTTAATTCTTCCTCTACCTGGGTGAGAGAAAAATTTGAAAATTTAGTTCTATACAACTTACTTGATAATAAGTAGAATGTTTAGCATCTAACGTGTAATTTATATGAAGTGTTGATACATTTATCTACAATTTTATTTTATATCTCTAACACACAAAATATAAGTACATGTAAGTAAATAAAGAAAAACGTATAACATAATAATTATTCATATATCAGGTACCAGGCGTAGTGAGAGACTTCACTTTTACGGATCTAGACTTTCATGATGGAAGTTACTACGACGTAAAACTAGTCGCATGTAACGGTGGAAAACTGTGTCAGCAGTCAATATTAAGCAGCATTCTTGTTGACAGTACTCCACCGACGCCAGGTATGTGGAATAGCCAATTAAAAAAGTAAACATCATTAACTTAAATGTACGCTTAATAACCCAGACACGCTGCTGAGTCGAGGCAAATCGTTTCGCTACGTGGCACAACCGTTATTTAATAGTCCATTGTGTAAGAAGTACGTTGACTGTCATGGACTTTTTACGCCACCGAAGGGAGGCATATTAAAATCCGTCTGTGCGTCCCTACTTACAATTCGTGTCTGGACTGTAACTTTGTCATGCATTGAAGGATTTTAAAATAACTTGGCACAAATGTCTAGCACATCAACACGACGTGTCGCGTACAAGACCCACGTCCCTAGCTCAAAGGTCAAGGTCACACTTAGAGTTTGAAGGTAATGGATTCCTCTATACATTCGTGTCCGGACTGTAACTTTGTCATGCATTGAAGGATTTTAAAATAACTTGGCACAAATGTCTAGCACATCAAGACGACGTGTCGCGTACAAGACCCACGTCCCTACCTCAAAGGTCAAGGTCACAGAGTTTGAAGGTAATGGATTCCTCTATATATGCATATATGCACACATTCGTGTCCGGACTATAACCTTGTTATGCATTGAAGGATTTTAAAATAACTTGGCACAAATGTCTAGCACATCAAGATGACGTGTCGCGTGCAAGACCCACATCCCTACCACAAAGGTCAAGGTCACACTTAGTGTTTAAAGTAATGGAAAACTGTATGCATGGTTACTCTGTCATGCATGGGAGGATTTTAAAAAATTACATAGCACATTTATTGAGCACATGGAGAGGACACAGACTGTGAGGCACCTCTTTCGGGGGCATTCGTCACTTGTGAGGGACAGCTCTTGTTTAATTATGTCTCGTTCTATCAGTGATGTCTTCCGCGGAAAATACTTTTCAAACATTAAATAGGGCATTCAAAACTTGGTTTATAGAAAATCGACACCTTTTAAACAAAGCCACGTAACTTGTGTAATATTTAGTTTAATTAATGACAACTTAAAACCCGTGATAATATATATTGTATTTTTTATATCCTATAACTTTCAAGTAGGTGTATGACCAGACTGGCGCTCAGATCACTGCGTTTACGTATATTTAACTAAATATTGCTCTACTGATACTATTTATAGGTGTATTTGCTATCAATACGGACCATGCAGCGGCACTAAATCGCCAACCGGAAGGCTGGATGACTTGGAATGCTTTACAAGTACAGCTAGCATGGCTGGGGTTCGAAGATTTGCATTCGGGCATACAATTTTACTCGGTAAACGTCGGCAGTCAGTTCATGGGAGATGATCTTAATCAGGTATACTTTCAACTATCTTGAAGCTGTAATTACAAACGATATGTTTGTTTGACTGCTCATTCACTTTAGATTAACGAATAACATATATAATGTATATGTTAATGAATGAAAGAGAGTAGTAAAATGTATACGATTTTGAATAACTACTTTCGGTTATCCTATCTGAAAAAAGTGCGATATTGCGTTAATATAAATATTTTATAAAAACTGTTTATATGTTTTACATTTTCATAGGATCCTGGAAATCCATATATTATTCAACATGATACAAATGGTACGTTCTACGAAGACGGTATGGTGCAAACCTATTCAGTGTTTACTAAATCGTTGTTAAAATACAACACTATCTACATTAGCCTAACAGCAACAAATAAGGTAAGATTATAAGATATGTCGTACACGATCATCTGATAAGTTGTTAATCAATAGTGTTAGACATAACAAAAAATGAGTTGGTAAATGTGTTACTACACATTCAACTGCAAATGTTTAAAATACGATGTGCAAAATTTTCAAACTTGCGGCGCAAACGACATAATCTTTTATTTGTTTGTACTACATTTGTGTATATGATAAAAAATTACAAATATTGATATAGCTTTTATTATGTTGAAATATTGTGTGCAATTAATTTTTGGCGTCAATATTTTATATTACGTTATCAAGTTTAAATACAATTATTCTTTGAGCAGATCGTAGTCTATCTTCAGTTGTATGGGGATTTCATCAAATATGTGTTTGTAATCAAGGGTTTATCAGGTGATAATGTCATTCCCTGAATGAGCGTCGAAGCAACAACTGTCATCCTTAGTGGTCGACACGATAACCTGAGGGATTCTTTGAAAACAAAGGATCCATAATTTGTAACAATTTCTTTAATGTGTTTTGTCAATTATAATGTTAATGTTATATACGTAACAAACATTTTATTTGGTAAGGTCGGTTTGAACAGCAGTATACTACACTCGCAATTTGACCTACTTTACGGTGGGATCATGACATTAGTCAGACGGTGTGACAGTCAAACTTGTCTCGGTCATTGTGTATGTGCACCACATCAACAGTTGTGCCACAGTGAAGATACAACCTGTTCAGATTCATCAGGTATATTTTTCATTACCAAATACAGAACTGTATATTCAAAGAGAAGCTTCTTTGTTTACCTACTCTTTATTGCGAAATACATTATTATTTCATGATCAAAGGGACATACATGTACCCTATAACTGGTGTCAAAAAATAACCTCAAAAACATAAGTAATAGAATCTTTGGAAGTATTATAAATTAACCTAAAAGTTCCAGCTATGCATTCCCAGTCATTATCGATGAAATAAGAGGTTTAATAATCTATGTAGAGTGGTTGTTGTTCAATTAATGGGTCGATGCGATTTATTACAGAAAGCCTCTATAGTGATGAATTGTTGTAAAATGGGGCATTTTTCGCAGTAGGTTCTTGCTTGAAATTGAATTAATTTATCATTGTACGTGCATTGAACACATAATCTATGATTCGACAACATAATCTGCTAGATGTAGGGAGTGCCCCTTTAATGTCGTCGATAAAGCGTCACACTTGAAACATTACAACTCATAAATATGAATGTTTTATATCAGATTTCATGTATCTAGCAAGCAAGTCCGATTCAAATAAAGCAGTATGAACCACACTGGCATGTCACAATAGGTACCTCTAATGTTCGTGTAGGTCACACATTTATGAAAAATGACATCAAAATGACCACTGAACCAGTGCCTTGTGAACTGACGTTAGTACACTTGTTACTTATATTTCAATAGTGTTTTCTTTTTTCTATCTTTTAGTATATTAGAAAACGTGTTGCATGTGTAATGAAATATTGTAATTCCCTACTGCATTATGGTGACGTGAGATGCTTAAAGCACAATAAATGCTTTAAAGTATTTAAGGAAGATGCTTTGCTATTTTTCTTTTCCTTGTGTAACTTATCGAATGGAAAATGAACCAGTCAACTAAGGTGGTGTATCTATTCTTACTAGGGTATTCGGTATATTCAGTAGAAATAAAACTGTCAAACAAATTTATATGTCTATGATATTGAAAGTAATCATAGTAAATATTATTTACAAATCAATCAGTGTTCATTTTATCATTTTCTTAAAATTATGCTGGTTATTTTGAATTGTCAGGTTACTAATATGCTGAGTCAGGCACAAAACAGTTGTAATTATGTATATTGAATTTTCTTATGGGACTGATTATGCTATTATAAACGCCGATGACATGCTTACAAGTCATCACAGAAGAGTTGTTGATATACACAAAACAGTTGAAAACATTGTATATGATATATTGGTGCGGCATAGCTTTTACTCAGTGGAATGACTGATTCAGAAATAAAGTCCGTATTCATTTGTTATTGAAGGAACGTACGCCCCTGTGACCGTGAACGATTACATTGATCTGCGCTTTCCAACTGATGCTGCACCTATCAGCTTCTCTCCATTAAACACAATGTTAGCTGCAAGATGGACAGTCCAAGAAACAACTTCAAGCGTGCCTCAATGGTGAATAAACTTCATTAAGATTTTTTTTCGGACTGAAAGACATAACAGTCAAACGTTAAGTTTAAAAAATAGTTTTACATGTATTAGACGTTTTCCTCAAAAGTTTGTCAACAAATGATATTAAGTCCCCTTACGTCACCGTTACACCTATAAAGATGTGTCCTATTATACCCAAGAAGTGAATTCCAAAAGCGTAAAATGTAAACACTTGTTGTAAAATGTTGTTGTATACTTTTGTGTAAGACTTCTGTTTAATAGTGAGATATTTATACTAAGCACTGTCATTGTTTAATAATCATTATTATATAAATCAGTATGAATGTGCTTGAATGAGAGTAAGTTGTTTTGTATATCTTAGCTGGAGCACTTACGATTTCTCTTCGCGCTCACGGAGCAATGACGGTAATAATTATTATTTGTAAAGTCTGTTTTAGTAAGTAATTATGATTAGAAACATATGATTGTCACTAACGTATCATCTGATTGTGCCCCTGCTATAGGTATGAATGGAGCGTTGGAGAAACGGCTTATGGCACACCTATAGGTGTTTTTGATCAGGCAGAAGAGAAAGTTTGGCATGAAGTTGGAACAGGAACACGGTGGATCGTCACATTTGAGAAAGGTAATTACAAAAGAGATTTAAACCACATGATGTTTATTTCATTTACGTCAAAGGAAGATTTACCTGTACAGTGTATTAGAGCTGGATAGTCAACCCGCCAACCCTGTTCATGGAGCTTGTATTTACCTCACCATTAAGGAAATCACCATAACTATAATTATTACGTGTATGTTCATGCCATATTTTTAATCATTGACTTTAATTTTCAAGTTAATTCTTGATGTAGTTATTGGTTAAAGCAGATATTTCAAACGACTAGTTGCGTGCGGCAAAACATCTTACAAGAAATGGAAGAAAATGTAAATTTCTTCTAAGCACGGGAAACAAAGATATCAGTATAATTGTCTGACTTCCTCTCTAACAGGCCGTGAAATGATGGCGAATGTGAAGTACTCGTTCTTTGTTAAGGCATGGTACAGTGACAACGTCTTTTCGATCTACAAAAGTCCCGGAGTAATAATTAATCCATTCACTCCAAAAGCAACAGTTATAAGAGGACGTCGTGTGAAAGAAGTGTCACCAGGCCTATCAAGTGACATTGACTTTTCCTCGAAAACGACGCTTATAGAGGCTAACTGGACAGGCAAATTTTTAAACAGCGATGGAAGTCTCGCAAAATATCATCTGTATTTGAGCACAATTCCGGGAGGTATATATTTTAATGAAAGTTTCAGTACATGCTTTGCTAAATAGAGAATATTAGGCTACTGTCTTTTGATAACATGTGATATCAGGTGAGGTAGATGCGGTCGGAAAAGGCGAGGCTCTGCCGAGCCTTTTCCGACCGTATCTGCCGAACCTGATATCACATGTTGTCAAAAGGCAGTTGACTAATATTCTATTTATCATGCAAATCTTCATATTGTAAATTTTTGACACTTTTAGGGGCCTAAAATAGAATAAATACGGTATTTATAAAAGAAAATGATTTCAAATTACTACATGTGCCTCGAAAAATAGTTCTACATTTCAAAGGACAAAAAATATATAAACGACATAAATATAGCTTTAAAATTACCTTCATGAGACTATTTATCAATGTTTTTCTGTTCTAATGTAATGATATTGTTTCGCAAACAAAATATTTGCAAAGACACACGCAAGAATTTCCATGTAAAACACTGACATTTCAAAAATGACGGCGTGGACTCAACACCACTGGGGTATTCTAATTGTAAACAAAGGAGGAACTTGAGAGTTGATGAGTGAAAAGTGAGCGGTTTAAAGACAGTTTTCAACTTTTGATAGGTAGCTGATAGGTTTCAGGCCATTTCTACCACGCATTAAGAACTTACTGTGAAAATTGGATAGTGCTAAAAAAATGAAAATCAACTTTTTCTCAAATTTTGCCTCAAAATTGCTGTAGATGGATAGCAAATGATCTAACTAAGAAAATGAATACCAACAACCCTATGTTTATTTCAAAAATAAAAAATTCTACAGGGGATTTTCAATTTTTATGGTGCCTTGCTGTTCGTTTTAAATCATTCAATTTAACTATTTGGGCTGTATTTTTATGCAATAACTACATCATTAACAATGATTTGTAAACAAAAATACAAAAATGATAGGATAAATGAAATGTTTTGATTACTTTTTCTCTGTGATTGCACTTGAGGAGTCTTGCTTGTTGAACTGGAAGTAGTCCGGCATGTGGGCGTGGTTACAAAGTGTTATCACGTCAGTGACGTGATATCATTTTAAAATATCGGACGGGTGTTATCGGTCAGATTTAATGCTAGTTGCATGATAAAGATAAAGTAGCAGGTCTACAATATGACTGGCAAATTAAGAAATCAATACAGTGTTATACATGTTTACCCATTTTGTTTTGCAATTGACATAATAGTCATGTACATGTAGAACCCTATTCCTTTGCTCCTAATCTTGCGGTAGTGTATTTTACCGCCCAGGAATGAGGGGATCGGTGATCGAACACCAGAAATAACACTTTAAAACCTGTTTATGTTATAAAGAGAAAATTACTAATATTATTAATGAATCAGTACTACCACGTCACGACAATTGTGCAGTTTTATACCACGCTTGTGAAAGAAAGTGACAAAACTTTTTATTTCCTGCAGGTCACGATGCCCATGTTCTGTCTACTGATCTATCTCCGTCGGTTACATCGTATGACCTCACAGGGCTTCACTTTGATGATTACACGAAGTACTACACAGTTGTACAGGCTTTCAACCACGCTGGTCTCCATACCACAGAAGTTTCAGATGGTTTCATAATAGATACTAGTCCCCCAACAGTTGGTGTTGTTCATGATGGCAAAGGTATCATATAAGAGTAGAACACCGTAAAAGCTACATAGATATAAGAAACATTGTCTGTGATCCATGGATATGTACCTCTTATAGAAAATCGGAGTCTATGGATGATGTAAGGATATCAAACCAATAACAAGACTGCCTTTTAGAAAATCTTGCAGTGGCAAAAATTTCTTTGCCGGTAAAAGCAGCCTTTATATATGTAGGGGAAATAAACATGCGTTTAATAAATACATGTAACGCGTGTATTAGTAATTAAAGAAATATTTATTATCCAGAGTTGATCACAAAATTAATAATAATTACCTAAATGTGAGCTCACTTGAGCTTATTAGTTGTCTTTGACAGATTTCTTTAGAATCAAAGACACTTTCCTCATTGATGAGTACTAGCTCGTTTAACTTTGCGTAGAATTGCACAAGAGTTAGTTAATTGAAGTGATCAGAAGTAAAGTAAGAATGACACGTTCTAGACATACGTAATTTGTATAGTAATTTAGTTTCGTTTTGGCACTCACCGAGTTTTTACTAACCTAATGCGGTGCATCATTTAAATCGTAACATATGAGACATTTATGCTAGATTGTTCAAGTTTCTATTTTATCTCACCGTATATACAGAAGAATTTTCTTTTTAAACTAACTTCTAAGGCATATGATATCAAAGGTAAAATATGATATGCAATAATCTCTATTTCTACACTAAAATGATAGATATTAGATATTTACCCTGACTTTTCATAGGAATGATAGAAATAAATACATGTGTACATGTGCAAGTATACATCAATTAAATATAACATAACGTTGGTCATGTAATAGAAAGCTACATGTGGTTTGAAATTATAAAATGAAAATAGGCAATACCTATATCGGGCGAAAACATAACAGAATTTCATTTTAAGAAATGGTACGAATTTTCATGGGACGCAAAACGGTTCAGGTTACGAGAATTATTGGTACCTAATACCCATAGTCATGAATCGAGGGCGAATTGCGAAAAGAAATGGTGCTTTTTATGGCCTGAAAGAAAGAACATCAAACTTTAGGAGTGTGTATAAATAGACTCTCTTTACATTTCAAAGTACAAACTTGCATTCAACGGAAAAGTGTTATGTTTTTCAAAACAAAAATGGCTGACATTAAATGATTTCACAATTTCTTTTGAAAAATGACGTCACGTTGTAAACAAAATTCGCAGCGGAAGTTTATAGACGGTGTAGCATTATAAGTATGCTATCGTATCGTCCAGGAGTCGACACTTTTAAATGTTGCATGGGTATTTGACAACTCACTTATTTTATTGCCTTCAGTATTCAATTAAATACTCGTACATACGTTTACCTATGGTTGGGCTTCGCCCGTACAAAGATTACATGGACTTACCTGGCATCAATATTTAACATATTTTATTTGAACTGGTTATCAAATATTTTCATAGTTTGTGGGAGCCGTATTCCTTAAATCGCTTTCGTACTTATTCCAAATACTGTTTCATTACCATTTCAGCATTTGCTGACATCCATGCCACTAGTTCAGTCAATTCTGCCAGTTTGTTCTGGTATGGTTTCTCCGACACTGAATCTGGGATAAAGCATTATGAATACTGCGTGTCTTCACTTCATTCACAAGGGCTCTGTGACATCCATCCATTTACGTCTGTTGGTATTGCTACACAAGCAGAGGTTTCATTCCGTCAACAAGTTGAACACGGTAAGTTCACGAAATCCTTTTGGCACAACAACCGTCCGCAAAAGATAATTTCTCATAGAACAAAATGCAATTAATGTGTCAAATATGTGTTTAACTGTTCATAAATTAAAATAACCTTTATCGTTGACTGTAATAAAAGTAAAAGCATCTGTAGATTGTAATAAACACTAGTTCAAAACACAAACTCCTAGCTCGTGTCACCGTTAACTTAATTAAATGAGTGAGATTTGTAAATGTAAGCAAATAGGCGCTTGTTTCGTAAAGATAAAAATGGCGATTTTCTTGTATGAATGCAAGAATTATATTAACTCGTGTGTCGTGTATATTGAGGCACATACAATGTCTGCTTGTTAGTATTAACAGCTGCATACTTAAAACTGTATTTAGATAAACAAAATAACTTTTCTGACATTCAATGTGACTTTTACAGTGAAACTCGTATTATTCTTTGTGTTATAAGAAAGACTTTGCTGTGTTCAAAACTGATATTACACCTTCTTTAAATTTTAAACTGGACAGAAATTTGATTTTTTCAATTATGTTAATTGAGTTTGAAATTTCTTGCATTAAATTTTGCTCATTGTTTATTTCATACGGTTACAAATTTACGTTG
Source organism: Saxidomus purpurata (assembly GCA_022818135.1). Classification (NCBI taxonomy): domain Eukaryota; kingdom Metazoa; phylum Mollusca; class Bivalvia; order Venerida; family Veneridae; genus Saxidomus; species Saxidomus purpurata. Next base: position 36,596,164 of record JAFMSR010000004.1, read on the forward strand.
CACAGCTCTGGTTTATTGCAAAGCCTGTTTTTGATTCACTTGCTTTCTACAATACATGACATCTACGTTGTTGTTGCGGATAATTTGATAAATACTTCAGGTACAGTAATTATTGGAGAAGTGCGGGCTTGTGATGCGGCAGGTCACGTCTCGAGTGTTGTCACATCTAGTGGTGTTATCGTTGATACAACTCCTCCTCTAAGGGCGACAACTCTACAGTGTGACTCGAATTTGATTCACGACAGTTTATTTGTTAACACATTTGCTGTTCAAAATTATTCAGTTGTTACAGAACTGACATGCCTCCAACCAATGAGCAATGACTGGGCTATTTCTGACGATAGCTGTATTTCGTTTATAGCGTATGAACAACAGAGTTTAAGTGCTGAAAATATTATAATTTTGAAAGGTTCCCTTTCGCAAGAACTTGACAATATCGGCATTGGAAAGTATCATGTTACGTTCTTCACATCTACTGTTATATTAGATACTTTACATAAATGGTCAACTGAAGGATTTGTTGAGGTAAATGGTGAACGTCGAATCTTTCTTCTGTATACGAAACCAAATGGACATGAATTTACATGGCAGAAACATTCCTTCTGGTATCAAATTAACGACAATACGGCACCAGTAAAGATTGCCATAGGAACAGCGAACAGGCAGCAAGTATTAGCGCTAAAAGATATAAGTTTGCAGAAATGTGATTTAGACAGTGACAATTATGCCAACAGTATAGGTCATGTAAAGGCCCACACTGCATTTGTTCACGACTGGTCTTCCATACATGCAGAATGGAGCTTTCTCGACCCAGAGAGTGGAATTGAAGAATATCTTTGGGCAATAGGTAACTACTTTAACAAATAATCCTAAATCCTGCAAGGTCTAAATTTTTAGAGTTGTAATTGTCAGAGTTTCATGTGTTGACTGGAGTTCAGACCTACCGTCACTTGCGTAGCTATGTGTATTGTATTAACTTTTATTATGATACAGAACAATGGTATTTACAAACTTAATGTACATTACTTATTAAAGCGATGTGACAAAATTAAATCAATTTAGATATTGAACACATCACTTACTTGAAGTAAATATTGCTTGACGTTATACATTATAAATAGTATCTAAACTTCGAATGTTTAAACAAAATAGAATTATTAATTAATGTTTTATAAGTATGCTTTGTATACTGGTTTAAGGCACTGTTCAGGGCGGAACCCAGCTACAGAGTTTTACTAGTGTTGGTCGACATACGTTTGCCTCTACAAATTCACTTAAGTTTGTACACGATACTGTTGTCTATGTAACGATTGTAGCAGTGAACGGGGCTGGCCTTCGTACTATTAGTTACTCTGATCCTGTAGTCATAGATCTTACACCACCAGTATTTCATCATATCTACGATGGAATGGAAACAGGTATAGTCTTGATTTCATGGTGCGTGTATTTATAAAGCAGAATAATATTTAAGTGTGAAAAAACTGAGGACCAGTTTCATTTAATTTTAAATTAAATGCTAAAGAAAATGTTGATCTGACACTCAATTATCAAAATCCAATAAATAATGTTCATAGGACTTGCATTTAATTATTTCCATAAATAAACATCAACTTTGTATTTGGATTCGGGTACGGAAGACAGTATCACGTATTTGGGTCAGTATTTAAGTTTTGTATTAGATAATACTGACCGATTAACACGTTTCAGATACAGACATCGACTTTCAGAAGGGTCTCAGAATAGACGTCAATTGGTTAGCCAGCGATCCAGAATCTAGCTTACAAAACTGTTACTGGGCTCTGGGTATGAACGAAACATGTATTTAAGAGTGCATGTATCTTTTTATTATTGTTTATTTTATTATTAGATTTACTTTAAAGCCTTCACATATGGGTTTCCATACATTATTTCACACGGCTTATATGCAATTTATTGTCAAAACGAGATTTATTTTAGATCAACACGACATTGATACTGATACTATGCTTGAAAGTTTCTTGCCTATTCCTAGATCCTTGTACGGTCCACATCGTGACAATATATCTCCTCTCCACCACATAATCGCATTTTCATTCATGTAATTGGATATGACTAAATGTATAACGATTACACGGTTATCTCTTCGCTTTTCAGATCAAAATATGTTTATATTTTTGCTACATTAATTGCAGGT
>JAFMSR010000004.1:36598836-36666938 GCA_022818135.1 Saxidomus purpurata
CTACTAGGGATTCATTTTTGCACCAAACGATGCATCATAGAGCACTCTTTAAACGCATATATATACCAATGATTCCCCCGTTTTGTTTTCATCCAGCAATGACCTAGTCTGGTTCCCTGTCGTACTGGCATGCTACAGTACGCCAGGCAAAGCTCAATAATGGCGGCGCCCAGTAGATGCTCAAAAGTATACTGTTTATATAGTAGAAATGATAAAAGTATTGATCATTCAAAACTAATATGTTAATTTGAAAAAGTTATTGACAGCTTTAAAAGACGAAAGGCTTTTTGAATGCTCAATCTGTAACATTGTAAACGTTGAAAAAGTTGGACCACTAAATGAACTATATTTCGGACAATTTACTTCAAGAAGACATTTCGCATATGACACTTTTTTATGAAAAAAGGAGAGAGAAAATAAAGTGTCGCAGGTGGGACTGGAACCTCGGTCGTAAAATTAGAGCTACAGTGACTTACCCACTGGGCCACGGGGAATGATCTTAATTCGATTGCTTAAATTGGACATGAATATTCAATTTAGGAAATAGATTTCACATTTGAGTGATATACCGGTTAGTATATCACTGTGTGGAGTGTAGATGCGTAGTAATCTAATCACGAAGGCCGAAGGCCTGAGTGATTAATTACGAAGCATCTAAACGACAAACAGTGATATACTAACCGGTATATCACTCAAAAGTAAAATCTATTTCCATTCTAACACGTTAATTTAAACAAAAAAATGTTCGAAGGGGTACTATTTGATGCGCTTAAACGAAGTCGCTGCCTTGAAATTGTAGTTTTCCGTGCATTCCTTGCATTTCATTACATTTTCACTGTTCTTTTTTACTCCGCAAATAAAACGCTATTCGTCTTATTTTTGTTGTTGCTGGTATTGCTGGCGATACCGGAAGTGAAGAAAATTCTATAACGATTTGTTTTACATCACGTAAATTCATTCACAAGCGTATTAGCGCATGCACACTCATAGATGTAGTGTGAAAATTACGCGGGATGGAATTCCAGCTGTCAAAAATAGTTCCGGACGCCTAGCGTGATATACTTGGTAGGTATATCACGCTCAAATCCTTCTTTGCCTATATAGGAGAAATTTCCGATAGTGTTAGAATCATATATATATAACAGCTGCGAACATAATAGTATACAGACTAAATATCCGAAATGCCAACGAATATCTACCACTTCCGAAAACACGGCTATTTTTCCTGTTGTTTATTTCTCGTTATATTTTACTGGTCAATCAAATATTAATAGCAATTTACATTGGGTTTGTATTGACAAATCACATACTGCAAAGTTTTTTTGAATGATCAACTCCTACATAAAACCCCCTATTAACTCGATGTACAAATTTGATAGTGTGGGCGCCGCCATTAGTATTTTTTTCTGTTTCATATTGAATTTAGTCTCTTCACTACTCACGAAATGCATGATTTTTTCTGGAAGTAATTGTAAAAAATACACGAGGTACGTAGAAGAGATAAGTTCGAAAAGGAAAAGAAGAGTAGGATCTTAAAGAAGGCTGAAAAAATCGTGATAAAAGCTGCAAATGTGCAGAAATTGTCAAAACTGCAATAAAGGTACATGTAATTGATTAAACCGTCATTCTCATTATTGATGTAAGCAATGGGAGGCCACTGATACGGATAGCCAGTGTGAGGACTATTCTGACACAGAACGCGTTGGAATTATTGGAACGAAAGTTATACAATAAATGTTTTACAGAAATGAAAAAGAAGTGATATATACATGTATGACAAAATATACAGAAGAGCATAATGATAATTAAACAAGAGATATCTTTAAAAACTATAAACGGCGTTGAGCCATGTAAGATACCCGAGAGCCGGATATTAATTCCAATCCGGACCTGCAGCCATTGATAGAGTCTTTTTTAAGAAAATCATATACAGCAAGGTATTCATTCATAAAACATGCGGACATTACCATGAATGACAGTCTATTAAAACATATTAAAATGAAAAAGTAGAATGGTAATGAAACATCTCCAAAAATGAATGGAATCACGCAACTTAAAAAAATGCATTGCGACTTCGGCGACAATACACAAGTTGCTCCGAAGTCAGACACCTTACCCTCTAGGCTATGGCGACTTTCGACTTTGCACTATTTTTATTCAATATAATTATAAGCATATTAATTATTATACTATATCCTTACCTACAACGGCGAAATGGAATGTTCCGATAATAGTAGCATTATCGAATTAGATCTATAGTTCGTGTAATATTGTAAAAGATTGAAAAACAATCTACTTTCTGTGGTCTCGCTGCACTCGCCTCCAAATTACATAGACAACGGCTACTCGTGATCTATCATTTAATTCTTGAACGCATAGCCTATTCTCTTTTGTAAAATAAGTTCTTTAACATAATTCTGCTTTTCACTGGATCGGAATCCATTAATGTTAATACTAAAAAATATATTCCAGTCCTTGTTTTTCAAAGATTTGTTCCGATACTGGTAAACGTTGGACAAAGAGAAAGTTTTATTTAGATAGAGGTACAATGTATAATATAAATGAAAAATTATTGGAAGTGTCTACTATGAAATAGTGGTTATTCAACGTGACTGATACATAGTCAATAGTCACCAAAATGTTAACAGATGAATTACACACTTCACTGATTTGTGTTGAGACAACTGTACATGTACTCGTCTTCAGAATGCAAATTATATACATGTAGTACACATAGACGGTTTCGGTAAATATACTACGGTAAACTCGTATATCGTAATACATGTATTATACTTATACACTTGATTTATACATTTATTTGTCTTTTCAAAAATTATGAATTTGGAAATAAAAATAGATAAGTTTGTCCAGGTTAATATATTAGACTCTGAACTGAAATTGAAATTATTAAACAATGCATAGTATATGTTTCAGTACACAAATAACACCATTTATATGCCATTAAGGTATAGAATAGAACCACTTCTCTTTTATCATAGTCCATTTTGGAGATAATGATTGTCATGATCATGGCAGTATTTCAAAGGCTTTTTCCAAGTAGTGCCTATTTAACTAACTAGCACTATCTGCCACCTTGGGGATTTCATCCATGAACCCATCCAGTGATCCGTGTTTGCTCGGAGGGTCTTCGACCTTTAGGTCATCAGACTCTTCGAACTCAGCAGCACGTCATATGGGTTCGGAACCTCTTAACTGGAAGGGGTCCTGGAGAATTTGCTAATTTTCTGAGGGGGAAATTAGATTTAAACAAATCTTCTACCTCAAAATCCGTTTCCTGACTTTGTTTCTGACCTTTTGTCTCATCTTCCATATCTTTACTACTCTCAGCAGAGTCCACCTCGAGAACATCGTCGTCCTCTCCATCTTCTGATACCGTAATAGTGTCCTCTTCCTTATCAGTTCTTTCTTCCGCCTGGCCTTCCTGTGCATTATGCGGTATAGGTCAAATTCACTTTTTCAATCACGAGTTCTATCAATGGCTGCAGGTGCGGATTGGAATATACGGCTCATTATTCCCTATTTTTTGGCGAGACTTCGTCCTTTGAAAGTTTATTATGTTTGTATATAGAAGACTCGATCTTTGCTTATCAACCCTGTGGGTGTACTTATAAGTATTCTGACAGTCTTTTCTAAAGTGCCCACTTTCAAAACATTTCAGACTCAACGGAGGGCGTCCATCGCCGGTATTCAAACAACTGTTGCCACAGCCGAACTAAATCATATTTGGTGTTTCTCGCCTCTGTTTCTCTGCCACCTCTAATTCAACTATTTTAACTCCTGTGCTAATTTTAATGTTATCTTTGTACAGAAATTTTGAGCAGATAGACCTCTCACGTAATCAACAAGAATGAAGTTCACACACTTATTAGATACGTAAGCTGAAGTCTCAAGTAGAAGTCTACTATCTGTTTGTGAAGTCTCACCACATTCAATTTCTTTCCATTAATGTAGTAAAAGGTTTTACCTCTTAACTTTTCCATAGTATCCATGTTCTTTAGGACAACCATCACCCCATCACAGTCGTCCTATTTACCTTTTTGAATACATTTCAAATTATTCGGTGAAATCAATAGAGTTTCCAGCAAAGAAGTTACTTCTTGAATAGCCGTGAAACCAGAACCGAAAATCTTCACAGTTCTTGCCATGTCGTCTTCGTCAAATAACTCAAGGCTTGAAGGAGGAGCTTGCACAACAACCGGCATCTTGAACCTTCCAGTCCTCGTGCCGAAATTATATCACGAATTGCAATCACTGCTAGCGTGATATGCTTCTCATGTGGGGATTTGCAATTTGGCTAGCAAGTTATTTTATCTGTTGAAATAAAAACTCCAAAATGCTATACTAAAACATAAAATGTAACGGTTATGGCTAGAATGCCTGAATTTATTTAATAAATGTTACTGTTGTCATATTTTAAGTGTGAAAAGAACTTGTCATACTGAGTCTTGAACTGAAGCACTGACTTTAACTAACCATAGTCTCCGGTAAATAATTCAAGGTGTCAACTGTACGAACACAGATTGAATTAAGACGTACAGTTCACAGTGACAGTGTGAGAAGTAATTTCTTACTATGCCCTTGTGTATGAAATTCTGAGAACTCAAACGTTCCATCGGTAAAAATATTGTCAATGCCGTTCGCTATTTTGAATAACTGGATTTGATCACAACGTTTAGGACGGTAAACCAATGGTGCAAGTTTTATTACTTTTAGACGATTTTCATAGGAGAGCATAGAAAGTTCAGGCAGTAATTTAGTAGTTCTGCTTTGAACATTTTCAACTGCACGAATTTCTTTCTTCAGTACAGGATACTAAATTGTAGTCCGTAGTCCAAAATTGGTCTTACAATATATTTGTAGATTGTAAGTAGTGATCGAATCTTTACCAAGATGCTTAAATGCTCGCTTTAAGAGTCAAACTCTCTGATTTGCTCTGTCTGCAGTTATACATATGTCAGTTTAAAACTTTAGGCTATGATGGAAATGTGCTCCAAGATCCTTCTCAGCTTCAACAACAGATTTCAATTTTGATGACAAATCTGACTTATCAACCATCATATATTCATTTTTCCGATTATTCCTCCCAATATGCATAATGTTACATTCATCTGTATTGAAGAATAGGATCCTTTTTATTGTCCAATCGCAGAGTTTGTAAAGATCGTTTTGTACCGAGTCGAAGTCCTCGATTTTGGCTACATCTTTATATATTTCACAGTCATCAGCAAACATCTGGATCTAAAACTTTCTGTCTAACAGACGTCAAAAAGTTTCTGTTAACGGTACTTTCTCGCAATGGAAATGTTGTGGGAACTATCTTCTTGGATCTAAAAAAGTCTTTTGATTGAGTGGACCATAAAATGTTTATACATAAACTTGAATTATATGATTGCTAAAATCATCAGTATCGTTGTTCAAATTATATCTAGAGAATAGAACACAGATTGTTGAATATGGGAATATTGTTTCCACGTGCCAAACAATATATTGCATAAGGTGTACCACAAGGTTCGATACTAGGTCCGCTGCTTTTTATTTTCTACGTCAATGATAATCCCCCTTGCACAAATATGGCAAATATTGACATGTATGCTTATGATACGACAATGTATGCGTCAAATAAAATTGTCTCAAATGTCGAAACAATACTGCAAAGTAATATTGATAATATAAGTGTCTGGAGTAAGCATAATCATATGGCAATAAATCCTTTAAAAACTACGTACATGTTAATAAGCACTACTCGAAAAAAAAAAGCCTGGCAACACAACTAAATCTAAAATTGATAATGTATATGTAAAACAAGTAAAAACTCAAAAATCGCTAGATGCATATATTGTCGAAAACTTAAATGTAGTAAAAATCTATTTAACAAATTGAATGAATTACAGAGAAGATCTGCTAAAATCATTCCGAATAAACCGATTAAAACTCCTACAATACAATTACTGCATGAATTAAACTGGGTATATTTTTTAAACAGATGTACATATCATATTGCATTAATGGTTTACAAATCAACCCAAGGACTGACTCCGACATATATATAAAACGCTAATCACATTTTCAAACAGCAAACATTATAGTTTGAGGTCATCGACAAACAAAGATTTAGTACATCTTAGGCCAAAAACAAACTTTCTTAATTAAACAGACATTCATACTAACGGCCATAGAAGTATGGAATGATCTTCCAGGCATTGTGAAAAATAAGTCAACACTTCATACATTCAAAACAAATAAAAAAACTTACAGTTTAGTTCATAGCAACCAGAGTGCCTGTCGAGTATGAGAGTAAACTGAATATTAACTGAATTTGTAGTTTGATATTGTTCATAAATTATATATTTCTTGAGATTTTGTATATGTTCCATTTTTATTTTTTATCTTTGCGATGTTGTTTGAAGGCCATATTGTAAATAAGGTTGAATTTTATTCATTGTCTTAAAATGCTGCCTGCTTGAAATGAAGTATTTATTATTATTATTATTATTATTATTATTATTATTATTATTATTATCTGGCAGCAGGAGTCCACAATTTTAGGCAAATCTTTTACAAATAAAATGAAAGGTAATGGTCTTAATACCCACGGAAGTATAGTGTATACTTCCATGCAATACCGAACCTTGTGGAACACCACTAGCTACTCTTGCCCAATCGGAGAAGGTACCATTAACAGAAACTATTTAATGTCTGTCATACAGAAAGTTTTTGATGCAAAGCAAGACATTTATTCCTATTCCCAAAGCCTGAATTTTATGCAATAAACGTGCATAAGGCACAGAGTCAAAGGCTTTTCGGAAATCTATGTAAATGACGTCTACTGGAGTATCATTCCCTCAGAGTATTTACATTTTATATCTAATCATATCATTTTGGAAAAAAAATCACGGGCAGCTTTAAATAATACATTATGTGTACGTACCATTCTTTAACAGAGACTATGGCTAGTGGAAAGTCATTGCTTCAGTATAAAACTATGCATACGCTTAAAATATATGACACCAACTTCGCATTTTATTATATAATCAATTTGAAGGCAAATTGATGTAGAATATAGTATAGATCGCAACAACTCGACAAAGATCAAGTAAGTCAAAATGTAAGGTGAGTAACTTTGTTTTCCATTGGCCCATTTCGGACATTTTCTGTCCATGTCGTTCTTTTAACAAGGGGAATAACTTAAAAAATCCCGGAAGTAAACCTTTTTCCGGATGAGTCATGTTGTTATTGTTGAGGTTGGAAAATATTCCAACGTTTTTAACTTTAGCAGAGGTAACATAGAGAGCTAACATGGCAGAGGGAGGCTCTTCACAAAACACCAAAAATACTCTACCGATTCGCGGGAAAGTTAAGCAAGGTAATGTCAGTGCGTTAAATAATTTAATGAAAAGTAAGTCCATTCGTACCTAAATCAACTCGTACCTAAGTTTGACGACTGTAATCTCATTGAATCAGGGTTCTCGAAAACGCTTAATTCCGCGTATTTGTACGCATACATTTCCCAAAAGGACTCTAAAAAAATCCGACAATGATTCCACGGGACGCATACAATTTCCGTGAAACTCGTGCCCCCGATTCATGACAATTGATCAGGTCGGACATCCGGGCATTTACCGTTGCGCGCACCTGCTCAGGCATAGCAACGCTGTCCGAGGTGAAAACAACCGCCATCTTGTTTATAACGTATAGAGCGAAGTCCGTGTAATGTTATAAAACTATTTGATTAAATTAAAAATTGCAGCAGTTATGACGAGTTGTTTTATATGCAAATGACACCGACTTCTGTTTCTGTTTGTTTCTATCAAAAGGAAAAGATGTTTTTCATTCTTAAATGTGTTAGAAATGTATCGAAACGATCTAGATCTACGCATGCACATGACTTACAAATTATTCAATTATGGACGATATTTGTTCCTTTGACGATTAAAACTTGCCTCCGAAAATAAGAACACAAATGCTCCATTTAATTACATTTCGAAATTGAGGAAGAAATTCACAAGCATGTTATCAAAGGTTTTTCATGAAACATTTTCTTGTGGGTATATTTAAGAAATAGAATCTAGTATTAGAGTGATCTATTTTAAGATCGTAAATCAAAATAGTTTTCTCGATTTTATTAGTTGTAAACAAAATGTTGACGTAAATCTATTAAAAATTCATTATAATTGAAATCACGATATCTACCTAAATACATGTAGATCTACGTGTCTAATTTCACTTATAGAAAAACATATCATCGGAGTACATAAAATTTGTCATCAACAGCCAAAAATAAGTATTTTCCGAATATTTGTAAGGTTGCTTGAAACTTAATTTCATTTGCTGAATTATTTTTTACCAAGTTTTATATATGTAAGATGATTAAATAATATTTAAATGCAGACTTGATCATACATTATAAATGTAACTCGAAGGTAAGTGTCAAAAAGCGTATACATACATGTGTATATATATAAACGTTATATAGGTCTATCATTCATTAAATATATGGTTTGTTATTGTCACATGATAAATAAATTCATATGTTAGATCGATCGTTCACAATAAAAAAAAGTTGCGTAATATAGATTGGGCACTTTGCAAATTGTTATGTAATTATCAAATGCAATTGACCAGTGTGCAATATGCAATGATGTGTGACAAGTTAGATTACTGGCAGGGGGTCGCCAATTAACAACAAATCATATCGCATCCTTTGTTGTGACTTATGCCTTGGGCTAGATCCACATAAATTCCATCAATTAACCATGGCAACGTTGTAAAATGAGATATTGTTTGTGTTATTTGATTTTATTGAATGGATTTTAAGGATAAACTATAAGTGTTCCTCAACATGTAAGTGACTTTTAGTAAATGTATCTGTTTCACATTGATTCAATATATAGGGCCTTTACTTTAATTACGTGATTTTTTGAAATTATTTTGAATATAAATGCCAGCCCTTTATAAAGACTAGATCTAAAAAACAAATCTGTGTATTTGATAATATCAAACGGTCCTGTAATAAAATACATTTTTGTGACAAAATTTTCAACATAACATTCTCGTATATACCTAATGATGTGTTTCGACCTGATTTTAGTTAGACCTATACGAGAAAAGTTGTGCACTTTGGAAATCTATATCAAATTAGGACAAGTTTGTAACAAATAAATTATTTATCTTAATATAAGAAACTTAAAGAAAATAATTAAAATATATAGATCATTTTACATACGCCGAATTAAAAATACACTTTCTGATTTTCCTTGTCGTGCATGATATTTCACCGAACGTCATTAAACAATCATTTTCAAGAATTTTTTAAAGAAAAATCTGACAAACATCTTTAAGACATTGAAATAAGTAAACATATATATGAAATGGTTTGTTTAACGTTTAAATTTTGTCTGGGCTGAAAAATAAGACTATCTTAAAACTTACTCCCTATTTAACTATGCGGTTGCCAGGTGCTTGTTTTCACCTCGGCAATATGGCGGATAATTGGTAACTACGGAAGTGACGTCATGCCGACCTGATCAATATACACGATTTGACAGCTGATGAAAGGTAAATCTGTGTACCCGTTTCGCGCGCTAAACCAATAAACACGCGTGGTGTTTTCCAATACTTGATTGACAGGTGTCGTGTGTAATTGTGTTTATTTAGACATGCGACAATGTATATATTGAATTAACATCATTTTATGCCGTTGTAAAGAATAGGCCGAATATTTTAATTGTGATAATTGGATTAAATCATGTTGCAAGTTAGTCGCGTATTTGCAGAGTGACCGAAAATTAGCGAGTTTGCACAATGATAACTTTTGTTTTTCGGAAACGTTACAAATTAAAAAGACATAATCATTGCTCAATTTTTAATATTGTTTCAACAATGGAAACATTTTGAGATATATACGATCGGCGTTTGAGCATTTTACACAGTTTCAAAACACCTCTTAGACTAGCACAACTACTGTAATTGTGCGCCAGGGCTTTTTGCTTTATACGACGGCCGCGTAAAAACAGACATCTATGCAATATCAGTTTGTAAAATCGGTCGGTCGGTCTTGCAGTCGATATATTTAGGATACTCTTAGACTAGATCAAATAACTTTGGACAAAATGGGCATAAAAGGAAATGCCCGACCGATGATTCTGAAAGTGAAAGTTTGGTGAAAAAAGGTAGAAATGTATTGAATGATTCTTGGTATGGGACATTTCCTTGGGTTGAAAAAGTGACTCATATAAATGAAAGTATAGCAATCTGTTCGTGGTGTAAACAGTCAAAATGCACTAGTGCTTATTAAGCATAAGAGTAATGAATCAGATTACTAAATAAGCACTTTCTTTTTGCTATAAAAATATCAATATTTCGACTCTGATACGCTGGCATTGCTTATAGCTTGTTTTGTATATATTTTGCATATTTTCATATTTGAAAACAATATACAGTTGAAAAAAACACACTTGAAATTGTTTCCTGGTGTTATCCCAGGTAATCTATTTATGGCATACCATTGCAATACTGTAATACATTCATGAAGAAGCCAATCTTCGTTTTGGGTCAGCGTGCTGTACTTAAAAACATGGGACTCCCAACATTTTCAGATGGGACTCCTATTTTTTCTGACATAGGAGTCCTGGACTCCTACTTTCAAAATCCTACAGAGAACCCTGTGAATTTTAGAGAAAGTAGATTACATTTTTATTTTGTTGTAAATAATGTTATGATGTTGACAGAATCCTTGTTATTATAACTGATGTAGAAGTGTGTGTTCGCTGGATTTAGGTCGACTTATTTTTACTTTTCAGTTCATGTTTTACATTTTAACAGGCTGAGCATATTTCCCCATTGGAGTAAATACCCTGAATGAGCTAAAATGGCCTGATCTGGCTAAACAATAGAAAAGTACAATTTTTTAAATAACTTTTTTGCTAGGAAAAAGCGCAAGTTTATTTTTTCAGTGTATGTTTATATTATGGTAAGCAATAAGAATAAGCACATTTTATGTCAGTATCTTGTTGGTGAAATTTTGACTTTTTTACCAAAGTAATGTATTGTTCAGGTCTGTATAAATGAGATAAATATTCTGTGAAAAAATTAACTTGCGCTTTTTCTTTGAAAAAAAGTTATTTAAAAAATTTTACTTTTCTATTGTTTGTGTTTTAACCCGATCGGGCTATTTTATCTCATTCGGGGTATTTACCCCAATCGGGAGATCTGCTCAGCCTGTTAAAGTTCATTTACAAACTTTATGCAGAGTGTTACCATTTTCTTTCAATTTCCCACAGCACTTTCCTCCAGATTTCATGGCGGAGTTGATAGTGGCATCATAATTAAAACTAATTAAAATTCAGCATCGGAAAGTTTCGAAAAAGTTTTTTAAAAAGAAACTATTTCTATATTTTTTTATGAAAACCTATCTTTTCCAACGGTGTTCATCGTCTTATAAACAATGACAGGGCTTTTCATCCTTATAATTATGACAGAGGCCGATATTCGGCCACTTCCCAATCCAAAAATATAGTATTTTTTCCCAACTGTGGCAGAGCAACTTCCCAAATTGCAAGGTAAGTTTTCACCAAAGTTTGTTTTACATTTTAGTATTTCCGGACAAGCATTTGTCTTGTATCGATTTTTCGTCACACTATAAAGTAATAGCGCACATTACCACGTGTTACACATTACCAGTCTAATCCGTTATGTTCTGAGTCTGGATTTTATTTTTAGTACGTGTCTCAGGGGAGGTAAACTTATTTCGACTTCCGGTTGACTTTGACAATGTCGCATACAACGGAAAATATTATTGTAAATCTTTTCCCAAAATGGACTTTTATCGCGCATAGATTTCCTAGATTGAAAGGCCAAGGCCTCTTCCCAATTTCCTGATCAATGAAATGCCCTGAATGATTTGGAGTACTGATACGCAATAATTAACCACAAAGGCTGGAGGCCTGAGTGTTTTATAACTGTATCAGAACAACAAAGAGTTGTTTATTAGACGATAGCAATGCCATCTAGTATGTTATTTTGATTCTGACATGACCAAATATTAGCAAAGGGTGAATAGATGCAAAGCATTCTTTACTACACTGATATTTATTTAGTATCATGTGGCACAATATGACGTCATTTTAACGGCATATCGTTTCCCGTGTTGTTTATAGCATAATAACATACTTGTTCTACTCTTTTTATAAAGAGACATAATCGTGAGTCATGTAAGAATGATAAATAAAAGTTAATCAGAAAGAAAGATAACAAAAATTCAAGATGCGACCCAAATACAGGTACCCTGTTTGGTGCTAATTAAGGTGACTTGGGACCTTTGGGTGATCAAGTTGACACAACGGCTTGACGTCGCGGTGATGGGTGACATTTGGAAAAAGCGCCTTATGATTGTGTACTGTTACTACCATATTTATTTTTTATTTAAACACAATAGTTTAATAAATGAATTTTAATCATTTTATTTAGATATAGAGTAAAAACAATAAAATAAAACATGTTTTACAGTATACAAAACTATTACAAGTGAAAACATTACATTAAGCATAGACAATGCTTTAAATTTCAGTCTTCTCATTATTACTTCAAAAGAAAACATTTTGTACAATGATAATGACACTGACAGTACATGTAATTGTATGTATTACAGTTATAAATTTGAATCATGTTTACACGGGCATTGTTTCCAACTTCTTCATGTTCTTGATTGGAGCATACAGACTGCCTAGTATTCTTTCTTTCACATGATGTCATTGGGCAATGGCCTTTTGAAACAGTGTGAAAGGGACATTTATCAACTGGGGGGCCTGCAAACGGTTTCACAAGTAGGTCCATGTTTATATCATTCATGGATGTTCTAAATTTGGCCTTTATCCTATTCTGAAGGCTAATTTGGCTTAACTGTCTCTCATGTGAGACACTTGTGATAGGAATGCACAAAGAGATCATAAAAGAGCAGTTAGCAGTGACTCAACCACAAAACTTTACTGAATTTCTTGTATGTGTAATGTTTGTATGATCCTTTGAGAAGTGTTTTTATCCCTGAGTTCTCTTTCTTCAGAGCTTTTAAATCAATATCATGATACTTAGTTGGAACCATTTGCAGATATATTCTTCAATCTGCTAACTAGACAACACAATAGACCACAGAACATGCTTGCAATATGCCATCTGCAGAAGCCCTTCTCCTTGCAGTGTTTCCACACACGCTAGACATGCTAGAAACATAATCTGTAAATATTCAATTTTTCAATACTGTTTTTTCTTTCATTCATGCTGATATTGTATCCCCTTGTAGTACTATTGTCTTACATCCATGGGTACTTTGTAAATATTTGAACTCCTTCATACTTGTTCCATCTGTCTTTAATCATTTATTCAGTGTGCAGAGAGTGCTCCCCTGGTACGGTGACCTTGAGCTGGTGTTCACTAAGGTCAAGCTCATTTTCCTGAAGTTTTTTGATAGCTTTCCAATCCAAGAATCTTATAAGGCATCTGACAAAAAACTACTGTAAATTTATGTTGAAGAATTTATTTTAGTAGTCCATCAGCAATCACTGGAGGTAGAAAATGTCTGACAACATCTAAACCAAGTCTGTGTGCCACACAGTGCACATGAGTCATAGAAGGCGCATCATGTGAAAGCTTCACACCAACATCCATCCTTTATCCCAGACATAACTGAAACTCAATTACTTCCTAGGCCAAGTCTTGTTTTCTTTGTTTTACTTCTTTGATTTTGTAGTTATATACACTTAAGCTGCATACAGTTCAACATTTAAAGTCATGTCATACCCATTGACCGAATGTATTATTTTATCTTTACCCGTTTGTTTTGAAACTGAGAATTGGGTATTTTTTGTGAATGGGCAATTATCATAATCATTATGGAGGACTCTTCTCATGAAATTCAGTTGCTTCTTTAAAGGCAGATAGTGTCACAAGCAAGAAGTAAAATCAAATTAAACTTATTTTGTACATGACTGTATCGAAAGATAATTCAATTCTCAATAGTTTTATGTAAAAACTATAACACAAAATTTTCAAAAGCTGAGACTACAAATGTACATGTACTTTTTGTTAAAGGGGCAACAGGACTATATAAACCACTAGATGGCGCTGGGGCAGGTTTTTCAATATTTTCAAACATGTTTCAGATCAGAGACCCTTTTTCTTAAATTTTGACAAAGTTACAGAACTGTTTCCTTTGAAATTTGTTACAAAGGTAACCTGTGCTATTTCAAAACAGTTAATCCAAAAATCTTAATTTCATATCACTTCTAAAAGTGACTTTGAGAAAAAAAATCAAACTGTCAAGCAGACGATCTCAGATTTGAATTTCCCGGGAGGTGTGGCTAATTGCTGATAAAGTCTGTGTTTATAAACAAAGCCACGTGGTGATGTTTATACACTTGAGAGCAGTGGCATGCATTACAGAACAAAAACAGTTTACTAACCTTGATGAAAGTTTATTTCCATAAAATGAGAATATCCTTCATTAAAATGAATCATTAAGTTATTCAAGACCTATATAAGTAAAGGTCACTAGATAACAATCATAAATATATTTTTTTGTGCTAAAATCAATTCAAGTTGCCAGTTGTTTTTCGAGTATTAAGTATTGAACTTTCTAATTTTGGTGTAAATGTCTAACTTGCAAAAGTACACAGCAGGACATAACTTTTCTTGCAGTTCAAATGTTTTGTTCTTCCCCCATTCGTCCGTACTTTTCTTCAAAAACCCCTTCTGTCTATAGTACAGTTCAGTATTTTCTATAATAATTTTTTGTTGTATGATACTATTTCCAGGTTCAGGTAGTCTATTTCTTAGTCACTGAGCCCATGAGTATGCAGATACAATAAGGCAAACAATAAACAGTGTTGGTATAAAAAAATTAAAATGTTTATGTGACTTAGACGAAGAATCCTTACTAAACCACTGCAAGGATCGCACCTGCAGGGTCAGTTAGTATTATCCTGGCTCATTATATATTATGATCCATTATTATCCAAGAATGAGCCTTTTAGATTGATTTTACTTTTGATTTTAGTAATTTCTCCATTTTATTTTTTCTTGATGGTCTATAATTTACATCATCCCAGGTTATCATCGCTATGAATTTTCAAATCCGTGTCAAAAACATTAAAACTAACACAAGTAGCTCCTTTTATTCTCTTTTGATATAAACAATACATGTCTGTTTCTGCAATGCTTTAAATATAAACTTTATTCTTCATCAACTACATGCATATACATTGCATTGTGTTTTGAACTGCTGTGATAATTTCCCTCCTTTTTCTGACACATGTATCAGTTTCATGTCTGGAATTTGGGTCCTTCAAAAATACACAAACCAGACCTGCATGCCGATGGCATTTAATTACCAATTAATTTTGTGACTATCTTAATTGGGTGCCGACATATTCATTTTACCACAATATATTTATATTGTAGGAAATTACACAAAATCAGGCCTTGTGCAAAATTTGACTTTGTGAGTTAGGTGTGAAATGTAATATTTATCTTTAAATTTTCTAAAAAGGGAGAATATAATGAAACTCATGGGATAAAAAGAAAGTGAGAAGAAATGATTCAAGAGGTGAATAAATTTTAATCTGATTCCAAAGTGCTATAAAAAAAACGTAAAGAAGCCCCAGGTCAGCTCAAGAGCTAAAATCGTCTGCTTGCTGTTGTGATCAGCTGTTTGTTTACATTTTCTCCATTGCATGTTAATGTAGAACACTGAGTTTAACTGACAGGTACATAGTTGAGAGAGTTTAACAATAGCCACTCCCCAAATACTCGCTGCCGTGGCAGCGATTGTTGCCAGTTTAAGTGTAAAACCCGATCAAATACAGTATGTATACACAGACTGTCAGTTAAAATATAATAATTTAATCGATTGCTTTGTTCTTTCGAAGTTTCTGAATGTCAAATTATTTTGACTAGATTCCTCTACGGTTTGACCCATTTATGTTAATAATAGTTGTCAGTACTGAGACCAGGGAACTACATACATGTACACAATTTTTTTTATTAATAGGTCCCCGCCCAGGCTACTGCCTGGTGAGGGTTCCGTGTTTGACCCCTCAGAATATGGAGACACGAGAATATTTTTCTTTGGTATCATACTCTGTGAGAGGATTGTGAATCAATGAATAATTTGTGTAGATAGAAGCCACTGATAATGTTTGTGCTAATGATAGGTTTCTCATATCTTGACTTTGAACATTTTTTCTCATGATCCATAGAATGCTTCCTGAACATTCAAGCATATCAAACCAGATTGTACGGTAACCTGTTAATTATCCTGCAAGCGAAACATTCAATGGCCATTAATCATACAGTCATAAATACTGTATTTCCTAAAATCGTAAATATTTAAAGTCCCAGGAGCAGCTTTAATGTACTCGTAAATTATACAAAATGGAGAATAATGAACTTATTGGTAGAATGATAGAACTATGTTGTATTTACTGTACTGTTGTATTTACTGTACGCAGTGTAAATAATGTTGACATAACTGTGCCTGTATTTCGTGTCAATCATGTACATTTGTATGTCACTTCTTCGTGAAAAAGTGGTGTTCAAAATTTTTTCTTACTGTTTGCAATATCTTTGAAGAGAGTTTCTGTAATAAAACTTACGATTTAAAAAGCAACATTTAAAGGAAAATTTGCAAACATATATTAAAGGCCTGGCTGATGATGATCTTCACCAGCAAGACATGTAATACAGCAGCTTAGTAACAAGTAATTTTACGTCCAAAGTGCTCCTGGGACTTTAAATAATTATTGCTTCAATTAAAATTGTTATTATGTTTTACGTTATCTGTTGAACGTTTACACTCAAGAATAATATATTTGTTTTCTTATTTGGGACCAAGTAGTTGTATTTCAAGTTCCTTGAATGGTCAAAGTACACAATCATGACAATGTACATGTACTGTACATTGTAGCTTGTGTATAAAGTAGCTTCGCAAATCATAGTACAGTGTATAAGATATTCTTCACTCATGATATATACTGCTGATTTTAGGAACAGCACATTATAGTGCCTGAGTACATGTATATTACTTTTCGTTTCAGTTATTGCAAAGTTAGATGGGAATGGTAATTTATTCAAATGTAAATATACAGTATTTTCTAGTGGCTAGTTTTTCATGTCTCATTGAGACAGTGAGTGCTATGTTTATATATAGATTTTGTGCCTTAAGAGTTTTTTATCTCTTTCAGTGTGATAAAGATTTTTATATACATGTACGTCATGATCAACACTGGGCCCACTGAGCTTCTTAATTGGACTGGTCCATCTTTCTGTTTGGACTACACCATTAGTTATTGAAAGGGGTGATTACTGAAAGTTTACTGAATGAATAGCAAACAGTGCAGATCATGATCAGACTGTGTATAGTCATGTCCAGGCTGATCATGATCTGCACTGTTAGTTAAGGCAGAATCCGACACCACCAGCATAGTTTCAATTAAATGAGGAATGTACATGTATCTCAGATTACACAGAAAGGAATATAATCATGATCTGCAACAAGAATGTTGAACTTCATAGAGTTGAAATTTAAAATTTTCAATTTTCATTCTATTATAAACTTTGCAGTAGCAAAATCAACCCCTTATCAAATTAAGAAGTCCTAATACTTAATTTCCCAAACAGAGTTATGTAAAGAAGGGAAATATTAGATTTTGTCAATCAAGACGTGCAGATTTAATTGACTGATGTATTTTGTGAAGTGAAGTTTTTGCTGTCATGTAACTACTAACTATACGATTGTGTAATATGTAATTATAATTTGCGCTTAAATGTAAAAAAGCGGGATACTTCCTTGTATGGGGAAGATGTTAAACGAGAAACATGTTAGACATGCTGTACAGTACATGGCAGGACATACTTGCCATAGGGCATAATTAGCTCGATCATGCTATAATGTCTTTCTTTAATTTGTAAACAAATTAATAAAAATGTTGTATAGTCATTGATGTGGTTAATACAATGAATGTACGTGTGTGTAGAGTACCATTTTTTTAAAGTTCAAGAAGGTCATAAACCCCCGAGGGGCCACAGTCACTTGAAGTTTGGACAATTTATGTCATTTTAAAAAACACCCCAAACCCACTATCTAGCATGTGTATATGATGCTTGATAGTGGGTCCAAGGTGTTTTTTAAAATTGATTTGCAAGGGGCCATAGATATAGCTTCTTTTTCATTGACTCGGCTAGCTATTTACACAGCTGTGTAACTGCTGTGTGCTTAGTGATTGCTTTTTGTGTTTTCGGCTGCTGTGTGTCTGCATTTCAAATTGATATTACCATTCAATACCACTATAATAGTAAAGAAAAAAGATGTTCCAAACTGCACTGATTTTATACTACTAATAGCAGTTATCACCAAAGTAACATAACTCAAATAAATAACAGTTTGTTGAATAAAGTGAAAACCATTTACTATTGTCATCATCAAAGTTTGATGATTCACCTACTCTGTAAGGTTTATTATCATTTCCCTCTTTGAAGTATGGAAATAATATCTCAGTGTAAGTGACATTCTTAGGCAAAAAAAGTTGTGTTTCTTAATTCTCTCGATTGACTTAAGCTTTTCACTGCAGACCTCAACTTTTCAAAACGAGCAATTTTCATGAGTTTCAGAGCAAATCAGTCTAAATAAAATATGAAAATAACAGGTCCTGCCAATCGACGACCTTAAAGTTTTTGGCAGAGACTAGAGACACATATCTCTTTCTTTTGGCCTTACATTCATCTTGTTTAAAGCATCATTCTTGTACATAATGCAATATGGCAATTTGAAGCGTAATGTAACTTTAAGTGCTTTCTATTGTTAGATATAATTGTATGGTAATGAACCCTTGTTACCACTGAGAAATACTGTTAATGAACACTTGAACAATGTAAATTATACCTTAACAATGTAATGTGGTGAATGACAACTTCATGTAATGTTTGTTTTAAGCTCGTCTGAAAATACAATGTATACATGCTCAATGCAGACTACTGTGACCACTCATTGAAGTTAGTCACAGGGCATCCATTTGTTCCATACAGATTTCATATTAAAGATAAAAATAGCTCTCAGATTTTGGTTAAAAAAAACAGTTCTTCAAACTCTCTGAAAATAACAATAATGAATAGTCAAATAAAAGGGTCCAGTAAAAAATCCTGTATATTTGAATGAAATTATACCCTACCAAATTATAAAGCATTACAAATGCTGTTGAAAATCCTAATAATAAACATATTATAGTGTAAGTGGTACTGTTAAGCAAAACCATCCAACATTTTCAATCGATTTTTGCAAATTGCTAGGTTGATTTTCACTTGTAGTAGCATTTATCTTTACATTTTATATAATGTAGTAATATTTATATAATATTGAAGAAATATAGTTGTTTTCGCGTTATGTCTATAAAAAATAACTTGAAACATGATTCCCCTCATGAAACCAATGGCGAGACTTTGAACTACTTTCACCTGAATGATTCTTATACATTGTATTATGTTATAACCCAGTTACCCTTCTACCATGGCAGTTCAAGAACTTGTTAATGCACTTAAAAACATGGCTGCTTTGGGCATATCCAGGACACACCAACTTTCACTAAAAAAACTTGGGGGAAAAAAGGTAGAAATTAAACGCTAGATTTTGTCAAATGGCTGTATAATTTATGTAACAAGTAACAAAATGAACCTTGTCTCTGGAGTTATGACATTCCAGGTGATACTCAGGTGAGCGTTGCTGTGCCATCATTTTTTTCTTGTCATTACTCATCACAAATTTTTACTGGACTATGTTTTGCGATGCACTTGTTTACAAGTGATAATGATAACAAAGTAGTACATTATAAGTTTTGTCTTGTTCCCATAAGTTAATTATATTATCCTCCTGGTTTCTGCTGTAAAAGCTATGTAATGATTACTTTTTATAACCTCAATTTGCCTCAGTGGTCGAGTGGTTAGATTCACTGACTTGAAATCACTGTATATAACCTCTCATAGATTGAGGTTCAAGCCCTGCTACATGTACGAACCATTTCTCTTTGTATGAGGAATTTGGCAGTTTCTTACAGAGGATATGAGTCTAGAACTGGTTCTTCCCAGGAACCATCGAAAGGTAAACTGCCTGTTAAAATGACCAAAAATACGGTTTGAACACTGGCGTTAAACTCCTACAACAAGGGAACTTTACACCGGGCACTGTAAAGAACCGAGGGATCTATAAGTAAAAGAGCTAAGGTCTGGTACTGTAAAATGAGTAATATTTGTGATGATTTAGTTTATGTGAATTTCCAAATTTGTTAATTTAAAAATTTTGCAATAGATTCACTTCACATAGATTTACTGTTAGAGAATTTACCTAGTCTGTGTGTGTTTACAAATCACGATATTTTAGTCATGTAAAAGTTACTCAATTTACAGTTTCCAGATTCCCTTGTATATCTGCATCTGTCTCTTGAATTTTTCTGTGCCTGCCAGGGGTCTTGGCAGTTTCACCTGAGGAGAAATTCTAGGGTCTGCCGGGACTATAAAAATTCTATATCAACATAAAGGCTTCTTGTTATAATAGCTCCTTACTTCTATGTTGATTTTGTGCTTATTGTATACATTGTAGCACAAACAGCTTCCAATCAACAGACTACATAACTTTGTTATGACCAATAAGTGACCTCCATTTATTTATTTATCACTAGGTCAGAGGTTAAGGTCATTGTAACCTTGCATGTCAAAATGAAGTCCAACTACAGCAGTTGGTTAACCAATCAATATGACATGATGCTAACTGAGTTGGTTACATCATGGGTTACTCAGACTTAGTAAGATTGTTCCTGTAAGGTAGATGGCCATTCTATGTTGGTCAAAGGTCATAGTGACTTCTACTGTTAATTACTACACACCTGTATGGAGTAGTGAACTTTGTAGAATGGTGTATCATGACCAGTAGATGACTTCTGTTGGTTATGGGGTCTGTGAGCCAGCAGATAGGGTGGCCTGTTGATATTGGATGTGTATATTTAATAGGGGGAGCAGTACGTTTTTGTCTCAATGACAGCAATGAATCTGCAATGTAGTAAGTTACAAGAAAAACTATCGCATTTTGGAGAAACATGTACAATAGTTTACTGTATCTTTTCATAGAGAATTTGAAAAATATGTTTCCTAACTGAAAGTTTGCTGGATACGTTTGTATCCATTGTTTTGTTTGCCCCAACAATGATAGATGGTATCAAAATGAATATAAGTTGTGTAATACACCAGCCAAGTAAAATAGAGACAATCAAACATAGTCTTGAATGTATTAGAAGTGTAATGAACAGACATACCCATTAATATTTTAAACATTTCATCAACAAATTGTATCAACTCACTGAGTCTCCACACCTGATTGGCTGTTTGATTTTAGAATAATTAGATTCTGTTATATTAACGATAGCCTAAAATCCCATTTGCATCGATGTTTTCAGCGGTATTCGCTGCTATACAGTAAATTACGTATATAACGACTCCTGATATAGCCATTTCCAGATATATTGAACAATTATTTTCTGAGCCAGATTGTTTTCCTTTGTAAATATAATATCTAATATATATGAAAAAGCTAATAATTATGGATATAAAATGCTCAAGATAAAAGGAGCAAATTTAAATGGTCCCAAGGAGTTGGTTACATATACAGAGTTTACTGTAATATGAAACAAATTGTTTTTTGTATCAGCTTAGTATAGACCCTGTAGGATTAAAGTCTCATGATCGCTTTAGATGTTAAAAATCATAACCCGAAGCACATCATATTGCCACAAAAGATGTCTGTTATTTTGACGAAAAACATTCCCGACGTTTCTAAGCTTTCAAACAAATGATGACATGCTACAAATATAGCAAAGAATTTGTAGATTGCAAAAAATGAGGTCAGGCTTTCTGACAACACTTTTTTGTTAAGAGGTGACATACCCGTATATGCGATATAAATAAATTATTAAGGTCTTGGCAAGTTCTACTGGGCAGAAATCCCAGGATCGGCCAGGACTTTAAACAATCAAAAGGGAGAAATAGTATTAATTATATTGACTCTAAATTAAGAGTACATTGTAACTGTTCTGTTATTATTCTATCAGTAAAATCAGCATTCATATTTTGAGTATTTAAAAACGATCATGGGACTTTAAAAATACTTAGTCTGTTGGTTATGTGAATATGTATTTTATATCATACACTGTTCGTGATTTCAGTTCGGCAAGAGTGGGCGGTATATGAAGACGGTGCATATGCTCATCAACTACAGAGTGAAGAAAGTATGGCTTTCTATAATATATAGTAAACTGTATATTCTGACCCTGGATATAGCAAAATTCTGGTTATAAGGAACACATTTTCTTGGCCGAGTTTTTTCCTTCTTAATTGTATATGAAAATGTTATAAGGATATAGCAGACACTTGAATATAAGGATCATAAATGGTCCCAATACAGAGTTTACTGTATATTTAATATTGTTCTTCTCGTGTAATAATTAATTACCACTTCTAATGTACACTACTCACTGTCTCGTAAAAACAAGAGACAAAATGTCGGACTAAACTTGTATTCATTCAAGTGGATGGAAGCATCCATGTTGCAGTCATCAAGGCCACTGAGTTAGAATCACTAAAACTCTTTAGATTGATGGTAACATGTTCGAGCCTTGCCAGTGACCTTACTACTGACGTCCGCATTACTGATTGAATCAAAGAGCTTTGGGGCTATTGTGATGTGTGTATTGTTTCTTTTAGTGCGTATTTTTGAATTGACAGAATGCACCTATTTTTAATACTGGAAAAGAAATAGCCAAGTGTTTTTAATAGTCATGATAGTAGTACATTGTGTATTCTGATAAATGTAATCTTGTATTCAGGCTTTGAAAAAGTTAACATTTAATGATCATAGTACTTTCTGTTGTAATTAAAATTATCGTTATTTCTTTTCATAGTTGATAAACATTACGGACTGAACAGATTTAATCGGCGAACAGTGAGGGATGACATTCCAATAGCAAAAGTTGTACAGAGTGATGAGGAGGTACGGCAACAGTCGGAGAGAATGCAGCAGTTACAGGCCCTCAGAGCTCAGTATGTACTTTCATTGTATTGTTGTGGAAGCAGTATGAGTTGTTTCTGGTTGTGATGTGTCAAGGGTTATGCTCAAAAACAGTCCCAAGTCTTTCTTTATTCCATATAGGTAATGACTATATTACAGTTAACCATGAACTTGTATCAAGATTCCTTCTACATTTTTTATTAGGGAAGTAATTAGTGCTAGCAAAAGCACACAGAAAGTACAGTCAAGGTGATGCAGAACAAGTATGAAAATCTTAAGTACGGAGATTAGTTTCAGTTTATTTGGCAATCATAGCATAAAAATACAGAATTGTCTGGGATACTGAATTGCTGCCATTGAACAAAAGTATGAAAAAAAATGATATTGTCTCAGTAAGCAGTAGGCACGTCACAATGGTACAGGTTCATTAAACACTGGTTTGTATCTAGGGTTACTTCAAAGCACTTTAGCTATGATCAAGAGACAGACAGTATAAAGAAAATATGTTTCCATTGATCACTATCTTAACAACATCGTATTTTCACACATTATAGTAACAGAATACTGAGCTTTATACAGTTGTTTTAAAATGTTGATTGTATGATTTGACTGTATTTATCAAAAGAATAAGGTACGTGGAACACACAGACAAGACGGGTCAGGTTTATATACTTTTAATATGATACCGACGTTTCGACTATACAATAGTCTTCATCAGGGTTGTATTTATCAATTGTGATTAGTCTATGGTTGGTCACCTGACGTGGAATATCAGTGGATATACAGGATATTCTTGCAAATAAAAGCAATTGATGTTAGCTGTGTATTTCAATAACGTCATGGATGGTGCATTAACATGCACTCTGGCTGTGGCTGTCAGTTATCATTTAAGAATATTGAATGTATATTTTAGAGCTGAAGAGGATGAAAAGGTTGCCAGACAAATGATGGAGCAGGACCAGTTACAGACACAGGCAAAACAGATGGCTATAGAACTGACAGATGAGGTAATTCTTGTCCATGCTACATACACTATCAAATCTGTACAGGTTTCTCACAGTTGTATGGGGTTCATACCACTTCGGTTTGGTGTTTGAACTTAGACATTTACCAAAGTTAGCAGAAGTTCCATTTTACTTGGGGCCACAGATTTTGACATGGATGTGTTCAAAAGGTTCCTCACTGACCCAGAGTATTTTCATTCACTGAGTCAAGGTTGTGTGCATCAATCCAGCTTCTGTTCAGTCTAGCCTATCTTGCTTAACATTTTTATGCCCCCACAAAGTGGGGTGCATATAGCGTTGCACTTGTCCGTCCGTCCGTCAGTCCGTCCGTCCGTCCGTACGTCCCGAAATCTTGTGAACGCAACTCCTCTTAAACCGGATGGCAGATTTTGCTTAAACTTCCAGGGATGAACAACCTTAATGTGTAGATGGTAGTAAAGAAAGGAATTTTTGCTGCGACCAAATTTAACAGAATTATGGCCCTTTGTTGATTTTTTCACTATATACTATGTAGA
This sequence comes from Saxidomus purpurata, assembly GCA_022818135.1. Lineage (NCBI taxonomy): Eukaryota > Metazoa > Mollusca > Bivalvia > Venerida > Veneridae > Saxidomus > Saxidomus purpurata. The sequence goes on from JAFMSR010000004.1 coordinate 36,623,469, forward strand.
AATTTTGTGAACGCAACTCCTCTTAAACCGGATGGCAGATTTTGCTTAAACTTCCAGGGATGAACAACCTTAATGTGTAGATGGCAGTAAAGGAAGGAATTTTTGCTGCGGCCAAATTTAACAGAATTATGGCCCTTTGTTGATTTTTATGCCCCCACAAAGTGGGGTGCATATAGCGTTGCACTTGTCCGTCCGTCCGTCCGTACGTCCCGAAATCTTGTGAACGCAACTCCTCTTAAACCGGATGGCAGATTTTGCTTAAACTTCCAGGGATGAACAACCTTAATGTGTAGATGGTAGTAAAGAAAGGAATTTTTGCTGCGACCAAATTTAACAGAATTATGGCCCTTTGTTGATTTTTTCACTATATACTATGTAGAAATTTTGTGAACGCAACTCCTCTTAAACCGGATGGCAGATTTTGCTTAAACTTCCAGGGATGAACAACCTTAATGTGTAGATGGCAGTAAAGGAAGGAATTTTTGCTGCGGCCAAATTTAACAGAATTATGGCCCTTTGTTGATTTTTTCACTATATACCATATAGAAATTTTGTGAACGCAACTCCTCTTAAACTGGTTGGCAGATTTTGCTTAAACTTCCAGGGATGAACAACCTTAATGTGTAGATGGTAGTAAAGGAAGGAATTTTTGTTGCGACCAAATTTAACAGAATTATGGCCCTTTGTTAAGTTTTTCACTATATACCATATAGAAATATTGTGAACGCAACTCCTCTTAAACCGGATGGCAGATTTTGCTTAAACTTCCAGGGATGAACAGCTTTAATGTGTAGATGGTAGTAAAGGAAGGAATTTTTGTTGCGACCAAATTTAACAGAATTATGGCCCTTTGTTGATTTTTTCACTATATACCATATAAATTTGTTGCGACCAAATTTAACAGAATTATGGCCCTTTGTTGATTTTTTCACTATATACCATATAAATAATTGAACATATAAATTTTACATTTGTAATTTAATTTAACATGTACATAAGGTTACCTGTAGATCATTTTAGGTATATGTACAGAAATGAAACAGTGGAATGAAAAAGTTCCACATAAAAATCTTACATACAGATATGCTTGCTCTTGTTTATGAGCACATCTGCACAGTGGGGGCATCCGTGTCCTTTGGACACAATTCTAGTTCACTATATACCATATAGAAATTTTGTGAACGCAACTCCTCTTAAACTGGTTGGCAGATTTTGCTTAAACTTCCAGGGATGAACAACCTTAATGTGTAGATGGTAGTAAAGGAAGGAATTTTTGTTGCGACCAAATTTAACAGAATTATGGCCCTTTGTTAAGTTTTTCACTATATACCATATAGAAATATTGTGAACGCAACTCCTCTTAAACTGGATGGCAGATTTTGCTTAAACTTCCAGGGATGAACAGCTTTAATGTGTAGATGGTAGTAAAGGAAGAAATTTTTGTTGCGACCAAATTTAACAGAATTATGGCCCTTTGTTGATTTTTTCACTATATACCATATAAATTTGTTGCGACCAAATTTAACAGAATTATGGCCCTTTGTTGATTTTTTCACTATATACCATATAAATAATTGAACATATAAATTTTACATTTGTAATTTAATTTAACATGTACATAAGGTTACCTGTAGATCATTTTAGGTATATGTACAGAAATGAAACAGTGGAATGAAAAAGTTCCACATAAAAATCTTACATACAGATATGCTTGCTCTTGTTTATGAGCACATCTGCACAGTGGGGGCATCTGTGTCCTTTGGACACAATTCTAGTTTTTACATCTATCAGTTACTGTTAGTGGCATGGTCCCAACTTCTGACCAATTATCAGCGGATAGTTTCTCACTTTCATCTGACTTTTACCTTTCTTAAAGCTTAATTTCTCTGTTTCATCTGACTTGTATACCTTTCTTAAAACTTAGTTTGTTTCATCTGACTTTTACCTTTCTTAAAGCTTAGTTTCTCAGTTTCATCTGACTTTTACCACTCTAAAAGCTTTAACAGAAGCTTTAGCTTCAATTGTTTAAATTGCTGATGTCATTATAAATGATAATTATGCAAAATGATTGGTCTAAGGTGTACTAAAGTCGCCATACAGTACAGGGTAGAATCTTGGCACCGACCTTGTTATGAGTTTATGGATATCTTCCTGTGAAATTTAAACATCTTATAGATGAAATAAATAATTTATGAAATGAACAAAACGTTTGTTTAGTTTCTGTAAATGTTGAGTATTCCTTTCAAATACACCAAAAATGATATCTACCCGGTACATTAAAAAATATATGAAATAAATGTAAAATAAACTGATAAAAGAGAAATAATTATCTCCCACAGAAACAACCATTTTAATTTCTTTATTACACAAGCCTGTTAATAATATTTTGCAGGGCGTTGCAAAAGATTTGATGGAACAAGATCAGTTACAGCACGAAGCACGTAGAGTGGCCCTGGAGCTCACGGATGAGGTACGTGATAAAAAGGGACACATTTAGGTGGTCTGTAAATTGATAAAAAGGGTACCCTAGAAGAATATTTCTTGTGTCGAGTCCTTTCAAGGAGGGTTGACATACATGTATTCATTGTATTGCATAATGACTGTATACTTTTTCATTGAGTTGTGCTATATCATTTCTGTGTTCCATAATGGGGCTAAACGTTTCATCAATGCTGGTGTTTATACATATCCGGCATATACCAGTATATCAAGACCTATTTGCCGATAACGTGTCAGATTCCACTTGGCTGTAAGAAACAAAGATACCGGCGTACATCTGCAAGGATAAGACGTATAGCACCAGAATTAAGCTTTGCACTGAAATTGATTATGAAGGGAAATAACTTTGTTAGTTCACTATAGCAAAACTGTGATAATCACCTTTGTATTTCATAGGTCAATGGTGCTTAAAGAGTACTTAAGTGTATTTTAATTTGAATCTTTTGTGATCCAAGTATAACTTGGATACTAATTGATGAAGTTTTAGAACCCAACATGAAGCTTCCTAGCTGTGGTCAAAATGGGCATTTTGGCTGAAACTTGATATATGCATGAAGTGTCAGTTATCATTTTTTGACATGTTTTGCCTCACAGAAATTTTAACATAAAGTATTCCTATTTATTCAACATTGTATAGATCAAAAAGCTAAAACCTGTATTTATTATACATGTACATAGCCAGCACAATGTTTCTGCTGTATGTAAAGTCATACTGAGTACATTTTGTACATAATATGTACAGAGACATACACACATTTGTGTATAAAAACCCTCTAGCTTTTAGACGTCAACTGACTGAAAAAAAATTTAACAACAACAGGAATATGCAAAAGCTGTGCAGGAGAAGGAAAAACTGAAGTATGAAAGACACTTGGAAAAGAAGAAACTACAGAAACTGAAAAAAGAACGAGAAAAGATAGAGAAAACACAGGCTCAGCGCTCAGAAGAGGCCCGGCTCAATGTACGAGGTATGACAGGGTTATTTATCTTCATGTGATGTCAAATTACCATGTTAATATCAATTTGAAACTTACGTCAGTTTCATTGGTATATTGGTCAGATATGTTGTTTGATTGTAAGAAATAAATTATTGGTTGGGGTCAGATTCAAGTACATGTACTTGTTAAGGTATATATTCAATATATTATGATACTGATCATAAAACTGGTTAGCATACAATGGTTAGTACCAGGGGAGATAAAAAGAAATGAATGTAAATTCAACAACATGTTATTTACTACAACAAACTTGTATCATTGTATCACATCGACATTTCAGAGAAAGCCTTCATCAGGATAACAGTTTAAAAACTGATGTGACATACCGTAAAAAACAAACAAAAAAAACCACCCTATATTAAACTATTATCACATCAAATTACAGGAAAATTGCACATGAAATATATACAACACATGTTTATGAATAATGATGGTTATTTGTTATATTTATGCTTAATAGTGAATCTTGCTCATAATAGGAAATGCTGCATTATTGTCATATTATGAAAAGGCAGAAAGTTTCCTAAAATGTTAGAATATAAAAAAGTAAAGAAAAAGGAAAACAACAGTAAACTCAGCAGAAAATCTTTCAAAAATTATAATTCTTGATGTATACGGTAGAGTGATTTGGAAATCAAGTGTTTTTGGTTATTATTTAGTGTGAAGTTAATATCATTTTAAACAATACCAGTGAGCATATTAAATGAAAAGTTATCTACACTATGTTTCTCAGAGTTAAAAGTGTGAGACAATAATGGATGCAAATACAGGGTCAGTATAGTTGCAAATACATTTTGTATCAAAATGAGGGCCATGGAAATGTATTTTATTAATACTGTTCAACCAAGTGCATGTAACATTTTTTACTTGCGATAACACCGATGTTTTAGTACTGCCAGTTAGTCAGTACATGTAGTGTCGTGGTAAATGTATACCCCGTCGCAGGTATTTTTTATCAATTAAAAAAAACCCATAAAACTGTTGAACCTGTTTGTCATGTTTCATCTTACACAGACAATCACTGGCAAAAAAGTAAAATATAAAAAGAAAAAAAAACATATATACATGTTTTTTAACTGATATCAAAAACATTCAAAGCTAATTTTGTATGAAATAAAGAACAAATTAAGTGTATGTGTAACTATCGGGATTCAAACCTTAAAATGTCCAGCTTGTTAACATTTCAGCGCTATGCTGTTAACCAATACCCTATAGATCTGTATTGATCGAGATGAATGAAATATACCTTCTATTCTTGTTTGAGTATAAAATTGTAAACAAAAAGTGAGGTCACTGTCAAAATTTAGTGGCAGCATAGTATCAGATTCCCAGATTAGTGTACCTTATTTCCTGTATTTGGCAAAGAGGGATTAAATTTTAATTAATTGATAGATTTCCTTGTTTCACACTATTTGGTTGATACTTTGATTTCACTTCTGTATTAAGATTGTTTATTCTTATAGAGTTGTTTTAATTTCTTTTACAAAGTAGTTTAAATAGCAATGCAATTTGAATTAAGGACAGCGGTTGTGTAGGATGATGAGGATGTGTGGATAAATTTCTCTTTACATGATTGAAATTACTTTTTGTCCTATAGCAGCACAGTATTGGCTGCACTTGAACTGCCCAGATAAATCAATAATTATATACCAAGTCAGTAAATAGGGGAATATTGCTGATTTACAAAACATAGTTTTAAACACTTAATAGAATAATGTTAGTTTTGATACATTTATTACTGTGTAACAATAAATTGAATAGGCGGCATGGGCGTGCCTGACCAATTTATTTTTGTAAACATTTAACCTATACCTATGGTATGTTGTTGTTGTTTAGATTGTTTATAGTCCCTGCGTACCGCATAAAGTATGTTCATCTATGTATTATAATACTGTATGTTGACAAATATTTACAGGCAGTACAGAAGAACTGGACACTAGAATGGCAGAGGTAAATCTTCAGAATGGAAATGCAGCATTGAGGTATAACACCAGGTAGCTGTTCTAGATACTAACCTTGCACTGTTGTCCTGTAGCTCTCGCACTAATTCTTAGTGATAGCCACAATGCTTTTATAGTGATTTGCCTTGCTTAACAAATATTAGGCCTTTGCAGTAGGTATGGATCTAGGTCAGGCGGCACATCCTGTACAGCCTAATCTGAATATGTACTGTTTGCTTATCCATCACAGAATCTGAACCCATCGCTGACAGCTTCAATAACAGTATAGGTTAAGGTGTCGGCTGCTCATCTTGGAAGTTGCGGTTTCGAGCCCCACTGGGGTCACGATCGTACTTTCTCATATGACACCAGTACTAGCTTTTCCAGGAATCGGAAACTCCTTCATTTTAATTGTAAATTGACTTTATTATTAAAATTCTGTATTATGCCTAGGAGTGATATACTGTTTTTCCTTGCTGTCTGTCTGTTTGTCCATCTGTCAGCTTTACCTTTTTACCTTCTCCTAAATCCCTGCCTAGACTTTAATCAAACTTGGCTCATTAATAGAAAATCTTATCCAGACTTCAGGATGTGGATGATACTTGGCACGATGCATCGGTATGATGTTGTGTTCATCTTTTAATTTATGGTTACTAGGTCATGGTCAAGATCGCAGGGACCTTTTAATAGTAAATCTTGGCTTATTTCTCCTTGATAAATGTAGATTTTCCTACTCCCCTGATTGCAACCTGGGGGTAAGGGAGATATTTATTTCATAAACAATACTAGTTATACCCCAAAGATTGGAAGGATTCACAAACAAAAAAAAGTTTGGGGGGGTAGGAGATTGTAGAGTGAGGCTTGTCGGTTTGTCGGTCGGTCTGTTGCTTTTCATGGTTTCCGGATGATAACTCATGAACGACTTTACCCTTTTGAATAATTTTTGGTACACACGTGCAACTTCATGAAATACAGGTCAGGTTCAACTTTGGTGTCAGTAGGTCAAAGGTCAAGGTCACAGTGACTGAACTGTAAAACAGTTTCTGGATGATAACTCATGAAAGGCTTGACCGATTTAGATAATTTTTGGTACACACGTGCAACTTTTTGAAATACAGGTCAAGTTCGACTTTAGGGTCAGTAGGTCAAAGGTCAAGGTCACAGTGACTCTGAACTGTTAAACAGTTTCCAGATGATAACTCATGAAAGGCTTGACCGATTTAAATAATTTTTGGTACACGTGCAACTTTATAAAATACAGGTCAAGTTCGATTTTGGGGTCAGTAGGTCAAAGGTCAAGGTCACAGTGACTCTGAACTGTAAAACAGTTTCCGGATGATAACTCATGAAAGGCTTGACCAATTTAAATAATTTTCGGTACACAGCTGTAACATCGTCAAATACAGGTAAAGTACGACTTTGGGGTAAGTAGGTCAAAGGTCAAGGTCACAGTGACTCTGAACTGTAATGTAAAACAGTTTCCGGATGATAACTCATGAAAGGCTTGACCGATTTAAATAATTTTCGGTACACAGCTGTAACATCATAAAATACAGGTCAAGTTCGACTTTGGGGTCAGTAGGTCAAAGGTCAAGGTCACAGTGAGCCTGAATAGTAAAATGGTTTACAGTAAAACGGTTTACTTGGAACATTTGAATGAATTCTATATTTTAAGCTTGTCCAGGCGCAATTTTTTACGCTTGTCCAGGCGCTTTCTTTTAAACTAATTACTTTGGGGTCAGTAGGTCAAAGGTCATAATGTATAATAACTCAACTGTATGTCCTTGTGGCCATTCCTTTCTTATGGTTGCCATACTTCTGTGACAAAGCTGTATTGTGGGGGTATAATTCGTCACTCTTGTGACAGTTCTAGTTTTAACTAAAAATTGGGGTCTTCAGGGATCAATTCAGAGAAAACCCATTTTTACACAAATATAGGCTATAGCTGTTGTAATCTTGAAATTTTCATGAAACTGTATCATAATGCTTGTCTTGATGAATTCTTATTTGGAATAGAAGCTTGGTGATCTTGGATAAAGAAAGGGGTTATGTGTTAATATGCTTTGCAGACTATGGATCCTGAAAGACAATTAGATCATTGATTATTCTTTACAAACATTCAACTGAGCAATCATGTTCTCTATTTATTAGAGTGCCATCATCACTTGCTTGTTTTCTGGTTTTTTTTCAGTTCATCTAACATGTGAAAGATTCTTAGGAGTCTCATTTTCAGCTCACCTGAACACAATAAGCTCGTGGTGAGCTATTGTGACCGCTTGATGTCCATCATGCGTCGTCAACAACTGCTTCAAACAACATCTGCTCCTTAACCATGATAGTGTCAATTTCAACCAAACTTTGCAGGATTGTTTGATGATCCTCTAATAAAAATTGCTTAAACTTCTCTGCTCCACTGCACAAAATGGCAGCCAGAGCTAGAAAACTTTTAAACAAAATCTCCTCCGTAACACCTGTGCCAATTTCAACCTAGCTTGACAGGCTTGTTGCTTTGTTGGTCTTTTACCAAAATTGCTCAAGCAGTCCCCGTCTGCTGCACATAATGGCCACCAGAGCTAAAAATAGAAGTTAGAAAAACTTTTCAAGGACATCTCCTCTTTTACCAATGAGCCAATTTCAGCCAAATTTAATATGATTGAATGGTCCTTTACCAGAATTGTTGAATGGTCCTTTACCAGAATTGTTGAATGGTCCTTTACCAGAATTGTTGAATGGTCCTTTACCAGAATTGTTGAATGGTCCTTTACCAGAATTGTTGAATGGTCCTTTACCAGAATTGTTGAATGGTCCTTTACCAGAATTGTTGAATGGTCCTTCACCAGAATTGTTGAATGGTCCTTCACCAGAATTGTTGAATGGTCCTTTACCAGAATTGTTGAATGGTCCTTTACCAGAATTGTTGAATGGTCCTTCACCAGAATTGTTGAATGGTCCTTTACCAGAATTGTTGAATGGTCCTTTACCAGAATTGTTGAATGGTCCTTCACCAGAATTGTTGAATGGTCCTTTACCAGAATTGCTCAAGCTGTTGCGCTCCACTGCACGAAATCGCCACCAGAGCTTAAAATAGAAAAACCATTAAATGACATCCCCTGCTTAATCACTGCTCCAATTTCATCTAAATTTCACATGATTTTCACTTCGAAGGTCCCCGCCAAAATGGCAGGCAGAGCTAAAAATAAGAACCCTTTATACGATATTTTCTCCCTAACCACTGTTCCAGTTTCAGCCAAACCTCACAGGATTGTTCCCTGAAGATCTACCAAAAGTGCTGAAGAAGTTACGCTTCACTGCACAAAATGGCCACCAGAGCTAAAAATTGAAAAACCTTTAAAGAACATCTCCTTAAACCACTGGGCCCATCTCAACCAAACTCCACAGGATTGTTCCTTGGATGCCCTCCCTTTTTGTCACACGCATTTAAAGTGATATACAGTACCTGATCACCAGAAACATATATGCCTGTTCCATTGGCTGAATTTATAATAAATTACTGATACTGACTTTCAGAGTTAGACCAGGTGGTCAAATTGAAGATGATGGGGATTTCTCTGACTTTTATTGTCTGCCAGAGAATGTAGACCCTGCCCACAGACAGGTGTTACAGGAAATGCAGGACGAGGAGCTAGCTAGACTTCTTCAGGAGCAGGAACATAAGGTAGGATGGATTTGATTCATTGACTAACTGTGAACCTCTACATTCCGCATGAGGGAACTGTTTTGAAGCAATATGTGGTGTTAATACAAATTTATGTTAATATGCGTTTTATTGTCCAATATACAATTGTTTGGCATTTTGATGCACAATTATATACCATAAAGGCTACAACGTGAACCAAATATTACAAATATCTCAAGCAGTCACTATGAAAACAGATTTAGGTCCTATTTTCATGTATAATATATATGAAAGTCTAGTTGTGCGTATCATTATTTGGAGTCACTTGATCAAAGGACAAGGTCATAAGGGTTGGAGACATTACGTTTTTCATGAAAAACAATTACTGATTATATCTGTATTTACAATCATCATAACTAATAAGTTTTCAGATTAACTGCATTTAATTGCAATCCTGTCTATCTTTTGCACGCAAAACACCAGATCATAAACATGTTCTATTCCATCTGTTTTAATTCGATAGAACTTCCAGAAGCCATGGGAGCACTGGGCTGTCCGTGTGCCCGAGTTTCATGTACCGATAGTATTTGTCCCCCTTGTGGAGACAATATTTGTCCCCCATGTTGAGACAGAATTACTCCCCCTTGTTGAAAAGTAGGTGCTGAGTTTCTTGTCCTCCACATACTGCCCACCAGATTACTTACAAATAATTCAGATGAGTTTGTGCTAATCAGTTTCAGAGCCATAACGCCATCTTCACCGATAATGTTACAGAACTTGTCAATGTCACATGGGGCTATGGCAAGGACATCCTCGGAGAGAGCTAGGGCTCTCTTGATATAGCTGAAAAAGATTGTATAGATAATATTTACCACTGATGAAGTAGTAATTACATAAAACAACCAAAAAGCATTCTCAATTTGTGTCATAATATTTGCCAAAAATTATTTTTATCATTTTAGTAAGGAAAACTTCAAAAATCCACAAGGCCCAAAGGTTAGATATTTTGAATGTAGCAATGTGTAGTGGACCACTATGAATACTGTTCAAATCATGACCCCCAGGTCAAAATTGACCCTTCCTATAATGGGATTACCTTGTATTACAGTCAACAGTAGCCAGGTGAGCGATATACGGCCATCGTCATGCTCTCTTGTTGATATTGTACTCTTACAAGTACTTGTATGAAATGTATGTCAAACCTTGGTGTAAGTTTGTTAGCTGGAGAAATAATTTGAAAAACTAAAAGTCTTACCACTTTCTAAAGCTTGGTAAAATTGTTGTAAATGTCCAGGTAACAAGGCTCAGGCAGGTTACTATAGCAACGAATAGAAACCAGACCCAAAGGAACATGTAGACAAACTCATTGAAATGGTTGGCAGAAAGTTCACACTGAACACTCCAGTGTGCTATATCTCTCAACTGCTTCACATGTAAGTCGCATAATACACTCCTTGGGAAAGCAGGTGACTCTTTCCATATCGTTGCATTGTTTTGAAACAGATTTCCACTGATAATGTCACCATAAGATGTCAGCTTTTCAAACGGAGGGTACTGTGGCCAGAGCATCAGAGAGGTGTCGATCCACCATAGCTGAGCTATTATATTGGCGCAGTAAAGTATTTTGATTACCAGCCAAAGTAGTGTTAGAAATCTCCATGGTAACCAGTCAACACACTGTTTACACCAGTTGAAGATGTATCGTCCAGCCTGTTTTCCCAGTATAGCACGGTCTTCCATGTTCATAAAATGGTAACCACAACTTAAACTTGCAATCTTCTCGAAGTTAATACCAGAATACCCATATAAAATATACATGAGCAGATTTGGAAGTTTAAACAGTAGAGCTTGAAAGCAAAGGATGACTGGTAAATACTGGTACAGCGTTCCTGTTTGCTTTACTTGTCTCGTGTTATGTGGTATTGCATTGACTTCAGAAATGTAGTGGAATCTCTTGTACCAACATACTGTCTCGGCATATTCGAGGGAACTTTGAGTAAAGTCTACCGGTACCCAGCATTGTATAGGACTTTTATAGCTGTGTTTCCAGCTTATTATGCAGGCTAGAATAAGCAGGAAACCAGTTGTCCAGAAGTGATTCAGTCTGTCGGCAAAATCCTCCAGTGTGGCACCGCGCCAGAGGGACCATTTGGATATGCCATGACTAACAGTAGGCATCTTCTACTGTGTTACTGTCAGAGTGGCTAAATGAATTCTGAAAAAGAGAGGATATAGGCTTAAGTCTTCATCATGAACTACATGTACTAGAGGGCTCAAACGAAATAGGGACATTGGTCATGGACAGTAGATAAAAGATATTCATGTTAAGGTCACTGGGTAAAGAGTCCAGGTCACAGTGACTTTGTATAGAACAATTCCTGTTCAATAACTTGAGAAGTCTTTTACCTAGTACATGGCTGAAACTTGAGTGGGACATTGGTCAAGGACAGTAGATGAACCACATTTCTTTTTCGGATTCGGAATATTGAGGGACCAAAGGGGTGTAGAAAAACAACAGGATCTTTGAGGTGACTGGAATTTAACACTTTAAGTTTTGTCCAAAATGAAAAATGGACATGTCCCTTTAAAAGGTTAGCAGGGCCAGAGATAAACATGAAAAACCAGCATTGCTTTAAGTGTTAAGGAACTTGTTAAATTTAGATATTTTAAAGTAAAATTTTATGCAATTTTAAAGAGGCACTCTCTCTACAACTGGTGTCAAGTTAAATAACTTCAGAAGCATAAATAATACAATATTTTCATGTAATAATACTTAAAAGTTAAAGGTACACATTCCTGACATCAGTAAAAGCAGTGTGCAGAACTATAAAACATTCAATACTAATTGAATAAAGTTGTGGCTGTACAGTTAATGGAAGGATATTATTTCAGAAGGCCTTTATGTTGATTATTTGGGTTAAAATAAGGCATAGTTTTGTATAAAATAAATGTTGTTCTTTGAAATTGTATTTATTTTTCATATTACTTTCAGTGAACTTATTATTTTATGTTTGGAGAATATAATTTGATAGCTGTCAGGAGTGCCCCTTTAATCAAGTAAAAAATCACTGTAAATTATTTCTAAACCATTCTTGAGTAATTGGACCATTACATAGTGAATTATATATGTTTTATGAAAATGTCAGTGGTTCAAGTAGAAAATGTATTCATTGCACTACTGAGCACATGTATTTACGTCAAATACTCGCATAATTGTAAGTTCCACATCATGCGACTTGAATGTTGGTCTGATCAAATTTATGTTTTTTAGTACAACTGTATTAAGCTTGCTTTTTGTCTCGAGCTGGTTACAATGTACATGATTGTACCTTTCAACCATCATTGAAATGACAAGTAAAATGTAGAAAAAATTTTGAATTGAAAAATTTACTATGTATTAAGGCATCTTTTAATTAGACAATACTGTATGAAAAGGGTCAATATTTTCAGTCACTCACACTGCCTTTTCAGACTGCATTTGATAGAGACTGTTCTCCCTGAACTCTACAGACAAGCTCTTGGATTTGGGTCTATATTATGTCAAGGTCAAAGCTACTAGGACCTGTTAATAGAAAGTCTTGACCTTGCTTCATCTTCTAAACTTAGCTCTTACTGCATTTTTATGATAAAATTTAACAGGAATTATTACAGTAACTATAAAGTCTAACTACCTATATGTTAAAATTTCATATACTCAAAATCATGCAGACCTTCATTTTTAAAGACAGTTCTTTTTTCCTTTGTATTTCATGCACCATTTCCAGTCTATTTTATATGACTGGGGCAGTTTTATAAACTGCAATCAGCCTGGATAGTACACTGAAGTTAGTTGGCTGTTAGAACATAACAGTGAGATATTTATTTGTAAAAGAGATATTTCAGGGCCTGGTGTCCAGGCTTCTTGAATGTGTAAACAAGTTTTCAAGTTTTTACAAGTTTACAAGTTTATTTCATTTAACTCAGTTCATGCAATACATGACAACATGAGCAAATACAAACATATTGAAACAGAACGAGGCATATAATATATATCTACAATACTGTAAAAAACAAACACAATAATTAGACCAGGGACAACAAAAATGACATAAAGGGAGAGGTTGTTAATGTGACTCAGACATTTTTTCATTGTGAAATCATTTCTAGTGTGTAATTACAGCTTTTTGGAAAAATTGGGAACCAAAACATCTTAACATCACAATATTATGATTTTTCTGTTTTCATAAGACAGATAAAAATTAACTAAATATAGTTAATATTTCTTTGTTTAAATGAGATAGTATTGGGTGTCTATGTAAACCACAACATTGAATTGAGGTAAACAAAGAAACACTTACATAGTCTGCATTCCAAACTTCCAGAAAATATGGAAATAGTTTTGGTAAAAATTACTCACTGATTCAATGTTTGCTCCAGCAGGCAGCTGAATGTTTATCTACTGATAACAGATGTATAAATGACTCCTGTGTTTTATAAATCCGTGAACTCTACAGACAAGCTCTTGGATTGTTCATAAGGCCAGAGGAATTTATATTTTTCCCTAGAATTGCTGGTTACTGTGCTTTCTGTGTCAGAGAGAGAGAAAGAGAGCAATGTTCAAACATGTATAAATTGGTTTTAAGAAATACTGCATGTTTTTGTAAAAGGTTTAATTTGACACGTTTACAATCAGCAGTCTTTGAATTTTTCATTTCTTCTTCATGTAAATGTGAGTATTAAATGGTACTGCAAAACAGAAGATGCTGAAAAGCTGAAATTTTGCAACTCACTTGGCACACTGCAACAAAATGGAAGGAATCAAAGGAATTAAAACATTAATTCCCGTGTTTTATTTCTCTAGAAATCACCTTTTTTCACCACAAAACGTATATTCTTTAAAAACACAGCAGCTAATTGAAGGAATTTAAGTGAGAAATAGGCAAAACACCTAAAAAAGAGACCGCCACCGAGGGGGGGGGCCCCCCCCCTCCCTAAGGTGGGGGGGGGGGGGGGGGGAAAAAAGGGGGGGGTTTCAGCGATGCATTAATTTATAAGTGCCGTCATTTTATAATCATAATTGAGTCTCATAATTGAGGGCAGTTTTATAGCTTCTATCCCATTATGTGCCACTTGATAGTACTTCAATAGCAAATGCAAATTTAAGAAAGGAAAGGGTCCTAAGTCTGTGTAATGAAGCAAAGAAAAATATTGACGGAATCAATAAATTGATACAGGGCAATGAGAGGAAGTGCAGTGTACAAGAACCATAACTCTAGCTTCATTAATTTTGCGGTTAATGCCCTAAGTGACTTCTATTTGTGTGGAGCACAACTCTGGAAAAAAATGAAGGGAATCATATAGTTGATACTTCAGCAAAACAATATGATATTACATATTATATTGTATATAAATAACAATGGATGGAAATGCAGACTACATGAACTTTAGATTTACTTCCCTTAGTAACTTTTTCTTGTGCAGAACTTAACTTGAAAAAGCAACGAAGAGAATCAATGGATACTTCATATTCTCATAGAGGACTATTAAAGGAAGGACAATGAGAGGAAGGACAATGAGAGGAAGTGCTGTTCGCAAGAACCGTACCTATATTGTTATTAATTTATGAGTTACTGCCTTTAGTTACTTTTTCTTGAGTGGAGGAAATATCGAAAAGCATTGATTCAGAAGCAAGTCTATTAGTACTTTATATCAAGCGTCCTTTTCAGGTGTAGCTTCCTTAATGAGTTCCAGTTGAGCAGCTGTGGCCTTTTTCTGTCACACTCTTGTTACTTGATTTATTTATACTTACAGAGATCAAAGGCAGAAGTGGACAGAACTAAACTACGAGAAATAGAAGAGCAAGATAAAAGACTCGCACAGATTATAGAAGAACAAGAAAAAATTCGTTTGAAAAAAGCAAAACAGAAATGGAAACAACAGCAGGATGTAAAGAGAGCACAGGTTCAAATTTCTTTTAGCTGACCTTGACCTTGTCATTATTAGTGATGGTACTCTAGATAGTGAATGTTAAAGAAGGTTCACCATGCCCATCTTGTTAAATGAATGCAGATAGTGACACTCTACCTGAAAACAAGAATAGTTCTATGATCTCTTGATTTTACATACGAAAAACACTTAAAAAGTCTTCTTCTCTGAAACCACAAGGCCTAGAACTTAGATATTTACAAGGTGGGGGGCGGGGCTTATATAGGGAAAACTTCAAAAAACCATAAGGCCCACAGGCAGAGCTTAGACCTCTATGAATTATGTTCAAATCATGATCCTTTGTATTATTGGCAATTGATATACAGGTAAGTGATATAGGGCCATCTTGGCCCTGAGGCTTGTGTTGAATTGCGATGGAAGTACATACATGTAGTTACAAATGCAGAGAAATTTTTTAATAGAGTGATGAAATATTATAAATGACACTCGTGCACCACTGTTTACTAAAATACCGGTATGCTGTTTAGAAACTACTTAAAATTTTCTCAGCTGGAGGTAGATTATGCAGTAAATCAGTCTTCACATTCTTGCTGTCTGATCATGATCTGCACTGTACATTTAGAATTAGAACCTCATTGAACCGTAAATGGTACAGTCCAAACTTGAAGATGGACAAGTCCATTGTAGAAATTTAGCGGTATCAGGGTTAAAATGCAGAACATTAATGTAAATGATGTTTGATATAAAATGTGCCTTTAGCTTGGGCTGTTTTACATGTTATAAGAAGAATATTAGTACTATAGATCCTTTAGAGGATTTCAATGAAATTTCACTGAATTGTAGCGCGTTATAGAAGATGTTATTTTTAGTTCAAAGATCAGAGTCAAACTTTAATGTGAAATCTTCGCTTACAATTATTGCAGCTCTTCTTTACAGTTTCCATCAGTTTTACTAAAATAAATTAATAGGAAGTGAAACTTCATTTCTGTATTTACAATTATCAGTTTGTATTGATGTATGTGTTACAGGAAGCAGCACAGAGGCCGCCAGCCCTACCACCTCGCAACCAGGACCATGACCATCGTAGATACCGGCGAAATAGTTTTATTCTCTCTATGGAAAACGGACCAGACGATGAACACCCTGACACCAGCCCTCATAGTCCGGGTTCATCAGAAGACTATTTAACTCCTATGCAAGCTTCTGAAGAACAAAGACTTCAGTCTTCCCAAGGACATAGATCAAATTCCAGTAGACAAGCACAAAGTGATATTTTATTAAACAATGCTGCAAACTCTCGTGAGATTTCACAAAACCGACAAAACGTGCAAAAAGTGCAAAAGGTGAAAAATAATATTCATGGATCAAGACATGAACAAAATCATAATCCTGCTCAGCTACCGCCACAGGAAATGCCGGACGTTGAGAGATGGCTGGCTTCTCATCCCCCAGATGCTGCGCGAGGGAGGTTGCGGTCGGATAATAGTGATTACATTCCGGACTCTCCGTCTCCACCGGGTAGTTACCATAGCGAGGATCCATTACCGTATCATGGGTAATTTTCTTCTTCCTCTCTGTGGTTTAGTGATTAAGTTTGTTGGCTTGTAACCTTTAACTGACTTTTGGTCATTGGTTCAAGTCCCACTTATGACTTGACTGGTTTTGTGAGAAAGTTGGCAATTTCTCATAGGCAAAAGGGATCTGGTACTGATAATTCCAAGGAAAAATGGTTTGGTAAAATGTTACTGAACTGATGGATGTTAAACCAAAGTTGTTTCAATACAGAGAAATATAGCAAACAGTTTTGGAGCATCACAACATTGTATATTTCTGCAAAAGAAGGAGCTCAAAGTCAAATCTATTTCCTATAATCAAATGAACATAAAGTTACAATGCTTGTTTGAATCCATTAATTGCTCTTTGCCCGCTTATGAAGCCAGGTGTTGGCTCAGAACTCTAGAATTAAAATTTTGTTGATTAAATAAATATTAATTCTCACTAATATTTCACCATTTATGCCTTTTATAGGAACAGCATTTATTAGAACACTGGTGATACAGTCTGTCTATGATTATTCACTTTTAAAGTAAAGAAATTATGTTCTAGTTATCAGTATGGGAAAATTGTCAAATCAAAAACTTTGCGAAAAAAAGACTTTTACACTGGAATTTGACTGGTGCATAATAAAATTTGGTATACAGTATCATATTGTGTTGCATGCATTTTTACAGGAATCCACGGTCACCACACCATGACACAAGTACAGACACGGGCTCTCACTATGCAGTGAGTGACCCATTTAACTTCAATATAGCCGCTGCAATAGACCCCACATATACTAGAAGATCTGACGGACCAACTGAAAGAAAGCAAGTTGTTAGTCAGGGGTCACGACCTTTACCTCATGAAGGTTAGTTTTGTAAACTGTGTCATAGTCTAACTTGATCGTCATGCTTTAATAAGATCACTAAATTTCAGCTTACTCACTTCATTTTCACCTGGATTGTTATATTTTCCACTTGATCATTGTATTTTTACACTAAATGACTACTGGTGTCGAAGCAGTTTCCGTCACGAAAAGAAGGTTTTCTCAAAATATTTTCATTTAGAAAAGTTCAATCATTCAAAAGTTCAGCATTATAAATTCTTTAGCTCTTTAGCTTTAACGGAACATAAACATTGACTTTTTTCCCTTGCGCATGCGCGCAAGTAACAGGGCTCCAAAATGGTAAACAAAATGGACAAAACCGGTTCGCTACAGAAGCAGTTTCCGTCACGAGAATTTGTAGAACAAATGTGTACTTGTTGATAAAGGATACAACTAAATAATGATGTCATATGCTTTTTTAAACCTTTCTGATGACCACCTCCTACTCGTATAACAAATAGTAACAGTTTACTGGTTACCACCTTTGGCTAATAAAATCGGGCAGTGGTCCGCTTACAAATTTATGATTTTGGCGATATCTATATCATTTCCTATATTTTTCATATTGATTTTGATAAAATAATTATTCTATATCGAATGGATGTAAAAATCATGTATTTTGAGTTTTCTTTGGCGTTTTTTGGTAGTCGTCTGTTTTTCACCGCCAAGGGAAAAAACTGGTCCTTAAATTAGACATGATTGAGTTATCCTTTGCGCATGCGCAAATGGTACGTGTGAAATCCCTCACATGCGACTTGTAAACAAAACAGGTGTTGCATTTTTAAACCTTAAATTTATATGTATCATTTTACCTTTGCTGGAAGAAACTGTACTCAGCTCTGGCATATAAGGCAACGTTTTGAAAATAATCGCGACTTCTTTGTAGAGAGTTACAAGGAATGTAAAGTATCGCTATATCGGATACTGCTAGCATACAGATACTACTTCGATACCAGTATATTTTCCACTGAATGACTACATGTTCCTTTGAACATTGTTGGATCACTACATTTTCTTTGAGATCACTACATTTTGTAATTGATCACTACATTTTCCATGAGATCACTAAATTTTGTATTGGATCACTACATTTTCCATGAGATTACCATTAAGCATGGCACAAGCTTCACACTGCTCTTTCAGGCTGCAAAAATGTTGAAGTACAGTGTACCATATCTTTCCTTAATTGCCATTATAAAAGTGGTGTGACTATACTGGGTGTGTAGAAAGGTCATATTCCAGTATTCAGGGACCATAGACAGCTGTGTTGATAAAATTAACACATTTTTTAAAACAAACGGGTTGTTAAAATGAAACACAATGCATGCATTGTTAAGGACAGAACATGGTAACTTACATTTCACTGAATCTTCAAGTATCTTTCTGCACAAACACAGGACAATATGTTATACATTAACGAAGCCCTGTTACCATCCATGACTCTTTATGTGAGAAAGTTGGCAGTTTCTGACGGAGGATAGGGTTGTTACTAAGTACTGATCTTTCCCAGGAACGATGATTAGGTAAAAGGCCCACCTGTACAAATGACTGAAATATGGTAGAAACAGTGTTAAACCCATACAACAACAACAACAACAAACAGCCAACAACAACTTATATTAAACACTTGCATAATTATTTCAAGATTCTTTTTTTTTTTTTCATAAATATGATGAGAAAAAAACTATTCTATCTCATTTAACACTCGTGTTGAGTATTTAACAATAAATTAAAGTAACATTTTACTAACCATTCCAATTCATATAGTCTGTTACTATGGTAACATGTAGCTGTCATTTATGTTTCATTTATACAAAATAAGCCTCTAATATTATCATTATACCTCCTTAACAGCAATGTTGTATGTAATTATTTTGACTTTGGTAACATTAAGTTAACTGTCATATATCATTTACTAACCAGAATGGGTAGAGATAGAATGGGACCCTAGTGTACGAGGCAGTATCCGTAGGGGAAGTTTATCTAGATTCCAGAACTCAAAAAGCACAAATTATGGTTATCCAGGTATAGTAACTGCACAACCTGACTTTTGTTTAGTGCTGTGTTTGAAACCTTTGCTTGCCTTTACTGTAAAGTTTATATGTACCTGCATGATGCTTGAAATATTTGAAAATGTAAGAAGTCTTGTAGCACTGAAAGGTCAACTACGATGAAATTTCTGCCAGAGGTTGAATAATTATCTTCTGCCCATGTATTGTCAGCATTTTGCTTTTGTCCTTTTGTCAGTCATCCTTGTTTGTGCTCTTATCAGATTTCTTCTAATCTAGCAGCACTTGAAATAACAGAAATTGAGTTACCATGGCATCCAAACGCAAAATTTTCACCTTAAAAATAGCTTGCTTGCCAGATTCCGAAATCAAAGTCCTTTTTCCCATATAGATTCATCAAGAAATGGTAACAATAACCAGCTGCAGTGGCCTAGTTTTCCCTATTATGTCTAGTGGAAACTTGAAAATCTGCTGGTCTTGAACAAGCAGGAAAAAAATGTTGGACATGTTGCAATTCATCACAAAATATGGTTGTCAGAGAGCTAGACTGATTTTCTTATCAGTACATGTCTATAAAGCAGTAGACACTTAAAAATCTTCTTTTTAAATACTGTTACTTGGTCAGACTGTGAAATAATCTTTCAATAAAATGAAGAAATGTACTATCCTCTACCAATATTTTGACTCCAGATTGTTCAACAGATGTTGATTCATTAAAAAGCATAGTCAGTCATTCAGATGTCAAAGGGACATACTGATTTGGGGTGGTGAAAGGTGAGGGGGGTGTCTGGAGTTTGGTTTGTGGTTGGCCAGTTCCCATTATTATGTATGTTGAGAAGACTGTAGACATCCTGTTTTTTCCGAAACACGTGACTAACTTTTCTTGAGTGATAATAATTATGTCATTACTATTAAAATGAAGCTTGTTTCAAAATATGCCATTCAAGATGTGTTAAGGTGTTTGGGTACTGAAGTGGAATGCAGTGAGGGATAAAGTGCCATTATCATCCATACCATTTCAAATTATGAATCGCATTAGCTATAAGTGAATGGCTATGAAAATGTTTTTGACTCGCCTGAGCTCAATGTCAGTCACCCGTGAAGCATTTTGAAATGAGGACTTCCTCAGCAATCTTTCCTGTCTTATCTTCATCTATATATTTTGAAGATATCTTTCAATCAATTAAATTTTCTCAATTCATGAGCAGATAGCTCTAAAACCCTGCCAATGCTAACAGTTATGATAATATAATGGAGTTTCCATCTTTTAATTTAGAAAGTGCCATTCATTTTTATAGGGGTGTTAAATGAAATTTTCTTGCTGAATAGCATACAGTGTATATTAGGGTTAGATGGCACAGTTTTTGTGCAGGCTGATCATGATCTACACTTGTCACTGAATTTCCTGGCACCAACAGGATTAATAAATTTTATTTAAAATTCTTCATTATATTCCCCTTTATTCTGATTGTGTAGCTTGGTGTATGATAGAGTGGGACCCGTGTACGAGTGGTAGTCTACGCAAGGGAAGCTTGTCCACTAGGTTGTTTAAGACAAATAAATCATTCTGCTTATCTTGTGGCTTCCAAGGTATAAAAATACACCCGTGTTTCTGAGTTACAGTTAGTTGAGTTACAGTGTAAATGTACATTTAGGATTACACTGTTACTGTTAGTCTGGTTAGATCACCAAGGACATTGGTCCAATTAGATCACTTAGGGAACCAGTACACCAAGGGTAGTCTGGTTAGATCACCAAGGACATTGGTCCAATTAGATCACTTAGGGAACCAGTACACCAAGGGTAGTCTGGTTAGATCACCAAGGACATTGGTCCAATTAGATCACTTAGGGAACCAGTACACCAAGGGTAGTCTGGTTAGATCACCAAGGACATTGGTCCAATTAGATCACTTAGGGAACCAGTACACCAAGGGTAGTCTGGTTAGATCACCAAGGACATTGCTCCAATTAGATCACTTAGGGAACCAGTACACCAAGGGTAGTCTGGTTAGATCACCAAAGTAATTGGTCCAATTAGATCACTTAGGGAACCAGTTCACCATGGGAACCAGTGTAAATGAGTAGACTTTGTGTTTAGTAGTCTAGTTTAATCCCTTGTGCATGAATTGTTCAGGGTGGGGGATTGTCTAACATATTGAATAGGCCAAACGTTTTTTTTCATTTGGTAGATTACTTGTAGTTAATTTATATTAATAATTTTATTGTTTATTTATTCTTGATTGGTAAAAAAAGTTCTTACAACTTATATAAATTGCTTTGGAGACTCGTTCCAGATGGAATTAACCTCAAGAGAGAGTGGCAATGTGGAAATGTCTGTGTCTTACCTAAGGACACTACCACTGTGGTACTGGTGGTGATCGAATCTTGGACCCTCAAATCATAAGGTGAACGTGCCACCACTGCATCACTGGTAGATTAGTCATCAATGAGCATAATATCACAGAGAATGTGAATTTTACAAATTTACTTGTTGGTTCATTGCTGCATCTTGCTTAATATGTTACCATGGCAATGCCATTACTTAAGTTTGTCTCATGATGAGTAAAATAAATTTGTTGTGGTTCTGTATGAAATTTTACTCCCAACAAAGATACAGTCATGTTATGAACAAGAGTTGATCATGAAACTATTATAATCTGCACTTGGATTGGCCTAGATGGAGGCTTGCAACCTTGACAAGTAATTGTAGTGATTAATGCTTTACAATGAAGTCACTTATGCCTCCTCTTGTAACATTGACCACTGGTTGATCAGTTATACCACCAGAAAACTGTTTGCTAAGATAGTTGATACAGTGATGCTCACTTGTAACTTTGCAAAAATTTCGTTTATCGTGCGTTAATCGTTTGTGCATTCATCGTGCATCATTCAGATCGTGTATCGTGTAACGCATCGTTCGTTCCGTGTGATGAACGTTGCACGATAGGAAATATATAAAAGTGGTCCGAGATAGTGCAGACAGCTAATCATGTAGAATGTTTGCATGTTAGCCTAGACCTAAACGCGTATTATTCATATCATTGTTCAAAGATCGTATTAAATTGATGAAATAGAAAAAAAATCATTCTTTCAATTATCTAAACTATCTTTCTGTTACATTTTTTTCTTTTTCTCACGAGATATTTGTTGGAAGAAGAGATGTTGACTTTCGGTTAGACCGAACGTAGACGTTCTGCATATCGTTCAAGTTTTACACCAGGTGTTATTCTACCAATGCAAAGGATAGGGGAATTCACTTATTTGTAAATTGCTTCTGTATAGACATTCGGTAAAGTGCTCACTGTAACTGTAAAAATTATAGCAGTGGCTAGGTAGCGGTTATACGTCGAATCGGACTTCCGTCCAATGATTCCAAAAAGGACTTCCGTCCAATGATTCTTTACAACATTTAATTATAGATGTAATTAGTATGTGTGCCGCTATTCAACTACTAATTAATTATTCTTATAATCTGTTTGGTTCTATTGCAAATTATCGATATTTTAGGACTTTAAGGGGGTTCTGTTCAGCTCTTGCATTGGAATTAGACATCTATTAATAATATTGTTGTTAAGCAAACGAAAATGTCCGAGTAAATCAAATAATCGTTTTCTGTTTCGTTCATCGGGAATCATGTATCGTTCTTATTGCTCATCATTCATGATTCATTCATCGGTTATCGTGCGTTCCGTCTGCGTGTATCGTGCATATATCGTTCGTTCCGTGTGCAAAGTTATACGTAAGTACCACTGTACATTGTATATAAAAGAAGTATCAGTCAAACACAGAATACCAAATTGAATGTATTTCTAGTTACTTAGTGTTGGTGTTTGGTACAGGGGAAAGGTGTTGTTTGTCAGTATAGTTGTCATTATCATCAACTTTTGGAAGTTGTATGAGACTTTTGAGTTTGCTTTAGAGAATTGTAATGTGATGTATAACAAAATACGCTATGCAACTGTATGCCTCTCACCATACTTTCCACACATTGTCAACTGGTTCCCTGCATTGTGCAAGGATTACAACTTGTAAGCCATGTTCAAGCCATTTTCAGTGTTGAAAATATGGCAAGATATCCTGTTATTATAATAAATTGCATTGAATGTTTTTAGAGGAGTGTTTTGATAAAAATTTGGTGGTCATTTGGTCAGTACATATCTCTATACTACAAATCACATCCAGTAGCTATGAGATGGATCACATGTAGTCACAGCCGCCACTTTATGTCTGTACATTTAGTTTGCTTATGTTGGCACGGCAGAACAGTTGTATAGTTATGCACTTATTTAGGATTTTTCTATATTTTTGCATGATTTATTTGTGTCTTGATATAGTAACAGGATAAAAATAAAGTTTGTTGTTATGCCATTGTAACTCTGCTATAGTTATGCTCAATTAGCATTATGCACATTTTGCATCATAATATTCATTTAGCATTATACTCATTCAATTTTCATAGAGTTTTGATAAATAGAAGAAAACTCTACACTTGGAAAAGGTATAATATAGGTAGATTTTATACAGTTTGATTTTACAAGAGTTTGTACCATGATTGTAATATTGTATGTGAAATGCTGATTAAATTTCAGAAATGCTTTTCAGTGTTCCTACCCTGATGATGATGTACAGATAAACTGGTTAGAAACCCAGAGGTAGTCTTTGGTGTATAGGTTCTACACACCAGACATGTACTAAACAAACCAAGGGGTTTATTCCTAAAAAGCTAGGGTCTGGTACCCAGATTCCTTTGTATCTGTGTCTTTCATCTCTTCAACCTTCGCCTGTCAGTAGTCTTTGCAGTTTCACCTGATGAGAAATCTTAGGATCGGCCCGGACTATAAACAATAAAAAAAGATTGTAACAAAAATTTGATTAACAACTTATTGATTTACAGGATAGTTTAATGGTCTTATACTGGTTAGCGTATTTTTCTTCATTGATGCACACACCTTTAAAGAGGTACAGTGAGTGGAAGGGAATATGGGGGTGTTGTTGGTGCCATAAAAGGGTCTACATTTGAAATGTTCCAAATTTAGGTTGAAGTGTCTGGCACATCAGCAAGTACAGATCTTGTATTCTTGATAGAAATTAGTCAATATAATTTATGTAAATTGGAGAACATAGCAAAATTGTGATATCTTTGCAGAATGCATAGAGTCCTCATTTTAGAAATTATTTTAAATCCATAATAGGAAAGATAAATCAACACTTATCAACTTGTTTTATTAAATAATAGTTTACTTTAAAAATGTATTTTTCAGATCGGACATTTAGTACTGTCACATCAAGAGAAGAGAGTTTCCATGGCGACGGTCCTGGAGTGGTCTCCCCTTTTGTTCCTGTGCAAGGTCAGAGAAGAAATATGAGCGAAAAGGCACAGAGAGGACGCAAACCAGGCCATCAAGGTCAAGGTCAAATGACAGACAAACAGAAAAACAATTGTAAACAACAGTGAGAAGAACAGTGAGATGAAAACTTAAAATGGTTAAACATGTTATTACATGTATTAGGGTAAATTCTGTACTGATTGATATTCAAATTCGTTAAACTGTCTTCAGTATGTCAACCACTGATTAATTTCATGTCTTTCAAGGGGCTGACCCTTTTCAAATTGTATTGGTTTTAAACTTTTTAGATTTTTCATTTTCATGAAGTATATTTATCCAATAACAGTGTGATTGAGGATGTTGGGATCAAGCATCAAACTCTTGACCCTTACAATGTAGGTCGTGACAAGCCTTCCTTTCAGTGCAAGTACTGGTCAGAACTCAAAGAGTAGTTCACATAATTTGTAACAATTTGAGTCTACAGTCCTTTTACATTGAATTAACTGTATCATTACTGCAGTCATCCAGCTACGATCTGAAATAAGCAGGGTGCAGTTTGAAAATGGCACTTAAGAGCCCGCAAAACTGTGAAAAAGGGGCATATATTTAATAACAATGTTGATACAGGTCCTGTCAAAAAGGGCACAGCAGGGTGCACAAGAAACAGGACAGGATGCTGCACCCGGCTATTTTGTGCTAGCTGGAGCACATCAAATATTTAAAACAAATTGAGACAGTGGCCCTAAATGTAGGAATCTTGTAGTTATATTTTGTTACAAGTGTCTTGAACATAAAATGCTGCAGAAAGACAATATGGTGAGAGTAACAGTAAAATTCACACAATTGAGAAGGCCTTAGATCTTAAGTGAAACATAACACCTCAGTCAGCAGTATTCCCTCATGTTGACAATATATCACTCTCATGACACATAGTATTAGATGCACAATTACCATGAAAGAAGTGAACTAAACAAAAGGTTATCATTTTATAAAGGTGTCAAATTATTAGTTATGAATTGTTACAGCCTTATTTTCAAAGTTTGGAGATCTCCAACTAGATTTGCCATATGATTTTTAGCTCACCTGGCTATGCCAGGGTGAGCTTTTCTGATCGATGATTGTCCGTCGTCCGTCAACATTTTGATTCAAATGACATCTCCTCTGAAACCTCTAGGCCAATGTTGATAAAACTATGCAGGAATGTTCCTTGCATAGAGCTCTACCAAAATTGTTCAAAGAATTCCATTCCATGCAAAACTCTGGTTGCTATGGCAACAAATAGGAAAAACTCTAAAAATCTTCTTCTCTGAAACCACAAAACCTTGAGCTTAGATATTTGGCATGTAGCATTGTCTAGCATTGTCTAGTGGACCTCTACCAAGATTGTTCAAATAATGACCCCCGGGTCAAAATTGATCCCGCGCGAGTGGGCCCTTAGTTTTTGCATAGGCATATATAGGGAAAACTTTAAAAATCTTCTTCTCTGAAACCACAAGGCCTAGAGCTAAGATATTTGGCATGTAGCATTGTCTAGTGGACCTCTACCAAGATTGTTCAAATTATGACCCCCGGGTCAAAATTGACCCCGCAAGGGTGGGCACTTAGTTTTTGCATAGGGATATATAGGAAAAACTTTAAAAATCTTCTTCTCTGAAACCACAAGGCCTAGAGCTTAGATATTTGGCAGGTAGTGGTGGGGGGGGGGGGGGGGGGGGAGAAGGGGGGGGGGGGGAAAAAAAAAAAAAAAAAAAAGGGAAAAATAGTTTTTAACTTCGAGAGGGGGGGGGGGGGGGGGGGTTTGGAAAGGGAAAAAAAGGAAAAAAAAAAAAAAATTGGGGGGTGAGGATACGACCTCGGTTGGCCTGGGGGGGGGGGGGTTGGTTTTATATAGGGTTATATAGTTTCTTCTCTGAAACCACAAGGCCTAGAGCTTAGATATTTGGCAGGTAGCATTGGCTAGTGGACCTCTACCAAGATTGTTCAAATTATGAGCCCCGGATCAAAATTGACCCCACACAGGGGGTCACTTAGTTTTACATAGGCTTATATAGTAAAAACTTTAAAAATCTTTTTCTCTGAAACCACAAGGCCTAGAGCTTAGATATTTGACATGTAGCATTGCCTAGTAGACCTCTTCCAAGTTTGTTCAAATTATGCCCCTGGGGTCAAAATTGACCTTGTCTCGGGGGGGAGGGGTCATTTGTTTTACAAAGGCGTATATAGGAAAACTTTTTTGGTATATAACATTATCTAGTGATCTTCCACCAGGCAAGTGGACTTGTACCAAGGTGAGCGATATAGGGCCATCTTGGCCCTCTTGTTTTCAAAAGTTTCAAAGATGTAAATGTGTTTTTAGACCTAGATGTACATTTTCTGTAAAATGTATTGATTGTGCAACTGATTTATTTCACAAATGATATTATGTACAGCACAAATCATTTTCTTTCTCCATTTTATACTCAGCTGTAAAATTATATTGTACTGATGCTGTATTGGGTATGGTGAATCTCATATGAAAACTATGTGTGCATTTAAATTGCACTATTCATGTCCCATAAAGGGCGAGGAACAAGTCACCTCCATAACACCAAATAAAGGAACCTGGAGGCAATGTTTATACCCCCAAAACGAGTCACCCGGTGGTTGATCGGTCGGGCGGTCTGTTGTATTTTCCTTGTCCGGAGCATAACTTGAAAACTACTACAGTAGTTGGAATTCAATACAACTTCATACAATGGTCAAGCACATTGAGAGGAAGTGCAGTGCACAAGAACTATAACTCCATCTTGACTAATTACAGAGTTATTGCCCTTTGTTACTTTTCCTTGTCCGGAGTAAAACTTGAAAACTACTAGTTGGAATTCAATACAATTTCATACAATGATCAAGCACACTCAGAGGAAGTGCAGTGTACAAGAACTATAACTCTATCTTGAGTATTTACTGAGTTATTGCCCTTTGTTAGTTTTCCTTGTCCGAAGCATAACTTTAAACCTTCTGGTTGGAATTCAATACAACCTCCCACAATGGTCAAGCACATTGTGAGGAAGTGCAGTGCACAGGAACCATAACTCCATCTTGACTCATTACAGAGTTATTACCCTTTGTTACTTTTCCTTGTCCAGAGCATAATTTGAAAACTACTGGTTGGAATTCAATACAACTTTATATAATGGTCAAGCACAATGAGAGAAAGTGCAGTGCACAGGAACCATAACTCCATCTTGACTAATTACAGGGTTATTGCCCTTTGTTACTTTTACTTGTCTGGAGCATTTTGCTAAAACTACTGGTTGGAATTCAATACAACTTCATACAATGGTCAAGCACAATGAGAGGAAGTGCAGTGCAGAAGAACAATAACTCTATCTTGACTCATTTAAGAGTTATTGCCCTTTGTTTTTTTACTTTTCTGGAGCATGATTCGAAAACTATTGGTTGGAATTCAATACAACTTCGTACAATGGTCAAGCACATTGAGAGGAAGTGCAGTGTACAAGAACCATAACTCTACCTTGACAAATTACAGAGTTATTGCTAAGAACAATATCTCTTTTTAGTTTGTTTGCAAGGTATTATGTTACTACGAACTTCTTCAGTTTATAAAGCAGTCTTTTGGGAGTATTGATCACATTTAGTGATAGCTCGAGTTATTATGTGGTTTAAGCACCAAATTAGGCTGGCAGAGCGTGTCTGGTGGACATGAAATTATACCCATTACCCCATATTGATACAGAATTTGTATTTGGGATGAAATAAAAGTATTGTTGTTGTTGGTGGTGGTCTTTAAGCATGGCTACTGGCATATCAGTTATCAAAATATTTGGATAAAACTGTCTGGTAATTGCAGTCAGGTAAAACAAAACTCCCTAACCTTTCAAATTTGTTAGTTACCAGCATGCATAGGAGTCCTACTGGGGTCTTGGCAGGTTCACCCGGGAGAAATCTTGAGGGTTGGCGGGGACTGTAAACAATATAATAATAATGAACAAGTCACATCTAATATTTCTATGTCTATTACATAACCACATTTACTGCATAGCATACAGTTATTCTGTCCCAACAAATTTTTCAGCTTGACTATTCGATTAATTATTTAAGGAGACAGTTCAAGACAGTTTATTTTTTCAACTACAATGTCATTGACAGATAAAAATGTTCAATCTTGTCACTATGTTTGGACTTGTCTCTATGTTTAGATCTGTCTCTGTGTTAAGAATATATTATTCAAGAGCAAAATATTGATGCTGGCATTATAATACTGATTCAATTTGCATGTTTTTGCGATGATATAATTTTTGCAATTTTCACGAAATTTCTCATTTCGCTAATTTAAGTCTCGCAAAAGATTCATTTCACATGTATTTACTATTTCAGAAGTTTCCTTTCGTGAATTTGAAATGTGCATATAAGTTTGTCTGCTCACAAGTTGCGAAATATTCATCACATGAAAATTACCTAACTTACAGTACTGAAATGGTGGTAAAATATGCACAAATGATTGAAGTATAGAGTTCTAAATGGCTTGACTTATTAAATAATTATTGTGTATCAGAACTCAAGGCTAATAAACAATGGTTGCCTGATGCTCATTTATTAACCATTCATGATAGGCAATAGGTAGTACTGAACAAACGAAAACGATGGGAAAATTGCGTCTGCTTTTAAATGAATATTTTTACCAGTGACATTCCATACATGAAATAACATATCATGATACTGTTTGGTACATGTAGTTTCTAAATGTATGTCCCATTCAAGGTGTCTATATATAGCACTATTCCCAAGTCCTGTGCTATTTTACCTTACTGTTTATTAATGGGACCAACTTCAGTGTTTAGTGTTGATTATTCTCAAACTTTAAGCCTACGTGTATACACAGATGATGTGTATCCCAAAACACCCTTCTTCGGTAGATGTAAACATGGGTATAGCAGAGTAACCGTTATTATGTCTACAGTTTAAATAATGATTTGAATATTGAATACTGAAAACAAGACTTAATAGTTGCAAAAGACTTTTGATTGCACAAGCATGTGGTGCATGTTTACAAGGGGTCTTATGATGTAACTGCGGACAAAAGTTTTCAATTCCAATGACATGACATTAATCACAAGCTATATGTTTATGAAGTTTAATTGAATGCACTATATGAATATGAAATTTGATTCTTTTTGAGTCATGATTGATTGGTCGTGCAGTGTGACTTTTACAAGAAACTGATGTAATGAATAACTGTTTATTTTAGAGATATATATTTACAATCATATTCATTGCACAGTGTGTATTTTTGGTTAAATTCATTTATTTTTTTATGCTATTGAAATTTGTGTTAAAGGTTTTTGTGTTTGTGCCCAAAGTGCAATTTAATTCATGTAAACAGTTTTCTTATACATGTACATCTTGATGTGTAACTTGTATTTTTGTAAGGCTTCTGGCTGTATTACGGTTTTACATGTATATTTATATAACACGAGGTTGTTTCTCCGCATATTTAAGATCATTGTTTATACACAGATATTTATGATCATGGTTTACATGCAGATTTATCATGTTGATCATGATGCATGATGGTCTTAAAACAACAGTATAGGGTATAGACCTAATTAGTAAATTTTCACATATGTCTTCCTTTGGCCTCCCAGCACCCCACCCACTACTGAGCTGGTTTATCAAAAATGGCAACTAAAATCAGTAAAGCAAGATTGAATATTGTATATACTGGCATATTAAATGGCTTTCATTATCATGCTGATTCATAACTCATAGGTTGTATGTTGTCACCAATATTTTCAGCGCTTGAAAATTTGAAAAAGATTTTTGTTTTAAAAGCATAGTTATGATATATTTTTCGATTTCTCATTTGTGGGAATCATTAGACTTGGTTAAAAAATATAGGAGTCTTTATATCTGACACATAGTGTACCACCCCATGCCATTTAAAGTATCATTCTTCAGTGAAGCTTGAAAATGTAAACAGTGATAAATTCCACAAACCAGTTTTGCATTCCCAAAAATGTTATTGCCCTTTACTGCTGACAGGGAGACTGGCTTTTGGTTATGTTCGTGTGTCAGAAGTGTAATTTGGTGTTAATTACATTCTATGTATGTATGTATATTAGGGCTTTATCTTTGGTACCGGTTTCCCATATGACCAACGCCCCCAGAAGAGATTAGTTATGTTAGGTTTCGGAGGATAGTGCAAGATACAGAAAGCGTCCCAATTCCAGAGACACCCCTGGTTCTTATACATGCCAGGTGTATAGCACCCATACATGGGACCTCGGTTTTAGTCTCATCCTAAAGACTGTTAGTAATTTTAGTTGGTCAGCCCCAATCGAACCCGCTACCCCAAGATTACAAGTCTCGTGCTCTACCAATTGAGCTTACCAGGCTGACTCACATTCTATGGTATGTCAGATTTGTAATTGTAATAGCGGTAGTTGTTACACCTGCAGGTTTGCAAAATTTGTATGCAATATGGATATTACATGTAAACTTTTACCACACTGAATTAACAAAATGGACTGGTCCATCTTTCAATTTGGACCGTACTGTTTTTGATCAAAGGGGTGCTTATAGGATAGTGACTGAATAGTGAACAGTGCAGATCAGAATCAAGCTGCATGGATATGCAAACTGATGAATTGTTGGCGGGAAATAATTCGATCAGCCGTTGTGACCACTGCAGATCATGATCAGTTTGCACATGACTGTTGTGTGATCATGATCTGCACTTGCAACAAAGACTTATTTGCCTCCAACAGAGTAACGGGTAAAATTTCATTAAAGTTTATGCTATACAATATGACACTTGCAAACTTTGTGTTCAGTTTTACCTCATATACTAACACTCAAAATTGGTGGCAGACATAATGTTTTTAAAACATTGTTGTTAACGAAACAAAATGTATCATGAAGTGTTATATTAAATTAATTAATTGATGTCATATTTAGACCTTGATTTTTTTATATTGGCAAATAAAGTGGTGAGGGTCCAATTTATATGTTGTGGCAAATAACAGAAATATGCAAGCAATATTGAATTTGTATAACATTTTTATACGCCTTTAATTGAAGAATAGTGATGTGTTATTCCTTTGAATCTACAAGGACAGTTTGTTTCCAGTAAACAACTTGTCAATTAATCACTGGACTTTATTCAAATTTTGCACATATGTACATGATTAAAAATACATTTATAGTCAATTTGGGTCCAGTTGTAGATCAGTTAATATATGGTTCCGGTCTTCATCTTAACTTTTGGCTAAGTGTTTTTTTTTCTGGTCTTTAATCCTTGGAAGTTTATATAGATTAAATTCATTGTATCATAAAACTGTGAAACACATGTCACATGTAAGCCATTACCGTTGTGAGGTTAGCCAGAAAGATTCACTGCTATATTCACATTGATTTATTGTGGTGCAGTTGTATTCTCTATTTTTTTTAAATATATGAATTTATTTCATTGATGCATTGCTTGTTATGAATAATGAATAAAATAAGCTAAATACTTGATAGATTCCTTTTTTCTTAGTTTTAATACCAGAGCATCAAATGCTTATGGTAATCTAGTTGGATCGTTGGATGTCCATCCTACATCCAACATCAACAACTGCTTCAAATAAATCTCTTCTTGTCCGAAATTAAAGGCCCAGAGGTCACACTTTAGTCCGGAGCTTAACTATGAAAGTATTCAAGCCAATTGATTTAAACTTGACACACAGAGGACATTGAAAGGAAGTGCAGTGTACAAGGACCTTAACTCTAGCTTTTCCTATTTTTGAATTATCTCCCTTTATTGAATTTTCTTGTCCGGGCCATAACTCATTAAGTACTGAACCAAATTGATTCAAATTGCATACACTTACAGAGGACATTAAGATGCAGTGCAGTGTCCAGGAACAATAACCACCATACCTTACTCTATTTTAAGCTCACTTGGCACAAAGTGCCAGACTGAGCTGTAAGGATTGCTCACCATATGCCGCACATTGTACCTATGTTATCATTTTCCTTCAAACAACATCTCCTCTGAAACCAATAGGCCAATGATGATGAAACTTGGCAGGGATGTTCCTCGCATGAAGCTCTTTCATAGCCATTCAAATAATTCCATTCCATGCAGAACTTTGGTTGCCATGGCAACAGAAAGAAAAAATCTCAAGAAAGGAAGGCCTAGACCTTAGGTATTTGGCATGTAGTATTAAATAGTGGACCTACCAAGATTGTTCAAATTATGGTCCCCTGGTCAAAATTGACCCGCACAGGGGAGGGTTACTTGTTTTTACATAGGCTTATATTTGACACTGCATTGCATCTTAATGTCCTCTTACACTGTTAGCTATTTGAATCAATTCAGTACTTAAAGAGTTATGGCCCAGACAAGAAAATTCAATAAAGGAAGATTACTTAAAAAAGGATAAGCTAGAGTTAAGGTCCTTGCACACTGCTTTTCCTCTCAGTGCCCTCTGTCTGTGTGTAAAGTTTAAACAAATTCCGTTGAATACTTTCGGAGTTATGTTCCGGACAAAAGAGTTGTATGAAAAATCGAAAAGGGGAGATAACTAAAAAATAGAGTAAGGAACGGTTATGGTTCTTAAACATTGCACTGTGTCTTAATGTCCTCTATGAGTATATATGCAATCAATTCGGTTCAGTACTTAATGAGCTATGGCCCGGACAAGAAAATTCAATAGATGGAGGTTATGAAAAAAAGAACAAGCTAGAGTTAAGGTCTTTGTACACTTTCAAATAATGAAATTCATCATTATCATTTATTTTATATTGCTCACCAAATCTGATATAAAGTTTGGTGTATTCTTCATTGCCTCGATTATTTCTACAGACCTTCCCTTTATATTGCCCAAATACATATACATGTTGAATATCCCATCGCATACTACCGGCATATTCAAAATCCACGTTGTGGGATGGCATGACAATCACTTATTTGACGCTTATAGGATTATCATTTTCAAACCACTTAATATCAAATTTATCGGACTAATTGCTGCAATATTCCGTTTCACAATCAGTTTTTGTGACTTTTGTCAAAGTTAATGCTTACATATAAAAAGATTCTTTGTAAGTAAACAAAATATGTACAATATATTCCGTCTCCCAAATGCTTGTAAACACAGAAGCCGATTTGTGAAGTCAATGCACAATACATACTTTACAACATCTTAAGTCTTAAACAGTGTTTAAAGTATGAATCACTTGTCCAGAACAGCTTTATTTTCCCCTCACGCCGGTCATTTCATTCTTGTAGATGACTGTATTTGCATTAGATTCGTGCTTATTTGTCATCGGCTGCATGTTTTTGTCGAGAGAATCCAGAAAGCGGAGAGAACTCCCTGTATTCTTGTACCTCTTGAAAGCTGCACCAGCATGCCCCGCCGTATCTTTACTGTACCAGTAATCTTTACATTTTGACTGCACATATTTGTGACGTCTGTATAGCATGATACACGGAGATTCCTTCTGTAGCCCTTTCCATGTGACAGACACTACACATCGGTTATCTAAAACATACATAAAAATAACAAGCTTATGTAAATTCAGTTGTAAATCAATGCATTCGAAGTAATTAAATGCCAGTTAAGTCAGATCTGATTGGGTCCTAATATAACGGGTCTGGTAACGGACGTTATATCTATATAAAATTATTCATGGCTAGACAGCAGAATTTATAGATAAGGCGAAGTGCCTACCACATAGCAACGACGATAATTATTTTTTAAATATTATTTACCAGAAGTCTAAGAAACGAAACTTTATAGATGCATTAACTGTAAATCAAATTAATATTTTATAAAAACAAATATTACGTTAATCTGCAAAGTCGTACATCTTCTCATGACAATTCTTGTTCGCCGCCATGTATTTTTTCCCTTTACATGTCCAAAATTTACATATGAATTGTAATATTTCGGAACTCCCGGTACAAAGCAAAATATAGCATTTTAAAAGGTGATACATTAACTGCAGTTTACGTAAAACCTTTAAAAAACAAATCATCTGTTAATCTGCAAACTGGTATAATACAAGTTACGGCAACTTCAATAATTTTCGTTTGGCGCCATGTTTGTTTCCCTTTACAAGTCCGAAAGTTACGTATAAATTTTTAAAAAATCAGAACTTGTGGAACAAAACTAAATATGGCACTTGAAAAAATGATGCATCAGTTGAAAACTGTTGGAGAAATGGAGTCCAAACCAGTTTTTTCCCCGTTCGGTGTTGTTTACCTTGTAGGGATATATACACTTTTTTTGGTACTGGTCATACACCGAAAGCCTGTATGTACTATAATCGCTCATGATTAAAAAAACATTGAACTTGCTTTGTAAATGTATGTCATGTATGAATGGGTAAATGACTATTGTAATATATTTAATACCTTTATTTCCTTTATTCTCATCCTCACTGTCCGTGCCACTGCTACTTCCACTACCACCACCTGTATTTTCACCACCTTTCCTGTGAGTTTTCTTTTCTGGTTTGCTTTCTGCTGCACTGAAATGCTGTTGTTGAACTTGATTTTTTCTTTTGAGTTTAACAAGAAAATCGTCAAACGTATCCGCTTCGAACTCCGATTGTACTAACTCAGGATTTAAGTCCTTGGCTTTTTCAAAGTTACTTCTAGCCTCGTCAAAATTACCTTGACATAAACAAGTCGAAACCAACCCAATATAAGATGCCGTATGCGTGGGACATGATTCTACGCCCGCTCTGTAGTAATCGGCAGCAATCTCAAGTTCACCCCTGTCAAACCAAATATTTCCAAGCCTACGATTTATCCAACAAATTTGTGGGTCGTTGGTCTCTCCGGTTTCTCTAGCAACATCCAGTGCCGTCCGACAGCAGTTAACTGTTTGTTCGAGGTCTCCTTGGCTCGAGTGATATTGTCCTAGTTTGTCCCATCCTTCCCAGGACTCTGGATTCTCTTCTGTAATTCTTCTAGCTATACTTCCAAACTCATCTAAGGCTCCGAACATCAAATATTTCTCTGCTCTGGCAAACTCTCTCTGAATTCCACCACTCACTGCTATCGCTCTTTCAATATCATTTATGGCATCACCTGGTTTGTTCACAATTCTAAAAGCCTGAGAACGCCATCTAAGTGCCTTTTGGTCATTTGGATGGTTTCTCAGATGTGCAGTGAACTCTGTAATTGCCGCAGGTTTATAACACCTGTTAAAAACAGCTGCTCCACTTGCGAAAGACATCTTAGAAATACATTTTAGACAAGTGCACTGCAATATACGTCTCTGGTTATTCCAAAATATGTTTAAATATAGGACTTTGTAATGACAAAACTTTATATAGGTTGGA
This sequence comes from Saxidomus purpurata, assembly GCA_022818135.1. NCBI lineage: Eukaryota > Metazoa > Mollusca > Bivalvia > Venerida > Veneridae > Saxidomus > Saxidomus purpurata. The sequence continues at coordinate 36,659,571 of JAFMSR010000004.1, forward strand.
TAAATAAAAATCGATAATGAAAAATTCAAATTATGACATAAGCACACTATTATAGCTTACAGGTTGTTACTGCCCCTTAATTTCTTAATTTAAAAATTGGTTATTAAATTAAGACAATAGAAGTTCTGTTTGTGTTGGTGTTTAGTGTAACATCCTTTCTAAATAGTGAGCAATTTAAACGTTTGCAATGCCCGTGCTTAAATTGACAAGCCGTGTCGGAAATGTAGTTTCGCTTTAGCATACTGTCATACAGAGATATTCTTACAGATTAGTTCCATTATAACTGGACCATGATTTTTGCTCTCACTTCACTCCTTGTTAGTCTTTGCAGCACGTCTGTTGGGGTAACATGGTTGTACCATAAATTATATTTATGGTATGCTATACCATGTAGCATTGAGTCAATGACATGATATGCTACTACTTTTATTTGGAGTTATGGTGCTACTTCCCATATTTGGAGGGAAGGGGAAACAGACATTCGAGGAGCTGGAGCTTTCGTGGCTTTTGTTTCCGGACTTTTGGCTTTTTTCATTCAAAACCTGTTTCTGAATTTATTATGAATTATTAATACTTGAAAGCCAAAGGAGCAGAATGAAAGTGGCGTGAGAGGTTCATTGTTAAGAAAAATGTAGTTTATCTGGACTTAGATTAAACTTTGATTTAATGAATATTTGGACATTTTGTTGGAGTATCTTTTTAACAGACTAAAAACACCATCCTAAATATCTAAAGTGGACAATCCGTAAAATTATTAAAGCAGTGTAGCCTGGTATCGATCGATATACACAACGTCACTAAAATAAGTAAGATGTTACGAAAACCGAAATTTAGTTTAATTTTTTTATGAGCTTACATCTGTATAAAATAAAAATGAAAAATTCAACAACAACACATTATTACAACAACGTTTTTATATCATCATTTTCATATTAACGTTTCGGCGAAAGCCTTCATCAGAATAACAATATAAAGCGGACGTTTTTTTTTTCATCTGTATAAAAGTAATAAAAGAGGACAATGATGGCCCTATATCGCTCACCCGAGTACCAGTGCACTTACATAAGGAAGTCAATTGTTGCTAAAGGGAGTCAGTAATTGTTAAGAAAGTAAATGGTTGCCAAGAAAGTCGCTGGTTGCTAGGGGAAGTCGCTGATTACTAAGGAAGTCACTTGTTCCCAGGAGAGGTCACTGGTTGCTAAGGGAAGTCACTGGATGATAAGAGTCACCGGTTGCTAAGGAAGTCAGTGGTAGCTTGGCAAGTCAGTGGTTGCTATGGGAACTCATTCAAAGCTTGGTTTCTCCTATAACTCTATAAAAAGACAAGGGACTTCCCTCCCGGTAGGTGTGGTCAAGTTTGACCCCAGGGGCATGATTTGAATAAAATTGGTAGAGGACCACTTGATAATGTTACATACAAAATATATAAGCGCTAGGCCTTGTGGTTTTGGAGAAGAATACTTTTAAAATTTTTCTGATATAAATTTACGCCAGGGAAGGGTCAATTTTGAACCTGGGGGCATGATTTGATAAAAAAAATTTAAGACGTCCAGTAGACACTGTTACACACTAAATATCTAAAATCTAGACCTTGTGGTTTCAGGCAAAGAAGATTTTTCAAGTTTTTCCTAGATAGGTCTTTCTTAAACAAATGTGCATGAATTTAAAAAACTTGGTAGAGGTCCACTAAACAATGCTATACTTAATAGCTTTTTCTATAAAAAAAAAATCCATGTAACCGGGCGGGGTCAATTTTGACAATCTTGCATGGTAGATGTTCACGAGGCAATGCTACATGCCAAATATCTAAGCTTTATGCCTTGCAGAGAGGAGGATTTTTAAAGCTATTCATATATAAACCCATGTAAAACCAAATGACCCATGGCGGGGTCAGTTTTGAGCCCAGGAGCATGATTTGAACAATCTTGGTAGAGGTCAACTGGGCAATCAATGCTACAAGCTAAATATCTTAGCTATATGCCTTATGGTTTCAGAGAAGGTTTTTAAAGTTTTTCCTATATAAGCTTTTGTGTAATCAAGTGACACCCATAGGATGTCAGTTTTGACCCAGGGGTCATAATTTGAACAATCTTGATAGAGGCCACTAGGCAATGCTACATTAAGGGCATCACCCGGTACAGTGGCGAGATTATTTCAGGAACATAGACAATCATCAAAGCTTCTCTCATAAATCTATTTACTAGATACAGTGCATTCTTGCTTAATGTTTATTGTGAAAGGGAGTGAAACACATGTCACATGTAAGCTATTAGTACTGTTGTGAGGCTATCCAAATAGATTCACTGTTATATTCACATTAATTTATGGTGCTGCAGTTGCATTTTTTCATAAAATATGTGAAATACTTTCATTGTTACATTGTTACGATTTATGCTTAACACTTGACTATATCTGTGAACCCTAGAGTTTCCTGCGGTATACTACCGGAATTCAAAGATAAAAATAATCTCCAGGTGGGAGATGCCATTCTACCGTAAATTTAAACTTCACAGATAATGATCAAATTGACCTTTAACCCAGACTGTAAACAAATTATTGACTGATTTTCCAATTTGTGCAGACTGATTTATCAATATCTCCAATAAATCGTATACCAATCTGCTTCCATGTGCCACCTGTTATTGGTTAATTTCATAGCGTGTCAGATTTTCACACATTTTATGATGGGGATTATAGCTGTTAATTGGTGTCTGTACCCATCAAGGGGTCATTTTCTTTTGGATTGTGGCTAAGTAGGCAAAGTTGTAAATCAAAGTCAATCAAATTAATTAATCGCAGGATGTAAACATACTGGCTCTCGTACTCGAACAAAACACAGGTACAAGGCTGGAAAATTGGATAATCATTACCTGGTCATTTCTAAATCGATTTTCATTTTCTATACACAATATAAGAAAGTATGACTACCAAGCCAATATTTTAAATTTATAATTGTTATTTTCCATGATAATATATTGCGCATATTTTTAAATCCTACTTTCTCTTTTCCGAGTTACATTATGTTGTGAACAGAAAGTGAAAGTAGATTTAATCAAAGTGCTGAAGACGCTGGATTTGTTTGTGTATTCAAAATATTTGTCCTTTGTTTTGTTGTGACGGCTATTTCAGTCTGCAATCTTCATTAGTGAAAGCTATACCAGTTGGTAATAAGATATATGAACAGAATGCATCAGTTATAAATCGTATTTTGGATCGAATTGTCTCTGTTTCTATTCCCGGTACACATAGACAGCAGGGATTTTCACTGTACTTAACAAAATGTTTTCACCTACAGTTCTACTGTCTAAAATCAGACACTGATCGAGCAGCTAGTTAGTAGTTACGGCGCTTCGATAACACAAGCACCGATCAATAAGGGGATCAATTTATTGTGCGGACCGACAAAGTAATAATGAGTATCTATAATGCCACTATATACATTTAAAGAACGAATATGGATGAGACCAGGAAGTAACGATGTTCAAATGTTTTTTGTACAGTCATTGATATGTATTTTAACAAAATAGCTCATTCGATGCGTTTCAAGATAACGAGGCCAACAGTCGAATATAGGGTAAATTGCCTTCTATTTAAAACAATCGCCAACTATGAAATATAACAAATCGTTTAAACATCGACATTAACGTATCCTTACACTTGTTTTCTGCTTAAGGTACTCACGCGTATTTCTAATACATGTAGGAACGCAGACTAGCTCGCGCCAGTTCCGCAGTATAAACATATCAGCAATAAGAAAAGTTATAATTACGTCCCTTGCCGCGCATTGAATAAAAATTATGAATGGATGGATATAATCGTAAAAAGAATGTGTAAGCATGCGCGTAAATATTCCTGGCTGTTCAAAATATTTCATTCTTTAAAATGACGATCAGGGTAAGACATTTTGTTGTCACAGAAACTCCAAAACATGTTTTTTTCCGCACAAGGTATAAGAAATGGCCGGCGGGTTAAGAAATCGGAACTATTTCTATAGGGTGTATATATATAGTAAATCGTCCGTTATTTTTACACATCATTGTAAAATGAAATACATCCGCGGTTCTTATTCGAAAAACAGTTTACATTCGTTATATTTACAAAATTTAGCTGATGCTGCACGAGTTTATAACATTATATATTTAAACAATACAACTTTCATGTCTGCACTGGCCATATGGTTTCAAATGAAGAATCATAATTTGGGATTATATGCTGACTGACGTGCCGGAGCTACTTTCAGATTTGGTACTTAAGGAGTAGACTTCGGATTACGGTAAGTAAATTTGTTTGTTACACAAACAAATAAAAATGGTATAATTTAGAACAGATGTTTAAAGCAGCTTTTCAACGCCATTAGTGGCTTCATTAGCTTGAACGCATTCATGCGTTAAAAATCTCCCGCAAAAATAATCAATCTCCCTCATTATTAGGACCAGGAACGTAGATATATTCTACGTTCCTGTTAGGACGAATCTCCCTCATTTCTATCAAAAATGGTTCACAGGTATGCACTTGACAGATTCTTGTTTTTATTCCACAGAATGATACAGTATTCTTGTGCAAGATGCATATCCAAAGCAAGTGGTAGATATTACACAGGCGTGGGTATTCTATCGAGGAATTAACATTACAGAAGCAAATGTGTGTTCTCCAGGAATGAATTTGTTTCCAGAAAAGTTATGTTCTGCAGCGGTGAACATGCCTCAAGACCAAGTATGTTCTTGGGCAGTGTACAGGTTTCGAGCAAGGAGTGGTAGGTTGTCCATCAGTGAATATGCCTCAGTAACAGGTATGCCCTCCTTGAGCAGTGTGCATGCCTCATGGAAGACTGCAGACGTACATCTGCAGTTAGTGCCTGTCTCAAGCAATGGTATGTTTTCGAGCGGTGTACATTATTTGTGAGCAAGTGTATATTCTAGAGCAGATTGAATGTCTCAAGGGTATTCATACTCCCACAAAGTTTGTTTTTAATGGGATGGTGGGGGTTATAAGTGTGTTGGTTTTTTGTGTCGATTTCACATTGCCTTAACAAAATGTTTGCAACAAGCAAACTGGCCAACGGACCAACCTACAACTCTTACAGACTAACTATTCTTCCTTCCAACTTGTTTGTCAGGGTGTATAAAAGCATCTTGCTTGGTATGACGGATCTGTCTTACAGAAAAAATATCAGTATCTTCCTGAACAAATACACATTTCTATAACTTTATTATATCACTAACATTGGTATCATAAATATTATATTATACAATCATGTAACATGCAATAAAAATCATTTAAATCATTTGATCCTGATGATACAATTATAAATAAATATAATAGTCTAATTTGGAAGACACCAATTAGATACAATCTTTCTTTCTTTCTTTAAACGACACATGTACCTTTATTGTGGGAGTTAAAATGTTTTATATACATTAACATAATAATCAAAATTTAGCTTTGAAGACCTAACAATAATAATGTCAGTGTGATATTTTAGTTCAAATTTGCATTAAAAAACATTCTTTTGTAAACCCAGAGTCCACTTTGTGCATCAACAAGGTTGAAGAGTCAAAATGTGAGCAATATGTCTAAAAATGTTAAAATTGTTATACTAAAGGTTATTGTGACCTTGACCTTTGACATAGATTTCAAGTCACTGTGACCTAGCCTTAACAGATGCTGACCAAAACATCATCAGAACTTCAGAAGTGATTAGCTTGTAAAGGACAATCATCATGTGGAATTTGAAGAATGTTTGGCCACAAGTTCTGGAATTAAAGAACACAACAAGGTAACCATGTTTAACATAAAGGTCCCAATGACCTTGACCTTTTAAGTGACCTAAAAACCAGTAGCAGTAATCCACTTGTCTGAGGAAACCATCATGTGATGTCTAAAGACAGTACATGCCACATAATTCTAGAGATTTTGTTAAGGATATCATTTTCAATGTAAGATCACTGTGACATTTACCTTAGAAATAGTTACCCAGAAATCATTAAGTATCTCATACAATGTACTTGTAAAGTGCAAGCATGATGTGAAATTTAAGGATACAATGGTATTCTAGTATTATTTCTTGACTTATTGCCTGGGAAACATTTAGTCTGAGAGCTGACATCAGTAAAACAATATTACATTACTCTCCTTTAAATAGGGATAATAGGTAAAAATGAAGTGATAGATGGGAATGTATGAAAATGATGGCTAACACTATCATATCCTCTCTGTACTAAGATAACAAAAAGGGACCGTGGTTATATTCTTAAATGAGAACAGTATATTGCACCTATAGTAATGCCAGATGAAGCCAAACAATGATTAACAAATCTCACAACTATTTTTTCACAAGAATGAAACATATACTATTAAATGGATTTTGAGCTGTGAGTCATGACTCACACATTCCCCATGGTGGCATTTGCCATTGAATTCCAAATTTAAAATGTAAACACAGCTCACAGCTCAAAATCGCACTATAAATCTATTTAGAACAAGTCAATAGTAGTCATAATTTATAAAGATACTGATCTATCAACATTTAAATTCTAATGAAGCTGAATGAAAATGGAAGCAAAAATATAACTTAAAATACTTTTTGAGACAAAACTTAATGCATTATTTCAAAATATTTTAAAATCAGTGTACAACTATTGAAGATATCTCTTTTTATAAATATTGAAATATCTATGTTTGAAAAACAAACAAAATGGAGAATCATGGAGGTAGCCATTTTGGATATAGTGATGTCATCACCTCCTCATTAAATGTTCATATTGATAATACTGTATAGTAAAAAAATGGCTATTTCATAATATTTAAAGCATTATTATCTACATGACGTCTAATCAATGTTATCAAATTGTCACAAAAACAAGATCATGAATGAAATACATTTAGTAAAATTTAATGGTTAATCAAAGTTTTGAAAAGTTTGCATATTTCCTAAAATATAAATTTGCAATTACTTTAGTACTAACTCTTTGAGCTGAATTTAAGTTGTTTTTTTTTACTTTCATGATTCTCTTTAATAACAACACTGCGAGTTTCTATTTCCCATAATGCAAAGCAACTCTATAAGGACTACATAAATACTCCGTAACCATTTTTCACACCAACTTTTCCCACAAAATCGTAAGTCTATCCAAAATAAAATCTGCCTAAGCTAAATCACTGTCAGCGAGTATATCCCAAGGAATGGCTCTGATCATTCAGGTGTAACTGTTTCATGCATATAAAGGCACTATGTGGCAGGTGCGAATGCCTGCAGGTAAGCGAAGAATTCTATGACAATATGTAATAAACTTTTAGGTAAACTTCTTGCCATGTTTTCATCAGACAGAAGAGATATGAGCATAGCTTACCCTTTGCAATTTATGTGAA
>JAFMSR010000004.1:36667438-36701215 GCA_022818135.1 Saxidomus purpurata
TTTATACAACACTTTTGTTAGGAACATAACTATGAAAGTTTTCTAGGGAATTTGTTTAAACTTGACACACTGACAGAGGACATTAACAGGAAGTACAGTGTACAAGAACCTTCACTATTGCTTGTCCTATTTTTCAATTATCTCCCTTTATTACTTTTTCTTGTTTGGGCCATAACTCTTTGATTCAAATTGCATACAGGCATGGAGGACATTAAGATGCAGTGCAGTGTCCAAGAAACATAACTCAAACTTACTCTGGTTTTGAGTTATCTCCATTTATTGATTTTTTCGCTTAAAACGTTTGTGCAAAGCATACAATTTCAGATTTTTTTTAGTAGAAGTGCAACATTGACACAGAGAAAGTGCAGGTGAATAACCCTCAACACGTTATAATTACTAATATTTCATTAAATTAAAACCTATACCATATCCTCTCACTTCAAATTTCTTGGTCATAGAAAGAGCACTCGGCAGGGGGGATGGCCATGTCTAACATGGCTCTTCTTTTACAAAGAAGTATAAAAGAAAAACTTTAAAACTGCAAGGCCTAGAGCTTAGATATTTGATGTGTACCTTTTGTAGTGGGCTTCTAGCAAGTTTGTTCAAATCATTCCCCATGGGTTATACATAGACCTGTATAAAAGAAAAGATTTACAAACTGCAAGGCCTGGAACTTAAATATTTTGTATTAGCACTTCCTGTTTAATGATCATTTGGAATGCTTTGGATTTTATAGTTGTACCAATTTTTTACTGTGACCCAGTGGTAGAGCGTCTGCCTTTAGATCAAGAGGTCTTCTTTTCAGTCTCCATAGGAGCCATTTTCTCGTTATTTTAGCTCGACTGGCATATAGTGCCACAGTGAGCTAGTAGTATCGCTCACCATCTGGCGTCCGTAGTACGTTGAATGTCGTACGTTCACATTTTCCTTCAAATGAAATCTCCTCTGAAACCACATGTACAATTCTGATGAAACTTGGCAGGTTTGTTAAAATATTTCCATTCCATACAGCACTCTGGTTGCTATTGCAAAGGAAAAACTTTTTAAAAATCTTCTCAAGAAAGGGAAGTTCTAGAGCTTAGATATTTGGCATGTGGCATTGCCAAGTGGACTTCTACCAAGATTGTTCAAATTATGATCCCCGGGTCAAAATTGATTATACCCAGGGATTCACTTGATTTTATATAGGCTAATATAGGAAAAACTTTAAAAGTTTTTCATCTCTGAAGCCACAATGCCTAGAGCATAGATGTTTGGCATGTATCAATACTTCGTTGACCTCTACGAAGATTTACCCTGCCCGAGGGTCACTTGAATTAACATTAGCGTATATAGGAAAAACTTTAAAACACTTTGTCTAGAACCACACGGCCCAGTGCTTAAATATTTGGAAATATAGCATTGTGTAGAGGACCTCTACGAAGATTATTTAAAGTGATATTACCGTTCAAAGTGACCATCAAAATTTTAGATAAAGCATTAATCAGTGATTTATACTTCTAGAATAATAAACATTTCCATAGCTATAACCCAAAAATAACGATCTGTACAACAGTTTCATTCACAATGAATATAGAAGATCTGTAAAAAAACTTCTTTTTTGACTCTCCAAGAGCAAAAAATTAAAAAAGTCCACATTTCGGTTATGTTTCTCTTAATTTGTTTTTGTCGGTAACAGAAATAACTTGGTAAAACTGATTACTTATACGTTTTTAAAGCATCCACTGTGTTTTGAGCATCATTCCAAAATATAAACCAATGTCACCATTTTCAAGGGTAATCTAACTTTAAATTAGATCCCCCAGATCAAAAATACCCTTATTGCTATTGATGACCGTATATCAAAGCCAATGGTAGCCAGGTGAGCGATATAGTGCCATCTTTACCCTCCTGTTTCTTTTAGTACTTGAACTGAATTAAATGAAAACATATGTCATTTTACCTAATATGGGAACTGTATTTTGATATTCCGTAATTTTAACAAGCTGTACAATTACTTAAAAATATAAAAGTTGATCATTTTTAAAATTTCAGTATCTAAAAAGGTAGACGGTAAACATTTTCAGTTTTTCTTATATTGCAGTTCATATTCTACTCTTAAACGTTTCATAATCAGTAGTGATACCACTACTTTAAATCTTTTGCTACGCTCTTGTATATTTACCTGTGGGATATGTCTCGCAACAAAATTAGGTAAATTGCATACCCTAGATTTTGGCATTATTGCATATTATTTGATTCACATGTTAAGCTTGTAGTATTATATTACATGTTTTGCAATTCTACATCGCTTGCAATACTTTTTTGAACCTAAAACAAAAAACTTATATGATATAAATACTTGCAAACGTAATTTTAACTTTTAGGGTACTTTTAAATACGGCCAGAATTTCTTCAGCGGGGATAGGACAACAGAAAACAAAATACCTATTTAATTAAACGGTGAAATATCTTCCAATATTGCACACTATTCATTTAACAGATGTAGATTATAAAAATAATAAGCTCAATATGTTTTCGAATAGTGTCCACAGTTTACACCCTTGTATCTTAAGAAGTTTGTTTTAAGGAAAATCTCCAGATCTGATCAAAGATGATTTGGAGAGAGGATAGAGGTACTGTTGATTTTTTGTGCCTTGTCTAAAGGCACTACCACAATGGCACTGGTGGGAATCGAACACTGACCCTTTGATCCTGAGGTGAATGTGCTACAACTGCGCAACGACAGCACCACTACGTATTGTGTAATTTTTTGAAATCGTAAGGAAGTTGCTGCATGTAGCTGGCGTACGTACTTTTGCAGTTCATGTGATTTTATAACTTGCGCATAGTTTACAGTAGAATGTGTAAACCTTCTGCCTTTTAACTGAATAGTATACATATCATTATGTATACAGGGGTTTCGAGTGTATGATAAAATTTTGCTTTTTTTACGAGTTTCAAATGATAACTGATCAGAAGAAAAAGACAAAGTCATTTTAGTAAATAGCTTCCGTGTCTTACTAAAATAAGCACGAAACTCGCGTACTTTTCCCGATATAAAGGACATAAAGCAGAAACAGTATTCATTGTGATAAAGGCTGGCCTTTCTTTAGCGAAGCGTCGAAAAATTCGGACAATGATTAAAGGTAAAATAAATACAGACTGATACATGGGGGTAAATTGAATTCAAGATTCAATTAGATTGAATTCATTTACTGTGTCAAAAGCTGACTTGAAGTCTACAAATTCAGTAGTTTAGACACAATTTATTTGAAATGATTTTCTATAGGATATTTCATAAAATGAGGATACAAACACGAATACTGCAGTCATTTCTAAACTCAAACGAGTCCCTGAAATCAAGCTTTCCTCACACAACGTGTTTATTCTATTTGTAAGAACAAAACTATGAATTTTTGTCGTTTTTTTAAATATCGCTAGTTTCTATAACTGTCAATATTCTTGATAATGTATTCAAACTCTTGACGATTATACTGGTTGGAAGCCAGTTCGGCCCCTGCATATTTTGATACATGGACGTGTGTTTCATGCACCTAAATTAATTTATCAGTTGGAAAGATATCAGATAATTCAGCGAAATTTCAAACGTTCATGTACGAAATCTGATCTTATAATCAATTAAAACCATGACGGCTTCTTACCATGTAGTGATAAGTACAACTGTCTGCTAGAATTTCTGACATAACTTCAAATATGAACAACTCTGTCTCTGTCTACAGATGTATACTTTTATATGAGAAATCTAATATATGTCCAGGGGCGCTAGGGCTTGGAGAATGTGTACGATCTGGGATTATTTTCACAAGAAATAGAGTCAATAAAACGTGTAAAAATACCAGGGTTTCATGTTATAACATTTATTTTTCAAAGTGGATTTTTCTTACATTAATCGTCATTATCATTTAAAACTTTTTCGTTTCTAAAATGTAGAGAAAGCATAAATACTCACTTCCGCGATGTCTTACAATGACTTTACATTTCAATTAATTATTTCTCTAACAATAATGAATTTGAAAAAATAAATTCATTTCACAAAAATGAAACTCTGGCCTGGCAAACAGTGTTATTAAACCTAAACTTAGTAGAAAACCTTTAATTTGTATAATGTCAGGCAATATGCATGTTAGTTCTGACCTCAGAAACTCGAATTGACGGACGTAAAATACCGTGGTTACGTCGCACTAGAAAAATCAAACAAACAACAACATAATCCGACGTACAGACATTTAACAACATGTGTCAATTCATTCAAAAATAAGCGTTAAATAACTACTGTTTTCGGCCGAGGTTTTGATTCAAAACTTCTAAGAATGTTGCATTACATGTAACTAATAATTGACACAAAATTCATTATGAAGAAATGCCTATTCACATAATTGTACGCTTTATAAGACACACACTACAAAAATGAAAGTAACGAAATGACACACTGAAATTCGTAAAAGTAAGGAATTTTGACTGGTAAAAAAATCATATCGGCGAATATTTTTCATCAAAATGATTTTGAATGCATTCTTCATTGCGTATTGAACATTATTATGATCAAAATAGACTATACCCCTATTTAATAACATTGAGTTTCATGTGTAAACAAAAGAGCTCTCCTTAGGGCTGTTTCTTTATAAATTTCGAAACATTTTAAAACTTCCAAAGAGTACTGAACAAATATTTCAGGAAATTTAGAACAATATATAAGGCATCGTTTGATTTTTCAGATTGTATTACTAATCCGATAAAACCCCTGTTTTTCAAAGTCGCAAAAGCCAAAAATTATGCTACAGTAGTAACTAGCTGGCAATTATGTTCAACCAGTTGAATTTGGCCAGTAACGCGAAAGTTCCTGGTTTTCATTTGAAATATTCTTGTATATTCAATTATGCAAAGTCGAGCTTTAAAAAAGCCTTAAAGTTGATAATTTTAGTACACGTACTAAATTTAGTTGATTGTATAATACACAGTAGGTGGCGTCTTGTCCAAATATCTCGCGTCATGTGGTTGAACATTTTACGTTAACATAATGTCAAAAGATGATGATAACATATTGGTAGCAATCAAATGGATTTTTTCAAGATTGGGAACGTTGACTTTGATGTCATAATACTTTTAAAACGAATTTATAAGCGATGACCTTCACATAAATTTTGTATTTTCCCAGATAGTCTATATCATAGATCTACATAGATTGATTACTGTAAAATGTTAGATAAATTAACGATTTTAAATCTCGTGAACTATTCTAAACCAATCTACTTTTGGCGTGGGCAACGCCCAGTCCGCTGTCGTAATTTATATCCGGAATCGGTAATTGTAAACAAAGTTATCTGCATGCAATATGAATAATCATCAACTTTCCACTGACCTTGATGAAAACTTGAAGGAATGGACATTTGTCCACGTTGTACCTCACTTCATCATTTAGCTCTATGTTCCCGACTAACATGTCTAGATAAGGGGCATTCGGCCATATTTAAACTTCGCGGTGAAGAAACTTTTCAAGAAACATAAATCTTCCGATATTCAATGTATAATTCATTACAATGAAAGAGCGACACATATCGCAGTTGAAAGGAAATATATCGGCATATACGCCCCCCCCCTTCAGTTTTTATTGCATTTTTAGACTTTTTGCTTTTTTATTCTCGAGGACCATGTGTACCCAACTGCGTTGTTTGCGTACAGGTAGCTACGCGCCTGATGTCAACAAAAGAAATGCAGCACTACGGTATAACAATTAATAACAGTAATGATTTTGCTTCGTTTGTAAGTCTGAACAACATATAAATGTACGAGTATATGATTCTAACAAAAATCCATCAACCTACATTTGGACAATCAAATTTTAACTACAGTAAACTTTGTATATAAGGACTCCGGATATAACGAAAATCCGAGTAAAAGGAACAAATCTTCTCTGCCCGAGTTTTTTTTCTTTAGGTTATTGAAAATGTTATTTGGATAAATAAACTCTGGATATAAGGAACAAATTTTGATTGGTCCAAAGGAGTTCTTTATAAACGGAGTTTACTGCAGCTTTCTAAATAATGCAACTATAATATATTCAAAATTTGCTTGCTTCTGAAAACAATGAAATTAATAGAAGTAGACATGTTTATGCATAAAAAGAAAAAAGAAAACAAGGGTGAAAAAGCATCTTCTACGTGGCTTCAGATCGAAAAATAAGTTTGATAACAATCACAAACTACATGTATCTAAATTGACTTAAATGCATCAAAATATAAAAAGAAATCCGTTTCTATTTTTAATTACTGACTTGTTATACCGAGACATTTTTGCGCCTTAATATATAACGATAGAGGCAGGCTTGAAGTGAGATCAAATAAAAGTAGTTTTTATCAAGTTTTTATCAGAACAATCAATTATTTAAATAACCAAATTTTTAAACTTGTAACTTTCAAATTATGAAATTAACGTTATCACATATCTCATATTGCCTACAGACCTGAAATAAAGCTAAGTCTATTCCTCATTGCCAAATTACACTTGAATGTTAATACAACAGCAACATTACCTTTATTCACCCAGTGCATGGGGATATAAAACAGTATCATATATTGTTTGATAATATTTCATAGTTTAGACAGAACTTCAATACACATTTGCATTATAAACCTTCATGCGATATCTATTTCAATTACTGGTTCAATAAGCAATTTTATTATTCAATTTACAATATTACACACTGTATTTGATCAATTGCGCACATGATATGAAACAGGTAGAGCTAATACAAAGCATAACTGAGCCAATATGAGAAAAGCAGGGCCAATACGAGAAAACAGGGCCAATATGGAATTCAAGCATTTTGATTGGTTTAAAAGAGAGGGCCGATACGGAGAAGTCCCTTCCGTTAGATTTTTAAACGACGCCATTTTGTTTCAGTTGATATGCAGACTTTTGTAGACTCCTGCTTACGTCTTATTTTACTAAGTTAAATACAAATAACATTGTTATTGTTACAAGAACATTTATTTCTCACTTACCGGACAGAAAAATCTCTATTTAAGAAGTGATGGAAAATCTTATCTCACGTAGGGTTATCGAAAAATGACTGTAAATAAACATAGGGTTATGGGTATTCATTTTCTCAGTTGGATCATTTTCTATCCATCTATAGCAGTTTTGAAGTAAAATTCGAGAAAAAGTTGATTTTCATTTTTTTTATCCCCATTCTGTACTTAAACTTATTTATTCTTTCTTGTGTGAAAATGCGATTTTAACGGTGAGAAAATAAATCTACAATGTCCATTGAGTTGTGGATAAGGAAATCCCACCCTCGTTTTTGGGACATATCTCAACCCTCGGGTAGAAATTCCTTATCCACAACTCATGAACATGTTAGATTCGCTTTATTCTTGTTTTTTTTAGCCAATATTGTAAAGTTGAATAATAAAATTATCATTAATCAAGTGATTTCATATTGGCTCGGGCAGTCGTATTGGCCCTCGGCTTTTGGCCTTGGGCCAATACGACCACCCTCAGACAATTAACAAGGCCGATATGAAATCACTTGATTAATAACATTATAATATCAATTACCGAAAACTAATATATTGTGACACTCTTGATAACATGATATTATATGATAAGGTATTTCACAGAATATAGTCAGGTTAACAAATTTTACTATGATATATTAGTTTTCGGTTTTCCTACAATTCTAACATATGAACGGATTACAGGCTTTTGTCGCGGCAGTCCATACATAAGCAATGGCAGAGCTAATAACATATTGGAAAGTAAATCTTTCGATACAAATACTGAAAATTTTGATAATATTTGTTAGTTGTTCGTTACAAAATAATTTGCCAATTTTTTCGAATGTGGGAGAGGTAAATCATACCTTTAAACATTTAGTTCTGTTACGTATTTGTGGGTACGTGTCTTGCTTTTCTTTAAGAACAGTCATTTGACATGTCTACTTTTTAAAGTTTAAACTGTATTTTAGATGTAAACGTACGTTAAAGAGTTAATGGATCATACGTAAATAAAAGATAGCTAGATAATCTTTATTTCCTCCAAAAGAAGAGCATATTTGTAAACAACATTTGTGAACATAATAAAGTTTACATGTAGATATAAATTTAAATCACAATTTCAAAATATATACACGTAGATGTAAGGTTAGATATGTAGAAAAAATAACATATACATAATATATAGAATGGTATGTACAATGAAAGATATGGTGTATAATTTGTCCCACCGCAACCTTTTCTGTGTTGCAAGGTTGGTATGAAACAAATTATATGTGTTTGAAAACCATGCTTTCCTGGTGTTACTTAACCTTGACGAAACGAAACACAAGGTTAGTTTAAGGATAAAATGGTCAATTCTATTGCTGGACAAAAATTACACTAAAATAATCTTTTTTCAGTCTTATGGTTAAGCAGATAATTATTAATTTCTTAAAATATATTCTAATTAATTACTTAACACACTTACTAGTTATACTAGTTATACAGAAAGTTAAAGAGTATTTTCGAAAACAAATATACAATGTAATATTGTTTTACACATGTATTTATCTTAAATAAAACAATTTATGTTTAAAGTTTGGTGAATATTATAAATTTACCATAAATTAATGGATTTTTCAAGTATAGACTGTCTGGATGATTTTCTCTCCAAATGCATTTTACGCATAGTGAAAATATGTTTTGAAATCTGGATTGTTGCGCATGATTTATGAATTTCATTATAGAAACAACAAAAAGTTCATAGGCATTATTGTTGTAAAATGTATGGAACTTACGGCTGTAATATTCCTCTTCACGCCGCATTATTTTATGACTGTTGTCAACGTGAATACTTACACATAAAGTAAAAAATGTGTAAATATGTACAATACTTTCCGTCTCCTAAATATCAGTATACACAGAAAACGGGTTTAAGTTGTTTATACGAGGGTCTTGCAAAAGGTTTGTCATTAATTAGGGGTTGATTTCTTGAGGCTAGCGTTTTATCAAACATATATTTATTGCAAACCTTAAGTGTATTCCCTCTTTATCGAAACACTTTTTGTAACCTTTCTATCCAGTCTGAAAGCAGCTAGATCTAGACAGTCTTCTTTTGGTATCTGTAATTTTTTTGTTTTTTGAAATAAACATAGGGTTGTGGGTATTCATTTTCTTAGGTAGATCATTTCCTATCCATTTATAGCAGTTTTAAGTAAAATTCGAGAAAAATTTGAGAAAATAAATCTACAATGTCCATTGTGTTGTGGACAAGGAAAACCCTCGTATTATTTTTTCAAGTCAATACAACCCAAAAATACATGCTTCACAATATCATTTACAACATGTTAAGTCTTAAAAAGTATTTAAGTATTATTAAATACTTGGAAAGACTTAACTACTTTACTTTCCTCTTACGCCCGTCATTTCATTCTTGTAGATGACTTGATTCGTATTAGATTCGTGCTTGTTTGTCATCTGCTGCATGTTTTTGTCAAGAGAATCAAGGAATCGGAGAGAATTCCTTGTATTCTTGTACCTCTTGAAAGCTGCACCAGCATGCTCCGCCGTATCTTTACTGTACCAGTAATCTTTACATTTTGACTGCACATATTTGTGACCCCTGTATAGCTTGATGCACGGAGATTTCTTCTGTAGCCTTTTCCAAGTGTCAGACACATTACCCTTGTTATCTGAAACACATTTAAAAATATCAAAGCAGTGGCGGCTGCAAGTGACTCACAGATGATTTCTGAGAATATATTGACACGCTCCAAACCACTTTTTGAGCTACAAAGTCGGCGGTTTCCCTGCTAACTCATTATGTTAACGACAAGCCTCAAAGAACCCCCAAGGTTGAACGGTTTTATAGCATTTATGGGAATGAAAAACAGAAAGTTTCAAAATTATTTATTTCATCAAAATCTGTGAACGGGTCAGGCTACTTTTCATCGCCGCTCAGAAAATTGGACACAATTTTTAAAAATATAATTGATGTGCAAATGTTTTTTAAAGGTAGATGTTTATTTGTTATGTTATTCAATATATAATTATTTACTAAATATATCAAAATACAGTTATACGCCTTTTCTTCAAATGTCACAGTGTCCGTATGTAAAATACAGATCCTGAATGTCAAAACATCGCCTATCTGATCTACCACGTGATAATATCAGAGTCTATTTATAGTAATGTAACAGGCCTGGCACTTACGTTGCATCTTTTGAACTAAGTGACCTTTACATTTCATAATATCGTATACCTGTCATAAATACTTAATCCTGATTGGCCGATAGCGCTCACGTGCCGGGTCTGCAAAAGTATGTGTAGACCTGGAAATGATGTGTAGACCTGCACGGATTTCAAGACGTTATTTCTGTTATATTTTCGTATGATTTTCACTACTCTTTATGAGGTTTTACGATATAATGATTATAGACTAATGTTTCGGTCAATACATAGTTTTGCGGACCTGTTAAAAATGATATTGACCTCGGACTTCGTCGTCCGAGGTCAATATCATTTCTAACAGGTCCGCAAAACTATGTATTGACCTCAAAATTAGTATATAATTGTATAATATACAGGCATATGTTCCCGTATTTGACCTTCTGTTAATGTCTGATGCTTAGACACATTTGATTGGAACGCGCATCGCATGTAACCAAACACAATTTCTTAAATTACCGTGTGTTCTACTGGCTAATTGCATATACGGAAAGTCAGGAAGTCTTGTTTTGCGGGTTGCTAGGTCGGTTGCCTAGATGTTTGAATGTTTCAGCTAATCATTATAAAGGTTCTTAATAATTTATGTGTATTGTTTAGGCAAAATATGTATAAATTGGGAGAATGACGCTCGTTCGGCGGGAGTCAGCCCGGTTATCTCAATTGGTAGAGCAAGCGACTTGTAATCTCAGGGTAGCGGGTTCGATTCCCAACTAACAGTCTTTCGGATGAGACTGAAACCGAGGTCCCATGTATGGGTGCTATACACCTGGCATGTATAAGAACCAGGGGTGTCTCTGGAATTGGGACGCTTTC
Organism: Saxidomus purpurata; assembly: GCA_022818135.1. Lineage (NCBI taxonomy): Eukaryota > Metazoa > Mollusca > Bivalvia > Venerida > Veneridae > Saxidomus > Saxidomus purpurata. Next base: position 36,678,457 of record JAFMSR010000004.1, read on the forward strand.
TGTATCTTGCACTATCCTCCGACACCTAAAATAAGTAACCTCTCCTGGGGGCGTTGGTCATATGGGAAATCGGTTCCAACGATAAAGCCCTAATAAACGATACGTTTGGCGGGTTCTTTCTATCGCTGCATAAGCGTCGAGTTCCCCACCTTTCTTTAGGCCTGTAGTAGGGTTTCTCATTGTATATTTATTCATTATATTCATTTTGTACGTATTGGGATAAGACACTGGTGAATAATTGTATAAAATTTAGTACTCTCAGTTTATGTAGACTTGGTAACAGATAGTTGTCCGACTGGGTTCGAACCTCTGTCCGTGATTCACTTCCTGTCCACTTGCCCCGGCTTAGGAAGGCGATGCCCGTTACAGTAATAACGACAAGTGTTCAACGATTTTCTTAATAATAGTCTCTGCCATGTAATGGACGTGCTTTCAAATCCATTTTCACGTTCATATTATGAAGGTTACCTTTTATTCCGTTTGCCGAAATTAAAGTGGCTCGTCAGGGCCAGCTAATGTAAATTAAAGTCTAAATCATTTCATTCGAAGTAATAAAATGTCATTTTAGTCAGATCAATTTTCCGATAATAAGGTTTTAATGGTTGAATAAGTTGTGCGAATTATTATAGTCTATACACGGCTGTAAATTATTGCCTTTTTCCTTTTGTAAAGTATTTTATAGTTGTTTGTATGTATCGCGCAGTTTTCTAGCTTACCTTGGGCTTATATCATTATATACATGTTTTCGGAAAGGGAAGTGTTGTTAACTTGAACTTTTTACGAAGACTTGCTCGCTTCGGGAATAATTTAAGTTTTAGGTGAATCAGTACTTTTCATCGGTAAAATTAAAAGTTGTCACATTTATTTCAAAATTGGTACATGCGTATATCGTGTATATCTGCGTCGCATGGTTACGTTTTTATTTTTGTGACGTCACATGACGACATTTAACAACGCCCTCTAGTGGCAGCGTACAGGAACCATCCCGTCATGTAGTTATTCTCATTAAGCTTTATTGGTATTTTACATATTTTCTTTCTGTAAATTCTATCAAAGTCATTAAAAAGATGTACTATAATTCCAAGTAAAAATCATTTCCTTCTTTCACAAAGCATGTCATGATTCCGCTTATAGAAGCAATTGAAATAATGTTTGAAACGTCATCGTTTTTCGACGCTTTTTTGCCGTTTTTACAAGATATTTCAAAATCGGAATGGTAAAACTTTATGCCATTTTGACAGTGTTTATTTGATGATATTTGAACACAATTAATGAAATAAAAACAGGGCGTCTATGCCCTAGATTTTTCACAAATAACGCGTGAATGATACCACTTGAACGTCAAAAGAACAACGTTTGAGAGATGACGTTTAGTTCATGACAATAACTATGTCACCGATAATTTCCATTCTCTGCATTCTTTTGTTATCACGGAAGTGTCATACTGCCCATGATCAATTTTAAATGATTTTCCCCAGGTCTATATAACCAAGGATTCTCCCCCCTTTTTTTGCCGAGAAACGTAGTACACCCCGGGTATTCGGCTACCTACACACCTGAACGATACTTAAAACGCCTCTTCTATGTATATGTCGAATGTTTGTGGTCATGCCAGTAAAAAGATTTTTACTCACCATTTATTGAAGATTTGATACTATTTTATATCGGAAAACGTAAAAACACACTTTTTCCTAAATATCTGTAAATTGTCCGTCTTCTGTTTCACGAAACAACCTGACAAAAAGGTGTTTATTATCACGTTATCGTATGATTTCGAAGATTGGATCTTTAATCTTCAAAATTTAAGCTAGTTTTGTAAATAAATAAAAATACTTTTTCAAAACAAATGGAAAGCAAACATTCAGTAAGTGAGCCATTACTTTTGTTTCATTAGAAATTAAGAAACAATAAAAGTAGATCAATTTTTCGGAGACATGTGTATGAAATTTAGGCAACCGCTGACGATTAGCATAGATACCATTCTCGCCGGTTTTGTCGATCAAAGGGATACTACAATCGCCATATGAGTTAACCATGAATATGGATTGTTTTAAAATTTAGAGATGATGTGTAATGAACCAAGTGTTAAATAATGGTATAATGAGTGTGTAGATATGAGTATGACTACAAAATGAAAATGGTCGCTATTAAAATGTAAAATATCTTTTCAATTTTAAACACAGTTTACAACTAAGGTGTCGCCTATAGTGAAAAGCTGTATTGTAAATGCACTTTTGCTTGCCTGAGGGAACCGTGCCAGAGATATTCGGTATTTATCTTCAAGGTAGTTTAAGCTCTTTAATATGCTATGATTGTCACATCACATACCAAAGAGAATATTTTGTGTGACAGGGCCAGATATTGGAGAGGTAATGTACTCACTGACCCACCCGCTTCTATGATCTGCTAGGGATAACCTCCAGCCACAACAGAATTTGTCAATATTTAAAAATACTTTAAAGACAATTAAAACCTTCTTCATAAGTGACCCCCACCCAAACGGCAGGATGTCTAATCCCTTATTTGTTTTATGACCCCTTATCAGATATGACACTAATGCTAACAGAGCTGATGGTGTACGTAATCTGGTCAATCTTGAAACAGAAGTGGGTACTCAGATAGAGGAAGCAATAATAACTCTAGTCCGAGAAATAGAAAAAATCGTGGCAATTTTCAACAAAGTGGTACAAGAGGTCAAGGTCAAAGTCGCGGTGGTCGAGGGTACAATGGTGGTCAAAGACAGAATGCATGGAGGGGCCAAGGTGGCAGAAGATAGGTTCTAACCAGGTTTTGGAACATTAATGGCTGGAGCAAAAATGTACATAGTGACAATTTTAATGTTCGACAAGATTGTATTAATTTTTTAGATTTTGATATTTTCGGCTTAGCCGAGAATCATTTAGTACAGGACAGTGTCATTAATTTACCTGGATTTTTATGGTGTGGTAATAATAGAAAAGCAATTCATGTTGATGGGAGGTCAGGTTCTGGGGGGGGAGTGAAAGAGTATATAACTTTATTCTATGATATTGATATTACTGATCAAACTTACGAAGGTATTTTGTGGCTGAAATTTACTTGCAAGCAAACAGATTTTAAATTTCACACATGTGTTTGTTATTTACCTCCTAATAATTCTTCTAGACAGGTTCGTGTGTGTGAATTTTGGCCTGGGGACTGAAAGTCCCCTAGGCCTAAGTTAGCATACCACATTTCAAACACTGCAGACAATTTAACTGTGCTATGTGCGAATAACAACTGTAAACATGCGCTTTGGGAAAGTAGTGCAAGACAGACAAGATCAATCTTTTGTTTGAATGTCGCATACGATAAGAACATATTACAAATAAAAACAGTACATACAACTTCAAACGATTGCAGAAAGGTCTATAGCTTACGGGCTGCATTACACAATTTTTTCTGTTTTAGAAATTACTGCGCTGTTAGCTTATTACGGAAGATAATCATATGCATAACACGGAAAAGTACGGCTATTACGGAAATTTACGGAAACGTACGGAATTCGATATAAGAGTTTGTAGTTTGATTTTCAAATTTCTGATGTTATTTCATTGACAACTTTCTTATTTACGAACGATTACATATATATTTACCTAAAAATAAATTTCTTTAAAAAAAAGATACAGTTTACGTACATTCCCGAGAAGGAACTCACGTGATCAAAATCACCCGCCATTTATCGAGGACGCTTCATGTCAAGGCCCAGTGAACGGTTTCACCGATTACAACTACAAGGTAACCAAGAATCATTTTTGGTTTTCCCTGTTATACACATTGTACAGTACTGTATTTATATTTCATTGTTGGTATTGCTTTGTTTATTTCTGTTTCAAGGTCTTGTCCTTGGTACACAATTATTTTCGATCCACATCATCAGATATCGCTTGAAGTTGAACAAAGCGCAGATTGAATTATTTTTATTGTTCTCTCAAACACTTGATATTGTTGACCATGTGATTATTTTTCATTTAACGTACGTTTTATAATAAAACAAACTTCCCTGCCACCCATATATTTGTGAATCATTCATTCTGTGTCATATACTAAATTTCGCCCTATGCACATTTCGACCCGCGCTTTAGGTAAGGTTCAGCGTAAATCACGAAGGTCAAAAGTTGTTTTAGGGGAGTTAATCTATAGCCCCGAGGCCTTCAGCGCTCACAGCGCTTTGATTATGATACACTGTTAACAGGTATTTATCTGTTTCAAAATGAAGGTCCGCTTTTTGTTTGCGGAGACTTTAATAGTCGAATAGGGCAAAATGATGATTTCATCACTGGAGCTGATGAATTGCAAAAACGTAATGTTGTAGATTTTACTAGTAACATGTATGGTGATAAACTATTAGATTTTTTAATTGATAGCAATATGTGTGTTTTAAATGGTAGACATTTTATGAAGAATGATTTTACCTCAGTGTCGCCAAAGGGTTGCTCAGTTGTTGATTATTGTATCTGTCATCATGATGGTTTAAATCGATTTAAAGATTTTAATGTGACAATAAGTACTGGGCTAATTTCACGTGTTCATACGAAGACCGGTCTTACACTATCTTCTATCCCAGACCACTCAATTTTATCCTGGATATTTATTGTATCAGACTGATGGACTTGATACAACTTCATATACTGGTACCTCCTACTATGATAAATTTGACTTGAAGTCTATACCAGAGCAGTTTCTTAATACTGACCATGTTATTGGCAATATTCATGAAATTATTTTTAAATTGGAACAAAGTTTACGTTGTCAAAATGATCTTGACAGTGCTTATGCAGATTTATGTACCAATATAAAAAATGATATGTATGGTAAGTTGAATCATAAAAGTATTTCTGTTGGTGTCTGCAATAACAAGAGAAGAAAAATTGGAAAGCCTTGGTGGAATGATAACCTATCATATATATGGAATATACTCTGTGAAGCAGAGAGAAATTGGTTGAAATGCAAAAATGTTAGTCAAAAGAGAAACTTAAAAATGTCTTATTTCTGCTAAGAAACAGTTAGATAGAGTGGTTTAGCAAAGCAAGAGATCTTATTGGGTGTCAGTTCAAAATGATTTACAATCAGTATGTAATAATAATCAACAAGAGTTCTGGAAATCCATAGGTAAGATAGGTATTGCGTACAATAAAAAGAAGTCTATACCTCTAGAAGTTATATGTGAAAACGGTACTGTTTCTAGAGATATTGATGTAGTTTTAAAGAAGTGGAAGGACGATTTTAGTAATCTTTTTATTAATAATAGAAGTAATAATATTGCTACTGTTATGGGTAATAATGTAGACCCAAATATTAATGTATACCCAACTGAGGAACTCAATGGTAGTATTTCAGTTTTTGATGTGAAACAAGCGTTACATAAGGCAAAACTTGGAAAGGCGTGCGGCATAGATAATATTCCTTTAGACGTCTTAAAAAATGAGTGTGCAGTATCCTTTCTACACATGTTATACAATATTTGTTTTGAAAAAAAATTATTCCATCTGAGTGGGGTAAGATAATTGTAAGCCCTATTCCAAACGTTTGCACCCTAGACCCTAGAGACCCCATGTCATACAGAGGTATTGCTCTATCATGTGCAATGTACAAGATATACTGCTCAATTTTAAATGACAGGCTGTCAAAATGGGTAGAAAGAAATAAATACTTGTTGATGAGCAAAATGGTTTCAGAAAAGGTAGAAGTACAGTTGACCATATTTCCTCTTTAGCTAATTTAATTGATACTAGAAAGAAAGTAAAGAAGTCCACATTTTGTGCATTTATTGATTTTAAAAAGGCGTACGATTTTATTGATCGAAGTATTTTATGGAAGAAATTATCTTGTTCACAAATAGGTGTGGATGGAAGGATGTTAGATGCCTTAAAATCTTTGTATTGCAATGTTTCTTCTAGTGTTAGAATCAATGGGTTATATACGGACTGGTTTAATGTACATTTAGGTTTAAGACAGGGCTGCTCATTATCCCCTTTACTTTTCAATTTATTTTTAAATGACCTAGCTGTTGAAATCAAAGAGGCAGGCAAAGGTATTTGTATTGGCAATGAGAAAGTTTCTATCTTTCTATATGCAGACGATATTGTTCTAACTGCTGATAATGAAGAAGATTTACAATATATGCTTGAAATTTTACATAATTGGTGTATGGCAAATAGTATGATTATTAACCCAATTAAAAGTAATATTGTACTATTTCGGCCGCCGTCGGTAAATAGGTCGTCATATGACTTTTCATGTGGTGGTAACAATTTGAAGATGGTAACTCAGTATAAATAACTTGGGTTAGTTTTAAATGAGTTCTTAGATTTTAATGTAACTGCTACGTCTGTTGCCCAGAGTGCTGGTAGAGCCTTGAGTTTACTTGTTGCCAAATGTAAGGCTATTGGAGGTGTTCCATATAATGTTTTCCGTAAACTGTATGAAAGTACAGTTTGGCCAGTAATTGAATATGGAGCATCTGTCTGGGGGACTAATCTTACTCCTGTATAAATGCATTACAAAACAGAGCTATGCGGTTCTTTCTTGGCACTGGAAATATACTCCAAATAATGCTTTGTATGGTGAATTTGCATGGCATCCTCCACATGTTAAGCAGTGGGGGTCTGACTCCCGGCAGTGGTATAGGTAAATGGCAATGGATGCTACCAGAATTAATTACAAGATATTTCAGTTGTCTTTGCAAAAGGGTAATAATAACTGTAGAAACTGGCAATTTCAATATAAGAAATGCATGGTAGATGTAGATACGTTACAATCTGTTAATGCATGCTTAAGTATGACCTCAAAACAATTGTGTGATAAAGTTGTTCAAGCTTCTTTGAATCAGTTTGTTATTGTATGGAAAACTAACATACAGAGGGAAACAGGGTCGGGTGGCAGAGGAGGAAACAAACTTAGAACATATAAATTGTTTAAGCAAGATTTTGAAACTGAAGAGTATATTGCGCATCCTTTCTCTGTTAAATATAGATCTGCTTTTGCTAAATTCAGATGAGGAGTTGCTCCACTACGATTAGATACTGGGAGGTATCAAAATATTCCAGTTGATCAAAGAATATGTCCAGTTTGTGAAGTTTATGTAGAAAATGAAACACACGTCCTGTTACACTGTCCTGCATACCAGTTTATCAGAGATGTTTTAGTTGCTGAAGCAATGCTGATAGATGAATCTTTCTGTAACTGGTCGGATTCTGCTAAATTGAAGTTTATTTTCTCCAACAAAGAAATGGTAAATGTCAGTGCCAAAACCTGTTTTAAAATTCTTAAAACTAGAAATAATCTTTTATATAACTAATGTTCTTTTTATTTGGAGATGTCGTCATCTTTTATTTCAGTTTAGGTAATCATTGCTAATCAGTTCATCCTTGATCTGATCATGGCTGATATTTGATTTCTTAAGACATTTTTCATTATGCCCGTTAGGGCCTCTTTTTTCATTTTTCAGTGTCTTACATTTGTTATTTTTATGGCAGTTGTTAGTCATGGATTAGCAATGGTAATCTAACTTTTACTCTGTGTAATTAGTCCTTATATAATTCTGTGATATTGTTGTAATATTGAACAGTCTTATTTATTCTTGAGTAGAAAGACCAATTACATGTGTTTTATATTTTAAGTATATATGTTTAGCAATATGCACATGTATTGGATGAGACTGAATAAACTTTAATCTATAGCTTGTGATAAGGCAATGTAAATTCCATTATAGTATGTGATAAAGCTATGGTAATATATTTTTTTAAAATGTACATATGACTGTGATAATAAGTATGGAATGCGGGTTGGGACATGCCAAACTTGCTAATTGCTACTTGCGGATTGCCACTTACTTATTGATAAATGCTGGTGGAAACATGCCACTTAGTAATTGCTAATTGCCACTTGCTTCTTGCTACTTGTTTAATTGCCACTTGCTTATAGTGGTTTTGTCAATTGCCACTTGCTTATTGCCAATTGCCACTTGCTAATTGCTACATGCTACTTGTCATATGCTAATTGCCACTTGCTTATTGCTAATTGCGGGTTAGGACTTGCTAATTGCCACTTGCTTATTGCGGCTTTGCTAATTGCAAATTAATATTGCCACTTGCTAATTGTCACTTGCTAAATGTCAATTGCCATTTGCTAGTTGGGACATGCCACTTGCTAATACTTACTTGCTACTTGCTTATTGCTAGTTGGGACATGTCACTTGCTAACTGCCACTTGCTTATTGTTAATTGCTTGTTGCCACTTGCTACTTGCTAATTGCTTATTACCTTTTGCTTGTTACTAATCGCTAGTTGCCAATCGGTTATCGGTATGACTACCGAACATGGCTAGGAAATAACGAACATTAGCTATTATTATTTTATTGAAGTAAAATATTAAGTTTTTGATGTTAAAATGGAACATGCATACCAAAAATATATTATATTCAATCACATTCAACCTTTTAATTTATACAATTTCAAAACGCGTGATCTGATTCATGTTCGTGAACATCGCACATGAGTTACTATTTTAAGTAAACAAGACATCTACAATGGTATATGTATAGATTATAAATTCATATAAGTTTAAATTGAATTATAAATAAAGGTTCATACTGAAAATATATTTAATATAAATAATCTTGCAGCTAAATTTTCTTAACAGTTTCAGATGTTCAAAAGTGGCAAAAAGCAAGTGGTAATTAGCAAGTGAAAAAAAGCAAGTGGCATGTGGCAATTCGCAAGTGACATGTGCAAACCCGCAATAAGCAAGTGACAAGCAGCAAGTGGCAATTAGCAAATAGCATGCTCAAACGCGCAATTAGCAATAAGCAAGAGGCAATTAGCAAGTGGCTTGTCCCAAGTAGCAATTAACAATTAGCAAGTGGCATGTCCCAAGTTGCAATAAGAAAATGGCAGGTGGCAATTAGCAAGTGTCCCAATTGGCAAATGGCAAGTGGCAATTAGCAAGTGACATGTCCCAACTAGCAATAAGCAAGTGGCAATAACCAAGTGGCATATCCCAAGTAGCAATTAAGTATAAGCAAGTGGCAATTAGCAAGTGGCATGTATCAACTAGCAATTAGCAAGTGGCAAGTGACAATAAGCAAGTGACAATTAGCAACTAGCAATAGGCAATACGTAAGTCGCAAATAACAAGTGGCATGTCCAAACCTGCAATCAGCAATAAGCAAGTGGCAATTAGCAAGTAGCAATTAGCAAGTGGCATGTCCCAACCCGCATTCCATAAATAAGTAATAGTCTCCTATAACTCAATATTGAGTTGCAGCTTAACATTGGTTCTATGTTTATTCATGTTTATGAAATGTAAATGCATATTCTGATGAGACACAAATAAACTATTATAACTGTCTGATTAGGTGTCTTTAGACAGGACATCTAGTCCAATAAACAGACCATACATTTTATTGACATGTAGAGATAGTTGGTTTATTATCCAACAATGAAAATGTTTTTATCACAAAAAAGAGAGTCTTTACTTCAGTATTTCACATTCGATTTCTTAGGCATAATTAGCAATGTTTGATACCTTGAACACATTTTATTTTCAGAAAACTGATTCTCACTTTAGAGAATTATGTGAAAGTTCAAAAGTTTTATCAAAATTAAATATTTTGTTTAAGGTAAGTCCACACCTTACGTCTGAATATTTCAACCTCCTCAGAAAACGGTCATATTTTGCATATGCAGTCTACGATGTGATGCTATTTGATAAGAACACGCTCACGAGACGTTGACGTCATGACGTCGTCAAGCAGTCTATCCAATTTCTTTCGGCCCTTACATACAAACGTTCGTACCTGTAGTATATATGAACATATTTTGAAGATTCAAGTTTCATTTTTTTATGTTACAAGTACACACAAATTTTGATTGCATGTTTATTACATAACGAGTGCATTTATAGTCAGTATGCTGACTATTGCGACAATTTTGACGTAAATAACGTCGTATTTTGGAAGGTACTCTTGATATATTTTGCCGTTTTGCGAAGAATTTTGTCCGGTGACCACACTTTAAATTTTGATATATTGCCACCACATAGTAGTTTATTCAAATAATCAAATAAAATCGATAGGTAATCGAAGTCAATTTTTTGCAAAAGGTTGTAGAAGAGAAAATATGATTATAATTTGTCATATATGACGTACAACAAAAATGAGATACAATCAATGTTCACAGTGCAAAACAATCAAATTGTTGTCACAGTTTTACTTGTAAAAAGGCGCAAAAGTACATGCACAGCGTGAAGTGACTTCACATACCGTTCTGGAAGTTACTTTAAATAAACATGACAGCTTTTCGAAAGAGAGGCCGTTCCGTAAGAAGCATATACGTTTAATGTTTTTATTCTGACCAAACTATTTAAAACTGGCTTCTTTTTTCTCTATATTTCTTTTAATGAAGTAAAATTTGTCTCTTCGACTAAAATGAATAATTTGTTTATGGAAGAGAAATATGTACAATTTTCTCAGACTGACATAGCAAAAGTAACTTACTTGGACAAACTTTACCTAACTCAACACTTTACTCAATTTGAAAGAGAAAATGCATACCTTTATGGTATTACATTGACAATGTACTAACCACAATACATGTTAAATATGCGTAAATGCTATTAAAAAGCACAAGTAAAATTAACAATTTTCTTCACCTTTATCTTTTTCTTAAAATAAGAAGTTCTTAACTCTTTTAACCATGTACACCATCATTTATCAACTTTTACCTACTGAAATAGTAGCTATACAGTAGCAGAAAAACAGAAGCTAGTCTATCATTGACTAAGACCCCTAATGTGAATACACAGGTCTGTCTGGACCCCTGTGGCCACATATCTCACATTCCTGTTCAGTTGTCTTTAAAGACAGGTATAATAAAAGCAGTGCATAAAAGCACTAAAGATTTACATCGCAGGTGGTACTCGTAGCTGTCAGAACTGATGGGTCAGAAAAAAAAATCCATGACTTATAGCTAATTGTTTCAGTCCATCGATGATCGTCAGCGGTATCTCCAAATACTTGTCTCGGTCGCGTAAACGCAACATTTGGCAACAAAAACACCAAAAAAGTAAGTGAAACGTATATTCATCCGTCGGTTACGTGAAGCTCTATCAGGGAAAGTGGCAACTTTAACTATTTCAATAATTTCCATAGAATAATAAAGCTTTAAGTGTCAAAATGTATCATTTTCCGCATATTATTCATATTTTTACCCATAATCTTTAATTCTAATTTCTGATATTTTCACCATTAAGAGCAAATTCATTTACCAGAAAAATGCTGTCTTAAACTTTTCGCAAAAATGCAAAAATGGGTGTGTATTTTGGTTTTGTTAGTACTTACAATAAACATTCGACATGTACTTAAATATTTGAGCACAAAGCGAATCCTGCAGTCTGTATGCAAACATAATTACAATTCTGATCTTCGTATCTGATAACAAGTCAGTACACCGTTGTACTACAAAAAAACTTCACCTACCATGGTTAAAATTCGTATTGAATGCGTTTGAAAAGAAAACAGGATACTTGTCACGTTTTATAAATTATTTGATAAAATAACACACAAACGGAAAACAGTTTGAATTGCACGCTACATTTACAAAAGTTTTATGATTATATGATATGAAAATAACTTGGCAATACCTTGTAAAATTGAAGGCTCATTTTATTCTTTGATTTATGTACCGGCTGTCACTGTCTATGTTCACGTCTTTGGTACGACGTGGTTTGAACACGCTACTTCTCTTATTCGAAGAGGGCGTTCTTCCACCAGGATATCTAGGATTTCTGACACTGATAATTCTTTATCATGACATAAAACTTATGAATGGTTTTACATATTCAAGATGAAAGTATTATGGTTTTATTACGTTTTTTAAAGATTTTTAAAGAGCAAATACTTTAGCAACGTAAATTCCCTGAATGACTGCGACATTATCCAAATAGCTTAAAATAGATGGGATCATTTCCAGGATAATAATAACGTGGCTCAAGCATGTACACGAATTTTGAGCAACACGGGCTGTGCATTAAGGATTTTCGTTAACTTTCTAGGAAATGTACTTTTACTTGCTAATAATGCCAGGTTTGATGCTCGCATGTTCGCAAGTACGTGTATGGAGAACATCATATCTGCCTTTACTATAAGACATGGCCCTTTGAAAAGGAGATTTCTTATTCGTGGATCGAATGGTTAAAATCATTCGGTGCTAGTAAAGGGCCTTTTTGAAGTGTCAGGATAGGTTTTAACTCGCAGCATTTAAGACGTTTATTTTCGAGAAGTTATGAAAACCGTTTAAAACAGCTTCTGTGAGACAACACTCAAGAAATTTGTAAGCTGGTAGAGTATTTGCCATAAATATGTAGGTAATAAATGAATTATTGAGAAATTGCTTGTTCCATCCTTTGGAGTTTTTCGGAAGTTACGTAGGAAAAAATGAGTCCAGTGACTGTTTGACCTTTTTACTCCGTGTACGTAAACGATCACTTTACTTATATACCTATTCCTAGACGCGTCGTCACTTTTTCGCGTTACAGTAACAGTATTCTTGGCATCATTGTGCTTACTGAAAAATCTAAGCCCAACACATCCCATTTTATTCAATTATTCAGTTTCAGATATCAAAAATAGTAAATTGTAAAAAAAAATTTCACCGTCTACTTTTTTTTGTTATTCTCTGAAATGCCAAAATTCGTGAAGGGGAGCGGTGGTGTAGAGGTGAAGGTGTCTACCGCTCATCCCGGAGGTTGCGGGTTCGAGCCCCACTAGGGTCACGACCGTACTTCCTCATATGACACCAGTACTGGTTCTTCCAGGAAGCGGACTCGAGGGTGACTCGAGAAGCTTCAAGCTTTCTTCACAATCGATCCAAAATAAATTAGTATAAGCTAACCAATATTAAATTAATAAAGTGTTATAGTTTGCAAATGACAAAATAACATAACAATAACCACATGACGGTATGCTTCCGGTTCGCTGTCGCCAGATGTTGTTCAATGACGTCATCTGACGTCATGTGAATAAAAACGTTAACATGCATGGGCACGATATACGCATGTACCAAATGTCAAACAAATGTGACAATTTTTAATTATACTGACGAAAGGTACTGACCTACCTTAATCAGCCAAATAAAAACACAATCTTTTGAGTTTTTTCGACAAAAATATAGTCTTATTGCGCGCATACTGTTTCTGTCTGATTCTAACTTTAGATACTTTTCAACACAACACAATAAACAAAATAAAAAGACAAAACAGAAATCATCTGTGAATAGATTCCGACTTGTCTGAGTTATGCTAAATGCTTAGGGAAGGAAATTCTATAGTTCACATTTTCAGATATGTAAAAATGTAATTGCAAAGTTTGAAACGATATGATTTTACCGCATTACTGTAATCACTCACGATTTCAAAAAATAGTAGAACCGATACTTCATACTATATATGTCATCATTTATTAAATGGGTAATAATGGCTATATATATATATATATATCATATAATATACCTTTTTTTTCTTTATTCTCATCCTTGTCCGTGCCACTGTCACTTCCACTACCACCACCACCTGTACTTGTTCCATCATTCCCGTTGGTATCCATTTCTGGTTTGTTTTCTGCTAGAGCAACTTTCTGCTGTTGATCTTGTTGGCTTTGCCAAAATTTAAACAATAAATCGCCAAACGTATCTGCTTTGAAGTGCGATTGTACTAGCCCAGGATTTAAGCCCTTGGCCGTTTCAAAGTTACTTCTAGCCTCGTCAATATTACCTTGACACAAATCTGTCCAAACCAACCCAATATAGGAAGCCGTATGCGTTGGACATGATTCTACGCCCGCTCTGTAGTACGCCGCTGCAATTTCAATTTCACCCCTATTAAACCAAATTTTACCAAGCTCGCGATTTATCCAACAAATGTGTGGGTCATTGGCCTCCCCATTTTCTCTAGCAACATCCAGTGCCGTCCGGTAGCATCTCACTGTTTCTTCATGGTCTCCTTTTATGGAATGATAAAGCGCCAATTTGTCCCATCCCTCCCAAGATTCTGGATTTTCTTCTGTAATTCTTCTAGCTATGTTTCCCAAGTCGTCTATATCTCCTTGCAGTAAACATTTCTCTGCTCTGGCAAGTTCTCTATGAACTCCATCACTCACTTCTATTGCTTTTTCAATATCATTCATCGCAGCTTCTGGTTCGTCTATAATCCTGAAAGCCTGAGAACGCCATCTAAGTGCCTTTTGGTCATTTGGGTGGTTGCTTAGATGTGCAGTAAACTCTTTAATTGCCGCAGGTTTATAACAAGTGTTAAAAACAGCTGCTCCACTTTCAAAAGACATCTTAGAAATAAATATTAGACAAGCGCGCTGCAATATACGTCTCTGGTTATTCCAACATATGTTTAAATATAGGACTTTGTAATGACACAACTTTAAATAAGTTTGTCGTCTGGCGTAGATCAATAGCAATCGATAATGAAACTTCAATTCATGACATAAGCCCACTATTATAGCATACAGGTTGTTTTTCTTAAATTGGTTATTAAATAAAGAAAGTAGAAGTTTGTATTGGTGCTTAGTGTGATATTCTTTTAGTTTCTAAATAGTGAGCAATTTAAACGTTTGCAATGCCCATGCTTAAATGGTAATGTAGTTTTGCTTTAGCATACTGCCATACAGAGACATTCTTACATTAAAGGGAAAGGCAAGTCAGAAAATAAGTTGACTTAAGAGGAACACACTGTTGAAATAATTTCAAAATTCGTAGTATTTAATGTGAAGATATTGCAGATTGAAAATCTAAAAAATTATGGTTTATGGAGGTGGCCGTTTTGAATTTGTGATGTCATAGTGCAGTAATTAAATATTCGTGCAAGTATTACTGCTAAGTTAATCAAAGCGCTAAAGGCACTGAAAATGTTCGGTCTGAAACATAGATTATCGTAAGGATTGGTACTTAGGAGAGGAATGTTGAACTCATGTTTTGCAATATGTCTGATATTTTTAAGTGGAACAACTGACCACTTGATGTAACAGCATATTGAGCAATGTTACGGACGGTGAGATTCCTCCTTGGTCAAGTGGTTAGAGAAGCTGAAACTTCTCAATTATTGAGAGTCTTGGGATCGAACCCCGCTACTGACCACGTCTCTTTATGTGAGAAAGTTTGCAATTTTTTAAGAAGAAAATATTTATAGTCAGATATGGATGGCCCTTTAACTAGGGGTAACACTATAATAAACAAACACTTTACCTTTTACTTTACCTTTTATAGTACTGGTCCTTACCAGAAATTACCGTAAGATTAGCTGTCCGCCTGTAAATAAATGTACATGTAATTGAAATGTATTTCGTTTGACGTAGATCTTTTTTCTAGTAATGAATAAAGAACAAAGTCTGAATATATAATACATAGTATACATTGTACTGAGCACTTGAGCATGGCTTACAACGTCGTTTTTCACTATTGTAAACATTAACACAACACATTTCTTTAATATCGACATTAATGATCGATTGCATTTATGGTATAATACATAATACGCGAAATAATAAAACAAATTTCTATTGGTGTTCCATTCATAACAATTTTTTTCCCGCCGAAGTTAAACCCGAACATTCCTATCTAGCCCGTTCACGATAAAACAGTCATATGGTACATGTAACATATACCATAAAACACAACATTAAACAGAAAATGCTTACACATTGATGGGCGACCAGTATCGATCCAGACCAGCCTGCTTGCATGGTCGCAGAGTCAATTATGTTGGTTTTCCCATGACGCGGAACCATTTTTACTACACTAAACCATGCAAAACACACGAAATGGTAGGTATTTCAAAATGAATGAAGCACAGTATATTATTGTAAACAATCATAGTCATCAGTCAATAATTTCATTCAACGATAGTTAGGAAACCTGTCTATTGAAACACTGTTGAAAAGGTGGTTTAAACTATTTTGCTACTAGTCTAGCTTACTAACAAAATCTTCGGTGCATTTTAACAGTCTATTTCGCATGTTCAACTATATTAACAAATGCACACCACGGTGCTTCCCTGAATATGGCAGTTAAAGGGTATCTTTCACAATTAACGCTATTAGCGACAGCAACTTAAAAACTGGCTCTTTTCTACATAAATTCTATAGTTAAATAACAATCATCTTTAAACTCCCAACTGCGTAGTATCTTCGTGACTTCGCTACTTTCGATTTTGGAGTGAAAACATATCGTAACCGCGTAGTTAACCAGAAACGACATGTAATCGATGAAATGGCGTTTATAAATGCAATGTAGGTAAAGTATTGCCAGTATAAATGGTACTTTCAGCGCGTTTTATCGGCTGCTTATTAAAGTAGTGCAAGCTCAACTGCGTAGTAAGAAACAGGCCACTTAAGTGCCATAATGCTGTATCTGTCGAACGTTTAAGAAGTACTTACAACCTATGCACATTAACTTAGAAAAGTTGACTAAATTCTTTTTTATGATAAATTGTCGCATATTTTTCTTATCTTTGAAACAATATAAATCTTTGCAATCATACCAACACCAAAACTGTTGATTACTTATGTTACTTTCTATAAATATGAGATGTGATCAATCTGAAGGATTATTTAGAATTGAGGGGTAGTTCGGTTTTAAAAGTAGAAACTGTTGTTCTCAGAAACTGGGTACAATAAATGTTAGCAATAGGATTTGAAAATCCTCACATTTAAAAACAGCAGCTTCAAATGTATATTAAAAAATGGTAACCTATATGATACTTGATTAATGTAACCAACTTCAGGTGATAAAAACAATCATGAAAAAAGAGTAAATGGGGTTCAAAATTAAATTTTGAAAAAGGTACGTGTCTAATTTGCATATTTACTAAATCTTTTATTTCTCATAGCTCTTTTATTTTTTATCCGATTTCAAACATTCTTTCAACTATGTGTTTATGTTAACAAGCTCTTTAATTTCAGGCTAAGTTATATTTTGACTCGTTACGCTTTAAAGCAATTGGGCCAGGCACGCTTGAACTTATTTAACAAAGTATATATACATACATGTACTGTGTTAAAAAAATCAAACGTGCCTAGCCCCTTTGACATCAAGTGGGAGATTCTATTATAGTTGTGTTTTCAAGTTAGAGGTTTATGTATTTTACTTGTGAGTAGTTTAGTAAGAGCTGTATTTCCACTACTTCCTGTTCTTCGATTTCAATGATCTGCGACTGTCTCTGGAACCCTAACAGACTTCGAGGATTCCCGGTGCTAATCGAGGTAAGGCCAGTTTTGGTCTTTAGGGACCCTCACAAGTTTAATACAATGGACTGCGACTGTCTCAGGCACCCTTGCAGACTTCCAGGATTCCCGAAGCCAATCGAGTTAATGACTGTTTTTGTCTCTAGGGACCCTCTTGAGTCTAATACAATGGTCTGCGACTGTCTTCGGTGTTCTCGCAGACTTCTAGGCATCATGAGTTAATGTTAGTTTCGGGCTCGGGGGGACTCTCAGATTGTCGATGCCTTAGTCCTAAAGGTTCCGCTTTCTCATTACCATTCCTCCCTGCTCTGCGACACGATTAGACAAACTCGCAGACTTTCTGACATCATTGTGGTTTCAAGGAAAGATTTTAAAAAGTTTTCCTATATAGGTTTTTGTAAAACAAGCCCCTGGGCTGGTGCATGCATTAAAAAACTTGGTACAGGTCCACTAAACAATGCTATACATGACTACTTCATATCCAGGCTCTAGATTTTTAAAGTTTTTCCTATAAAAAAAACCTATGTACCTCTGACGGGGTAAATTTTAACAATCTTGGTAGAGGTTCACTAGGCAATGCTACATGCCAAATATCTAAGCCTTATGCCTTGCAGAGAAGTGGATTTTTAAAGCTTTTCATACGTAAACCCATGTAAAATCAAATGAACCATGGCGGGGTCAGTTTTGATCCCAGGTTCATGATTTGAACAATCTTGTAAGAGGTCAATTAGGCAATGGTACAAGCTAAATATCTTAGCTCCATGCCTTGTGGTTTCAGAGAAGATTTTTAAAGTTTTTTGTATATAAGCCTTTGTGTAATCAAGTGACACCTTTGACCCAGGGGTCATAATTTGAACAATCTTGATAGAGGTCCACTAGGCAATGCTACATTGAGGGCATCACCCAGTACAGTGGTGAGATTATTTCAGGAACATAAACAATCATCAAAGCTTCTCTCATAAATCTATTTATTAGATACAGTGCATTCTTGCTTAATGTTTATTGTAAAAGGGAGTGAAACACATGTCACATGTAAGCTATTAGTACTGTTGTGAGGCTATCCAAAAAGATCCACCGTTATATTCACATTAATTTATGGTGCTGCAGTTGTATTTTTTCATAAAATATGTGAAATTTTTTCATTGATACCTTGATACTAATTACGAATAAATAATGCTAAATACTTGACAGATTCTTGCTTTTATTGCACTGAATGATACAGTATTCTTGTGCAAGATGCATATCCAAAGCAAGTGGTAGATATTACACAGGCATGGGTATTCTATCGAGGAATTAACATTACTGAAGCAAATGTGTGTTCTCCAGGAATGAATTTGTTTCCAGAAAAGGTATGTTCTGCAGCGGTGAACATGCCTCAAGACCAAGTATGTTCTTGGGCAGTGACATGTCCTGAGCAAGGAATGGTAAGTTGTCCATCAGTGAATATGCCTCAGTAACAGGTATGCCCTCCTTGAACAGTGTGCATGCCTCATGGAAGACTGCAGACGTACATCTGCCTGTCTCAAGCAATGGTATGTTTTCGAGCGGTGTACATTATTTGTGAGCAAGTGTATATTCTAGAGCAGATTGAATGTCTCAAGGGTATTCATACTCCCACAAAGTTTGTTTTTAAGGGGATGGTGGGGGTTATAAGAGCGTGTTGGATTTTTGTGTCCATTTCACATCTAAACAAAATGTTTGCAACGAGCAACCTAGTCAGCCTCTTACAGACTCACTGGTCTTACTGCAAACTTGTTTGTCAGGGTGTATAAAAGCACCCTGCTTATTATGAAGGATTTGTCTTATGGAAAAAAATAGCAATATCTTCCTGAACGCCTACACATTTCTATAACTTTATTATATCACTAACATTGCTATCATAAATATTATATTATACAATCATGTAACATGCAATAAAAATCATTTAAATCATTTGATTCTGATGATACAATTATAAATAAATAAAATAGTCTAAATTTGGAAGACACCAATTAGATACATGTCTTTCTTTTTTTCTTTGAACTACACATGTACCTTTATTGTGGGAGTTAAAATGTTTTATATACATTAACATAATAATCAAAATTTAGCTTTGAAGACCTAACGATCATAATGTCAGTGTGATATTTTAGTTCAAATTTGCAAGGAACATCCTTCTGTAAAACAAGAGTCCTTTTTGATGCATCAACAACATTCACTAGTCAAAATGTGAGCAATACGTCAAAAAAAAAACTCTGTTAACATTGGATAGATTGAAAAATCAATTGATCCAAAAATGTAAAATCGTTATGATAAAGGTTACTGTGACCTTGACCTTTGACAGAGATTTCAAGTCACTGTGACCTAGCCTTAACAGAGGCTGACCAAAACATCAACAGAAGTGATTAGCTTGTAAAGAACAATCATCATGTGGAATTTGAAGAATGTTTGGCCACAAGTTCTTGAATTAAAGAATACAGCAAGGTAACCATCTTTAACATCAAGGTCCCAATGACCTTGACCTTTTAAAAGTGACCTAAAAATCATAAGTAGTCATCCACTTGTCTGAGGAAACCATCATGTGAAGCAAGTACATGCCACATACTTCTAGAGATTTTGTAAGGATATTTTTTTCAATGTAAGATCACTGTGGCATTTACCTTAGAAATAGTTACCCAGAAATCAATAAGTTTCTCATTCAGTGTACTTGTAAAGTGCTAGCATGATGTGAAATTTAAGGATGCATGGTATATTATTTCTTGACTTATTGCCTGGGAAACATTTAGTCTGAGAGCTGACATCAGCAAAACAATATTACATAATCTCCTTTAAATAGGGATAATAGGTAAAAATGAAGTGATAGATGGGAATGTATGAAAATGATGGCTAACACTATTATATCCTCTCTGTATTAGCAGATAACAAAAAGGGACCATGGTTATATTCTTAAATGAGAACAGTATATTGCACCTATAGTAATGCCAGATGGAGCCGAACAATGATTAACAAATGTCACAACTATTTTTCACAAGAATGAATCATGTACAAATGGATTTTGAGCTGTGAGTCATGACTCACACAATCATTCCCCATTGTGGCATTTGCCATTGAATTCCAAATTTGAAATGTAAACACAGCTCACAGCTCAAAATCGCACTATAAATCTATTTAGAACAAGTCAATAGTAGTCATAATTTATAAAGATACTCATCTATCAACATTTAAATTCTAATGAAGCTGAATGAAAATGGAAGCAAAAATATAACTTAAAATACTTTTCGAGACAAAACTTAATGCGTTATTTCAAAAAAATTTAAAATCAGTGTACAACTATTGAAGATATCTCTTTTTATAAATATTGAAATATCTATGTTTGAAAAACGAACAAAATGGAGAATCATGGAGGTAGCCATTTTGGATATAGTGATGTCATCACCTCCTCATTAAATATTCATATTGATAATACTGTATAGTAAAACAAGAGCTGTCAGTAGGACAGCGTGCTCGACTTTTTTAGTGCTTGCCAATAAAACAAAACTTTGACAGTTAAGGGCACACAAGACTTTAACTAGGAATTTCTAAGTACAAATCAAGAAAGTTTTTCACAGAGTTATCTTCTTTTGCTTACAGATAGGTCTTACGATGGTACATAAGTACTCCAACTTTCAAAGTAATATCTCAAATGGTTAAGTTAACAAGTGGACAAGAATGAAAATTTTAACTGAGTTTCTAAGTCAAAAAGGGCCATAATTCAAATAAAATCCTTGACAGAATTACCTTCTCCTGCCCATGTTTGGGAATCATGATGGTAAACAAGTATTCCAACTTTCAAATTAATATCTCAAACAGTTCAGTCAAAAAGTGGACTGGTACGAAAAACTTAACCAAGATTCTAAGTCGATAAAAGGCCTTAATTTTTAAAACAAATCCCTGACAGAGTTACCTTCTCTTGCCTACAGATGGGGGGTAATGATGTGAAATAGCATTAAAAGTTTCAAAGCAATATCTCAAAGGGTTAAGGCAATAAGTGGATTTTACCCATATTCAATGTATTTTCCAAGTCAAAAAGGGGCATAATTCTGTCAAAAACCTTGACAGAGTTATGTCCTCTTGTCTGTTGATGAAGGTCGTGATGGTAAACAAGTATGGTTAGTTTCAAAGCAATACCTCCAATGGTTTTGAAATAAAGTGAGGTGGTACGAAAAACCAAGCTCAATACACTTTCTAAGTAAAAAAAGGGCCATAATTCTGTCAAAAACCTTGACAGAGTTATGTTCTCTTGTCTGTAGATGGAGGTTATGATGGTAAACAAGTATGGTAAGTTTCAAAGCCATACCTCTAATACTTCTGAAATAAAGTGGGGTGGTACGAAAAACTTAACCAAGGTGTGACGCCAACGCCGACGCCGGGGCGAGTAGGATAGCTCCCCTTTTCATAGAAAAGTCGAGCTAAAAATGGCTATTTCATAATATTTAAAGCATTATTATCTACATGACGTCTAATCAATGTTATCAAATTGTGACAAAAAACAAGATCATGAATGAAATACATTTAGTAAAATTTAATGGTTAATCAAAATTTTGAAAAGTTTGCATATTTCCTAAAATATAAATTTGCAATTACTACTAACTCTTTGAGCTAAATTTAAGTGCTTTTTTTTTTACTTTCATGATTGTCTTTAAAAAGAGCATTGCGAGTTTCTATTTCCCATAATGCAAAGCAACTCTATAAGGACTACATAAATACTCCGTAACCATTTTTCACACCACCTTTACCCACAAAACGTAAGTCTATCCAAAATAAAATCTGCCTAAGCTAAATCACTGTCAGCGAGTATATCCCAAGGAATGGCTCTGATCATTCAGGTGTAACTGTTTCATGCATATAAAGGCACTGTGGCAGGTGCAAATGCCTGCAGGTAAGCGAAGAATTCTATGACAATATGTAATAAACTTTTAGGTAAACTTCTTGCCATGTTTTCAACAGACAGAAGAGATATGAGCATAGCTTACCCTTTGCAATTTATGTGAATACTGGGGACAGGTTTCACTAAAGATACAGTACCCTGCATGCATACAAATTTCAAATGGTAAGCCAGATTCAAATTTCTGTCGGTTGAAAATATGGCTTATTAAGCGTCACTATAATTTTTCTATTTTTATAAAAACATCATGACTGAAAGTTCTGGTGGGTTCACGTACACATTGATCAGTGTCTAACAGATCGCAGCCTGCTTTCCGTACCTGTCACACTGCACCAATGGATTTATGATAATAAGACTATGGATGGTAAATGTTGTATTATTATGCTGCTGGAATCACTTGTTTGCTTGCTGTACCTGACTTCCCGCCACTGCTAACACTTTATCACCAGATGCTGTAAAATACAATGTGTATAATCTCATACTAAGTCTTGTATTTGTAAACTGTATTTTTACATTTTGTGGCTAAAAGTAAAATGTTAAGCTGTTATGAAATATACTGTTAAGTCTTGAAGACTTGTCAAAATAGTAAA
>JAFMSR010000004.1:36708529-36737478 GCA_022818135.1 Saxidomus purpurata
ATGAATGAGGTAGAATGCACTATTTGTTGTTTTTGAACACAACGTAAATGTCAGTAGCTCACTAAAGCCTATGAAATGATCATGCATATTCATAATCTACAATGTACATGTATTTACACTCGTCTCGCGAAAATTTCAAATGCACTTGTTCATCTTTCAATATTTGAAAGTTGCATTAATAGTAGCTCATATGGTAGCTGATTGAAACTTGTCTGTCTGAATAGCAAACTGCAGATATTGACCTCAGTGCGCAGACGTGAAGGCTGATCATGATCTACACTGGTTGCAAAGAGAAAATTATTTGACGCCAGCAGCATATGAGTTGATTGTGACACTTCAAGTCGGCGACTCTAACTACTCGACCACGGAAGTACTTCCGTGGAGTTATTTGCTTGATTATTTATTTAGAAATTTGAATTAAAAAAATTAAAGTTTTGCATTATTTTCAATGGGTTCAATGTCAGCTGTATATATTTTTTTCATTTTTTCTGAAACTTACAATCGATTTGTCTGTTTTTTTTTCAGGATTTGATTTCTACATGGAAGGATATAAAGTTTCCACTCCAGCAAGCATGACAGATGATATGTATATGTAGCAACCAAAGACATAGTTCAGGCTTCCAAAACTTTCACTGCAGATGTATTTATATATACATGTATGTTTCATGCACTGCCAAAGGAAATGAACAAGGCACGGCGAAATTATTTAGTTACTGTTGATTTTGAGTGATAGTGGTCGTCGAATGTTTACTGATATAGTGCTGAAGATGAGAATTGTTGTCTGCGCGTCTGCTGACTGTTTTAGTTTCAGTTAATATACAAACGTGCTTGATTTACTACAAAATTAACACGGGGTAAAACCAGAAACGACCGTTAACCAAAACAGACGACAACTAGATACCATTTTCCGCAAAACACTTCAACTTGCTTTCAAATCTAATCACAGGACATGCTCTGGATATAGAGTTTCATGTTTTAGAGCCAAATGTTAAATCTATAAATGTTGTTTTGCAATTTTTATGTGCCAGGTCCGTTAATTTTGAGGACCATTGATCCAGTTTGGATGTTATACTTACTCTTGATATTTATATTATCATGAAAGATGACGGTAAACTGGCTGTCATTTGAACAAGAAAAACAAATTACAGTAAACTCCGGTTATAACGAACTCCTTGGGGTCATTTAAATTTGTTCCTTATGTCCGGAGTTTGTTATATCCATATTTTTTCATGTAAAATAAAGAAGAAAAAAACTAGGGCGGAGAAAATTTGTTCCTTATATCCGGATTTTCGCTTTATCCGCAGTCGTCATAAACGGAGTTTACTGTATTTCTAACCTTGCTGTAGAAATCGATAGTAGACTCAAAGGCAAAAGAAACGCAACTTTTTCAATTTTTTATTATAATATAGAAAATGTAAGCACGCATATTTTCGTGAAATCAAACAGGTCGTGAATGTCCCTATCATACTTCTTAAAGTCAAGATGAACTGACTTATGCAAAAACTGTTTTCATTATCACCATCACTCAGTAATTGAGTGCATAAAGTTTGAGTGCAGAGGTAAAGTTGCATGTCTCTGGCCGGTATGTATGATATACTTATAAAGCAGTATTTTTTCAATGATAAGAAACGCTTTCTGACAATACTTAATATAAGTTCGAAAGAAGGCAATAAACTGACGTTCAAATTTATACAATTCTAATATATAATCTAGTCTGCGGTTTGGCTTTACGTTACATAAAGTAGGGAAGGCATACGCATCTCTATAGATATTTCAAAATTAAATGTTTCAGATCTCCAATGTTATTCATAATTTTGTTATTTATATTTAAAGCTATAATACTGCTTAAAATGACCAGAAAAAGTACGGTCAAGAAAAGTTCTTAAAACATGAAAAATGTTGAGAAAATTTATTAAAAATAAGTTATGCTTAACTATTTCTTTCATTAGTACATGCAAACACAAATTTATCATATCTAATTGATGGAAAAATACTTTACGACCTGGCGAGTCAAAAACGATATTTGTAATTTTCAACTACATGTATGTTCAATAGGAATAAAACTGTTGTATGTATTTTTGTTATTTAGCTATAACTTTCGCAATGCTTGTTTTTCAATGATACTAAACCATTGCTGAATGTATTGCATTAAATTGCGATTATGAGTTGAAGGGTATGATCACTTTAAATTTACTGCTACATTTATCTCAATTTGAAACGGTGTTAGGTCTCAATGTTTTATTTCGTCGAAATAGTATTTGAAAAAGAAGCTTTTTCTTTAACCGTTCTTCCTGTTCACACGTGTACGTCGACATCCTCTGTCGCGGCAGGTTGTAAGCTATGCAGTTTAAACTAGAGTATGAATTAATAACAATGATAACAATAACAATGATAACAATAACACTGATAACAATAACAATGATAACAATAACAACCACAAATAACATAAGTCTACTGTAAACCATGTCAGTAATTTTCGCTCTTTTCATAGACTCCACATTCCACCGCACAATATAATATACAGAATCGTTGAACCTTGTTTTCAGAAATAAGAATTCACCTTCTTTGTGTTGTTTTGTTGTTTTGTTGTTTATGAAGATGAAGTCGCAAAATATCCGCCCATCAAATAACGGAACGAAAATTGATCTGAAAATTCACTGGTTTACAGTAACTTTTAATTATGTATCTTAAACTGCGTTAGCTACACCCTGTTGAATGTGCGGCACTGCGGCTGTGGGATGATGACATACACGAGAGCAACAAGAACGTAAGTAAATTATAAGAAATAAGTGAAAAAAACGTGACTATAACTGTTGAAAGCTTTACACCGTTCAAGTTCAATCAAGACATGTAGTATATTAATTTAAACGGTCTAGTAATTCAATGTTGAGAATACTTGTAATAAACAATTTAATTAAAGTGATCTCACCCTTCAAACTAACTATCATAATCAAAGTTTAAGAAAAGCATTTAGCAATGGTTTTCACTCTGAGAAAAACGAGTGTTGGAACCAAAATTTTACCTAAAGTAAACGGATCTGTTTAACAGTTATTTCCATTGAATACAGTTGAAATCCTTTTGGACTATTCTTGTGAATAATATTTACTTTGTCGCGTAATAGCGTTCCATTTACGGTTAGTTGAACCGCTCAAGTTAAGAATAAGATTGTGTGTAGAGGGTGGCCAATAGTCAATTGTTGACCAATGATATTAAAGTAAAGGTGGTAAGGTAAATGTACTAGACAGGTTTGTCAGTTCTAGCGTGCACACCCAATACTCGTGTGCAATCAAGTTAAAAAATTTAATCAAATAATATGTATAAAATTGTTAATTTTCGTGTGAAGTCCACACACGCCATTGAGAAAAGCGCTGACTGTTTTTGGACACAGGTTTTCAGAGTTCATGCTCTGTTTTTTCCTGGACCTCGCGTCTTTTCGAGGATATGTTTTTTTTCCGATATGAACATAGATAAAGGAAATAGAGAGTATCTTGTATTTTATACATTTGTGTACGCATTTAGACGATAAATAATGCATCTCTTGTATTAAAAGTAAAGAAAGTATTGTATTTTTCTATTAACAGGGAATGTTTATGTAAAATGCATTCAGAGAATTGTTTGGTATAAAGCCAATGTATAGTCTAAGGTTGATGTAATGCATCTACATGATTATATAATATAGAGGTACATGTATAAAATAGTATGTATGTGGAAATAAACGGTCCCGTAGCCAGTTGTGCACCGCTACTGGGCGAAACATATTTATGTGTTACTTCATAATTCATTTTAAGTGAAAACTTGAAAATCTACATACAGTAAACACCGTATATAACGAATCCCTTGGTCCTATTTAATTTTATTCGCTATATCCGGAGTTAGTTAAATCCGTATATCATTTTCATATAAAATTAAGAAAGAAAAAACATTGGGTCCAGAAAATATGAACGTTATATTCAGAATTTCGTTATATCCAGAGTCGTTATATACGGAGTTTACTGTATTGTCACTTCTGCTAAGATCTGCTTAACTGATTAAAGTCCCTTGATCACGTTGGATGTCTTATCGTTGTTGTAGGAGTTTAACGCCCATTCCAAACGTTATTTTGATAATTTTAACACGTGGACAGTTTATCTTACAATTCTTCCTGGGAAGAATCCGTACTAAACTCCTATCCTCCGTAAGAAACTGCCCAATTTTTCAAATTACGAAACATTGTTGGTACCAGGGCTCGAACCCATGACCCTAAGTCAAAGAAAGGAAACCGATTTCAAATCAACTACAATCACTCGATCACGAGTTATGTCTTATCGGCAAAATAGACCCTTATTTATACTTTTTGCTTTTTAGAAAGAAGACCTGTGTTATAAAAACAGTGCAAAAAATGCTTCCTGACACTATTTTTTCTTAAAGAAGTGATATTGATACGAAAGAATGGTATGTAGATCATTGTTTTAGGCTAAATAGAACGCAATTAAATTTCTATTGATAAATTCATATATTCTTTTTGAGTAAGTCCAAAGTGATTATGGGACTTTAAAATTATTTAGTTCTGTTGAAATGGTACTCGGGATCAGGGAATATACTCAGTACCGTTAAGTTCCAGCTTTTTAGGTGTCGTAAAAAGTCTTGATTGGTGGTTCGTTTTTTCAGACAAAATGTGAATAAACTGTTGAAAGATAATTACCAGGCACTCATTTATAAGTAAATAATTCAGGATAAACCCGTAAAGCTAATTTTCGGTTTCCGAACATTACGAATAAAATCATGCTGGGTTTGAAAACAAACATATATTTTAAACTAAATCGATAAAATACCGAAGACCCCGAATAGCTCTGTTGGTAGAGCCTTAAGATGTAAATGTCTGAGGTTCCCGGTTCGAATCTTTCATCAGGCCTGACGTTTCAGGTTTTAGTATCTTAACAAATAAGTTTGTGTATATTTGGCCATACAGCAACTTTTCAAGGTTCGTGCCATTTCATTCTTCATCCTTCTGCAGGTATATAGGAAAAACAGATCTCATGGAATATGAATAATCAAAATTGATGCATAAAAAAATGTCACATAGCCATCCACTTTAAATTTAAAAAAAATGAAACCATTTGATCAGGATTCGGACTACCGAAACCTTGCCTACAAGTTAGACATCTTACCTCTACGGAACTGTCTATATGGTGCTGAAACGTATGTGTTCGATATATAATCAACTGAAATAACGAAAACACACAACCGAACGTAACCGAAGAAATGAGTGTCATGTAATAATTGTCACACAATAGACTAATTATCAATGTTGTGCCATCATGCCATAATTTGTATGTACATGTACATATTTAAGGGGGGTCACTGGTGAGGTTTTGGATTTTACACAAATCATGATCTATGTACAGCTTTTCAGTTAATTCATACACTTGTCTTCCTGCGCCTACAACTTTATCCAGAAGCTGGAGAACAGTTTCATAGTCCTGTTTACAAATCACACTGATCAGATCCCTCCGCGACGGTAACAAGTACACTGCTATTGCCGCCATCTTGCGCGTTATCCACGGATGATGTTTGGCCAACGTTTGTTCATACACTTCGGTTGCTATTTTAGATGTTTTGTCGAGGTCTGAACATTTACTTATCCTTGACATAAATTCAAGTATAAATTCTAAAGCCCACTGAAGTCTTAATAATGTCCTTGTTCCGGAATGACTTAATTTGTTTGACCCTTTGTGCACGACGGAAGGGTTGTTAAGTTCGAACTGAATCATTTTCCCGGCGGTGGTATAATGCCGACCTTGGTCGCCTTTCTGTTTTCTTTCAATTGCAGATATTTTGTGCTCTAGATCTTTGGCAACGAAACCAAATAAGCGTCCAGTCAACTGGAAGAATCCGTAAAAGATGAAAATGTATTACTAGAAATGAAATTCAAAATTTAAAAATAAAAGTGAGAATGCGTGGGGCATTGGTCGAGTGCTCTGAACTACCAATCTGGGGTCCCTGGTAAATTTCAGAAACGTGTTAATGCTGTTTCTCATCTAGAGATGAACTGGTTAGAAACCCAGAGGTAGTATCGCATGTATCGGACGGCGCTAAACACCGGGAACGTGAAAGAACCCAGTGATCTTTTTTGTAAAAGGGCTAGGGTCTGAATCTAATTCATTTTCCTGATTAAAAGTTCCTACTTACAGTAAAATATTAGCCTAATTACACACTCAATCACAAAAGTAGGTTTAAATATTATTTCAAGGATATATGTAAACGCGTACTTAAACGTGACGTTCTCTTTTTTATACAAGTATTTGCATCAAATAAAAAAAAAGCATATTATTTTCGTGAAGTTGGCAGACTGGCAGCGTAGCAGCGTGAACTTGGCAGACTGGCAGACTGGCAGCGTAGCAGCGTGAACTTGGCATACTGGCAGACTGGCAGCGTAGCAGCGTGAACTTGACAGACTGGCAGCGTAGCGTGAACTTGGCAGACTGGCAGCGTAGCAGCGTGAACTTGGCAGACAGGCAACGTAGCAGCCTAGCAGCGTGAACTTGGCAGACTGGCAGACTGGCAGCGTAGCCGCGTGAACTTGGCAGACTGGCAGCGTAGCAGCGTGAACTTGGCAGACTGGCAGCTTACATGTAGCAGCCTAGCAGCGAGAACTTGGCAGACTGGCAGCTTAGCAGCCTAGTAGCGTGAACTTGGCTTTATTGAATGAAATGGATGTTTAAAATACGACAGAAGCGCGAATTATGCGTAGATACAATTAATATACTTTCATTTTGATATTTTATATCTAATACCGGTTTTCATCAGTTTCCGTTACTTGAAGAGTTTTCGCTGCAAGCAGACTTTTCGCTGCCAGCAACTCAGCAGCTCAGTAGACCAGCAGCTCAGCAGACAAGCAGATCAGCAGCTCAGCAGACCTACAGGACCAGCAGTTTAGCAGCCGAAACTTCAAAGTTTAATATTGTGCTATATTGAATGAACTGTTTTTTTTCTTCAAAATTACGACAGAAGCACGAATTATGCGTAGAAACAATAAATACACGCCCTTTCATTTTGATATTTTATATTTTATATTCATAAGTTTACGTTACTTGAAGAGTTTTCGTTGCAAGCGGACGTTTCGCTGCCAGCAGCCCAGCAACTCAGCAGAGCAGCCGCTCAGCAGACCAGTCGCTCAGCAGACCAGCAGCTCAACAGACTAGCAGCTCAGCAGCTCAGTAGACCAGCAGCTCAGCAGACCAGCAGCTCAGCAGACTAGCAGCTCAGCAGCTCAGCAGACTAGCAGCTCAGCAGCTCAGCAGCACAGCAGACCAGCAGCTCAGCAGATCAGCAGCCGAAACTTCAAAGTTTAATATTGTGTTATATTGAATGAACTGGGTTTTTTTTTTCAAAATTACGACAGAAGCACGAATTATGCATAGAAACTATAAATACACGCCCTTTCATTTTGATATTTTATATTTTATATTCATAAGTTTACGTTACTTGAAGAGTTTCCGTTGCAAGCAGACTTTTCGCTCAGCTCAGCTGCTTAGCAGCTCAGCAGACCAGCAGCTCAGCAGCTCAGCAGCTCAGCAGACTAGCAGCTCAGCAGACCAGCAGACCAGCAGACAAGCAGACCAGCAGCTCAGCAGCTCAGCAGATCAGCAGCCGCCACTTCAAAGTTTAATATTGTGCTATATTGAATGAAATGGATGTTTAAAATACGACAATTAATATACATTTTGATATTTTTTATCTTATACCGGTTTTCATTTGTTTCCGTTACTTGAAGAGTTTTTGATGCAAGCAGACTTTTTGCTGCCAGCAGCCCAGCAACACAGCAGCTCAACAGATCAGCAGCTCATCAGACCAGCAGCTAAGCAGACTAGCAGCGCAGCAGCTCAGCAGCTCAGCAGACCAGCAGCTCAGCAGATCAGCAGCCGAAACTTCAAAGTTTATGATTGTGCTATATTGAATGAAATGGATGTTTAAAATACGACAGAGGCATAAATTATGCGTAGATACAATTAATATACATTTTGATATTTTATATCTTATATCGGTATCTATAAGTTTCCGTTTCTTGAAGAGTTTTCGCTGCAAGCAGACTTTTCGCTGCAAACAGACCAGCAGCTCAGCAGACCAGCAGTTCAGCAGCCGAACTTCCAGAGTTTAAGATTGTGCAATATTGAATGAAATGGATGTAAAAAATGACAGAAGCACGGATTATGCGTAGATACAATTAATTTACACGCCCTTTCATTTTATACTTTTTATCTTATTTCCGTTAGTTTCCGATACTAGGAAAGTTTTGTTGCAAGCTCACTTTTCGCTGCAAGCAGTCCAGCGCCAGCAGTCCAGCAGACCAGCAACTCGGCAGACCAGCAACTCAGCAGACCAGCAGCCCAGCAGCCTAAACTAATCTAGCTGCAACAGGAGCACGATGTATGCGTAGATACAACTATGTAACACGCCCTTCTATTTTGATATTTTATATCTTATTTTCATTAGTTTTCGTTGCTAGAAAAGTTTTTGCTGCTAGCAGACCTTTCGCTGCCAGCAGCCCAGCAGCTCAGCAGCCCAGCAGCTCAGCAGCCCAGAAGCCAAAACTTATCCAGCTGCAACAGGAGCACGATATATGCGTAGATACAATTATTTTATACGACCTTTAATTTTGATATATATTCATAAGTTTTCGCTACTAGATGAGTTTTCGCTGCTAGCAGACTTTTTGCTGCCAGCAGTCCAGCAGCTCAGCAGCTCAGCAGCTCAGCAAACCAGCAGCCGAAACTTCAAACTTAAAGATTCTGCTCAATTTTATTAAATTGGGTTTTTAAATGCAACAGAAGCACTAAATATGTGTAGATACAATTATTTTACACGCCCTTTTACTTTTGATACTTTATATCGTATTTTTCTTAGTTTTCGCTGCTAGAAGAATTCTTGCTGCTAGTAGACTTTTCGCTGCCAGCAGAGTTTTCGCTTTGTAAAAGGCAAGACAATATGAAAGAATATGAAGAAATCGTGAGAAATGGCGTAGTTATTACCAACTTTAAGTTTTCTGGACAAAAACTAAGTACAAAAAGAGGCATAAATATGTTACACATGACTTTAACATATGCAATTTTGGTGCACTACGACCCTGTTGTCTTTATTTATACAATTTTAAAGTTTAATGCAGATATCTGCAGAAATAGTCAAATTAAAACTAACGTTAAAATTTTTCAGACGGACAGACACAGCGTTTTATATGTCTAAATTTTTGTCCAAAAAAGCGACAGAAAGATGGGAAGCAAATATAATGTGAACGTTTTACATTGTATATTTCTTTATTAAGTACGAAAGAACAATATTTTGCCATATGTTAAGTAGAAACAGACTATAGCTCTGTCAAAATGCTTTGTAATGTTTGTTACTAAATCCAAGCTTAATACGTACTTATTAGCATGTGTACTGAAATGTTATCTTAATCAAGTTTGATTTTAATTTTGAAACTTTCTTTATGCTAAAAAGCCCATGGGGGCCCTTACAATAAAGATATGGTAGCGAACAGTGCTTTAACAAAACTGTACTACTAGATTCTTAACATGTTTAAATGGAGAAGTTTCTATATTAGGCCTACTATATATATTTTTTTCCATGACGGCAATATGTCAACTTTATAATAAGGTTCACAGCAATAATGATCAGAAAACTGACTGTTATATTAATAATCACAAGGAAGTTTCAAAATTAAAATTGAAGCTTGAAATTTGTAAAATTAAAGCCATATTTTCTGACAAATATTGAATGACTATTTTAAAGCTATCGGAACATGTTATTTGAGACGAAAACAATACTTTGGATAAAAAAAGTCACAACTTTATTTAATAAACACCATCAATATTTCTAACAAAATACCAGCCAGCGCTTTTCCCTCGCACAGTTTACATCTGAAAATCAGTTCTCTATTAATGTGAATGCATAAAGTTTAATTCTAAAAAAGAATAGTCTAGAACTGGTTCGTTCCAGGAACAGTTATTTAGTAAAGTGTCCGCCTGTTTAAATGACCAAAACACGACTGTATAGAGCGTTTAACACCTACAAAACAAAATGTAAGTGTTGCACTTTTAAATGTACTAAATACATAAATTATTAGTTTCTTCTATGAGCATATGGTTCACATCAAAATATTCTTCAATGAGGGTAACTGCTTTGGTGGGAACGAGGCTCTGTCGAGTTCTCGCGAAACAATTACCCGAGGTGACTGATATTTCCATCTGATATTTCCATCTGAACCAACTATATCGTAGTAGAAACTATTTCTTGCATACCGTATTGCACTTTATAGTAGATATTTAAATACAAACTTATCGAAATGATGCCTTTTATGTGAAAACAAACGTTCTTCAGATGCTGAGTTTGGTAAAGTGACGTCACATTGTTTATAACGTTACGTGACAAGTAATTCACGAATCTCATGTTACATTGGTAGATGTGATATGAGATTTTCCAGCACTGGTCAACAAAAGCAGAATTTGTTTCATCATGGTGGTCCTAGGATGTCGTTTGAAGGAATATGTAAGCGGACGGTTGACGCTGAGCAATTGTATCATAATTCGTGCTTCTGTCGTATTTTAAACATCCATTTCCTTCAATATAGCACAATCTTAAACTTTGAAGTTTCGGCTGCTGATCTGCTGATCTGTTGAGCTGCTGGTCTGCTGAGCTGCTAGTCTGCTAGTCTGCTGAGCTGCTGGTCTGCTGAGCTGCTAAGCAGCTGAGCTGAGCGAAAAGTCTGCTTGCAACGAAAACTCTTCAAGTAACTTGAACTTATGAATATAAGATAAATAATATCAAAATGAAAGGGCGTGTATTTATTGTCTCTTCGCATAATTCGTGCTCCAGAAGTATCTTAAACATCCATTTCATTCAATATAGCACAATCTTAAACTTTAAAGTTTCGACTGATGAACTGCTGGTCTGCTGGTCTGCTGAGCTGCT
The DNA here is from genome assembly GCA_022818135.1 of Saxidomus purpurata. NCBI lineage: Eukaryota > Metazoa > Mollusca > Bivalvia > Venerida > Veneridae > Saxidomus > Saxidomus purpurata. The sequence goes on from JAFMSR010000004.1 coordinate 36,719,474, forward strand.
GATATGCTGAGCTGTTGATATGCTGAGCTGCTGGTCTGCTGAGTTGCTGGGCTGCTCGCAGCGAAAAGTCTGCTTGCAGCGAAAGCTCTTTAGTTACGGAAACTAATGAATATAAAATATAAAATAACAAAATGAAATGGCTTGTTTATTATTGTGTCTACGCATAATTCGTGTTTCTGTCGAGTTTTTGAGAAAAAAACCATTTCATTCAATATAGCACAATCTTAAACTTTGAAGTTTCGGCTGCTGATCTGCTGAGCTGATGGTCTGCTGAGCTGCTGAGCTGCTGCGCCGGAGACAGTTAATGGTGAAAAAAATCTGTTTGTTTAACTATTCATTATTTCAATGTACGGCGGAGATGTTCCACAGCCTGGTATTGAAACCTGTACCCTCGAATTATCCCTGCACCAGATACTTTAACCAGCATTTCACCTGAATTTTCCTTCTTTATGTAAAACTGTCATAGTCTAAATCAGTCTCATTATTTCAACTGGAGTCTCTCTACCAAAACAATTTTTTTTCTACACTGACACCCGATTGTGGAATAAATAGATATTGGATAAATTCCGTATTACCCTATGAAACAAAGTAACATTATAACATGTAAATGCAATGTTCTTATGAAATTAGAATTTTGCTACATAATAATAAACGTCAACGTTATGCCAAACAACACTTTTGGCTGACATTGTAGTTGCTATTAATGAGCGTCAATTTGGTAGGTAGTAGGTAGTTGGTAGTTGGATATTCGAATAACCAACTACCTACTAGTTGAAGGTTGGTTATTAGTAATTCCAAACTATATAACAGCTGGTAGTTGGTAACTCAATACACTATCACCAGAATGAAATGTTCAAACACACAATACCCCTTCCTTAATACAGAATAAAGCAGGGGACCTAGTTGGTTATTCTTGTGAATCTCCAACTACCAACCAGAAGGTAGTTGGTAATTCGAACTTTGCATGTATTCCTCTCAAAAAAGAAAGTATTTTCCCGGAAGAAATGTAACTGATATATAACAAGATAGATGTGTTCTACAACATGGTAACACCCCATTCTCCCTACGTCCACCAGGGGACTCAGTTGGTTATTCGCGTGAATCCCCAACTACCAACCAAAAGGTAGTTGGTAATTCGAACTTCGCATGTTTTCCCGTCAAAATAGAAAGTATTTTTCCGGAAGAAATGAAACGGATATATAACAATATACATGTACATGTGTTCTACAACATGGCAACACCCCCTTTTCCCTGTGTGCACTAGGGGACTCAGTTGGTTATTCACGTGAATCCCCAACTACCAACCAAAAGGTAGTTGGTAATTCGAGCTTTGCATGCAATCCAGTCAAAAAAGAAAGTATTTTTCCGGAATAAATGTAACTGATGTATAACAAGATAGATGTGCTCTACAACATGGTAACACCCCTTTCTCCCTACGTCCACCAGGGGACTCAGTTGGTTATTCGCGTGAATACCCAACTACCAACCAGAAAGTAGTTGGTAATTCGAACTTCGCATGTTTTCCCGTCAAAATAGAAAGTATTTTTCCGGAAGAAATGTAACGGATATATAACAAGATAGATGTGTTCTACAACATGGCAACACCCCCTTCTCCCTACGTCCACCAGGGGACTCAGTTGGTTATTCGCGTGAATCCCCAACTACCAACCAGAAGGTAGTTGGTAATTCGAAATTTGCATGTATTCCTCTCAAAATAGAAAGTATTTTTCCGGAAGAAATCTAACTGAAATATAACAAGATAGATGTGTTCTACAACATGGCAACACCCCCTTCTCCCTGTGTACACTAGGGGACTCAGTTGGTTATTCGCGTGAATCCCCAACTACCAACCAAAAGGTAGTTGGTAATTCGAACTTTGCATGTTTTCCCGTCAAAACAGAAAGTATTTTTCCGGAAGAAATGTAACGGATATATAACAATATACATGTGTTCTACAACATGACAACACCCCCTTTTCCCTGTGTGCACTAGGGGACTCAGTTGGTTATTCACGTGAATCCCCAACTACCAACCAAAAGGTAGTTGGTAATTCGAGCTTTGCATGTATTCCTGTCAAAAAAGAAAGTATTTTTCTGGAATAAATGTAACTGATGTATAACAAGATAGATGTGCTCTACAACATGGTAACACCCCTTTCTCCCTACGTCCACCACGGGACTCAGTTGGTTATTCGCGTGAATCCCCAACTGCCAACCAGAAAGTAGTTGGTAATTCGAACTTTGCATAAGCCTAGGTCTTCAGAAGTACATCTGTATGATTTAAAGAGTCCAAACGGTTCAGAGAAAGCTCATCAAGAATCTTTATATTGTTGTTTTGTAGATCAAGTACCGAGAGCTTCTTCAGATGGTGTATTGTAAATGTAATCTGATCTAGATGATTGTATGACAGATCTATCTGTTTTAATTCAAGGTTTTGTTCAAAAATATCCGTTGGCATGTATTTTAGATTGTTTTTTGATAGGCAAATTGTTTTTAAATATTGTAGTGAAGTAAACAATTTCCCAAACAGAAGTTGGTCTTCTTGATACATTTTGGACAGTTGGTTGGTTGATAAATCCAACCTTTCAATGTTCGGAAGGCATGAACATATGCTTGGATGTAAAAACTCTAATCCATTATGTGATAAGTCAATATGTTTGAGTGTAAATACCGTGTACTTGTTACACCTTATTTTAACATCTAAACGTTTTATGTTGTTGTTACGTGTAATAAATTCCTGAGTTGTCCACTGCAGAGGTGCATTAACGTCTAATTTGCAGTTTTTAAGCCAGACAGAAAAAGGCTTATGCAACCAAGAAGTTATATTGAAAACTTTAAATGATAGATAGAATTTTGCATTACCTTTTAGTTGCGAGGTCTGCCAACTTTGGTTATAAAATTTAACATTAGGAGTGTCACTTGCCAGTGGAACCTGTACATTACTTGCATCAACATTTATATGCCTTTCATACAGTGGCTTACAAGGACCCATTTGGTGAACACACCGGCACCTGATTTATACTGCATTGATGATAAAGGTGAACATCAGGACATTACTGCAGATACAGTTGAACTTGTACAAAGTATCTGTAAAAGAAAGACTGTGATAATTTCTGGAAGTGTTGCTAGTGGACTTGTCATAATTGTTGTTGTTGTGGCTATAACAGTGATTTACAAACGACGGAAGTTTGCAAAAAGGGAAGCTAACAAGAATAAGTGTTTAAGAAACTTACGTGACGGTCAAGGTCGATTCCAATTCGTCGCTTTTCTGTCCTACAGTAGCGAAGACACAGACTTTGTAGAAGAATGCGTGGAGGAAGAGTTAAATGAGAGTCTGCAGTTATTGACTGGCATAGACAGAAAGCTAGTATGTACAGGTGACGAAAATTTACGACCAGGTTTCTTAATTTTAGATGAAACAGTGAGATGTATTGAAAAAGCCACTGTTGTTATTTCGGTCATATCAAATAGTTACTGCAACAGCAATTACTGCCATAACGAACTAGATCAAGCATATCGTCTAAATAAACCAATCATACTGATGCTTAAAGAGCATGTTGATGAAAATCGGATGATGCCAACAATGAAACTGCTGTTTCAAAATAATGTACGAATATTATGGAAATTTGAGAACAATGAATATGTCTTGAAAACAACATGGGGAAATGTTTGTGAGTCTATACTAGACCTGATAGCTAGCAACATGTAACCGCCGTCATAATTATTACGTGAGGCTCTTTGTAACAAAGGCGCTAGCAATAACTTTTGTATAGTCAAATTGTATTTTTTCTACATTATTTTACTGATGAAATGACATCCGTTCCAGTGGTGTTTATTGTCTAATAAACAATAATTTGGAGTTCTGATACACAGTAATTAACCACGAAGGCCGGAGGCCTCAGTGCTTTATAACTGCGCACCAGAACGAGACAGAATAAAGAGTTGATAAGACACCAACTGCACGCGCTTAATTTTATATGTACCCGGTACAAAATACTACCCGTTAGCGCTAATCCAGCTCTGTGGTAATGAATGAATTACTCTTGTTCACCTGAAACTGTGAGCGAGCAGCTTTTAAGACCGTTAGATTTATTTGTGTACGTTTTACTGATCAACCACCTTCAAAACAAACAACTTGTACTTATCATTAAACTTACACTTTTCATTACCGGCGGAAACCGTCTCTTGTTGCTACTGCATACTATTCAGATATTTTCTCTTTTCCATTACGACCAGGTTTATTAATCGATGAACACCGCTGAAACGGGTTTTATTTCTTAATTCTTAATACAATTATCGTGTTTCGGTTATTATGTATAAATTCCTTCTAGTTGTTTTTGTGTTATTACATAATCTGATTGTCAACTATATTTATCTCCCTGAAGTTGGCGGCCTAGCGGCCTGGCGGCCTAGCGGCCTGAAGTTGGCGGCCTAGCGGCCTGGCGGCCTAGCGGCCTGAAGTTGGCGGCTTAGCGGCCTGGCGGCCTAGCGGCCTGAAGTTGGCGGCCTAGCGGCCTGGCGGCCTAGCGGCCTGAAGTTGGCGGCCTAGCGGCCTGGCGGCCTAGCGGCCTGAAATTGACGGCTTATGTATTTTTAACAAAAATCACTTACAAATTATGCCATTAACCAATATAAAAGATGAAAACTCAAATCACAGCTCAACTGTACACAAAAATTCATTGAAAATGTTACGCCTTGAATTAACAATCGAAGAAAAAAAGTCACTTAAAGCTCAACAGAATACACACAAAAAATTAACCAAGTCGGTGGATTGGGAATTTTAACAAAAATTAAGTGAGAAATAACGCCTTAAAACAAAAAAACTCACATTTAATTTCAACTGAACACACTAAAAAACCTGAAGTTGGCGGCCTGGCGGCCTAGCGGCCTGAAGTTGGCGGCCTAGCGGCCTGGCGGCCTAGCGGCCTGAAGTTGGCGGCCTAGCGGCCTGAAATTGACGGCTTATGTATTTTTAACAAAAATCACTTACAAATTATGCCATTAACCAATATAAAAGATGAAAACTCAAATCACAGCTCAACTGTACACAAAAATTCATTGAAAATGTTACGCCTTGAATTAACAATCGAAGAAAAAAAGTCACTTAAAGCTCAACAGAATACACACAAAAAATTAACCAAGTCGGTGGATTGGGAATTTAAACAAAAATTAAGTGAGAAATAACGCCTTAAAACAAAAAAAACTCACATTTAATTTCAACTGAACACACTAAAAAACCTGAAGTTGGCGGCCTGGCGGCCTAGCGGCCTGAAGTTGGCGGCCTAGCGGCCTGGCGGCCTAGCGGCCTGAAGTTGGCGGCCTAGCGGCCTGGCGGCCTAGCGGCCTGAAATTGACGGCTTATGTATTTTTAACAAAAATCACTTACAAATTATGCCATTAACCAATATAAAAGATGAAAACTCAAATCACAGCTCAACTGTACACAAAAATTCATTGAAAATGTTACGCCTTGAATTAACAATCGAAGAAAAAAAGTCACTTAAAGCTCAACAGAATACACACAAAAAATTAACCAAGTCGGTGGATTGGGAATTTTAACAAAAATTAACCTAGAAATAACGCCTTAAAACAAAAAAACTCACATTTAATTTCAACTGAACACACTGAAAAAAATCTGAAGTTGGCGGCCTGGCGGCCTAGCGGCCTGGCGGCCTGAAATTGACGGCTTATGTATTTTTAACAAAAATCACTTACAAATTATGCCATAAACCAATATAAAATATGAAAACTCAAATTAAAGCTCAACTGTACACAAAAAGTCATTGAAAATGTTACGCCTTGAATAAGCAATCGAAGAAAATAAGTCACTTAAAGCTCAACAGTATACACACAAAAATTAACCAAGTCGGTGGACTGGGAATTTTAACATAAATTAACTTAGAAATAACGCCTTAAAACAAAAAAAAACTCACATTTAATTTCAACTGAACACACTGAAAAAAATCTGAAGTTGTCGGCCTGGCGGCCTGGCGGCCTGGCGGCCTGGCGGCCTAGCGGCCTGAAGTTGGCGGCCTAGCGGCCTGAAATTGACCGCCTATGTATTTTAACAAAAATCATTTACATATTCTGCCTTAAACAAATATATACATATGTACACAAAAAGTCACTTTAAAAAATTACGCCTTGAATAAACAATAAAAAAACTCACTTCAAGCTCAACAGAACACTCACACACACAAAACAAAGTCGGTGTACTGCGAATTTTAGCAAGAACGAAATTATAAATAACGCCTTTAAACAAAAACACTCACATCATTTGTTGGCTGAACACATAAAAAGATATGTGCAGATAACGGACTGGCGGCCTGAAGTTAGCGGCCCAGCGGCCTAGCGGCCTGAAGTTGGCGGCCTAGCGGCCTGAAATTAACGGCTTATGTATTTTTAACAAAAATCACTTACAAATTATGCCTTAAACAAATATATAATATAAAAAATCAAATTAAAGCTCAACTGTACACAAAAAGTCACTTAAAAAATTACGCCTTGAATAAACAATCGAAACAAAAAACTCACTTCAAGCTCAACAGAACACACACACACACAAACAAAGTCGGTTTACTGCGAATTTTAACAACAATCAACTTAGAAATAACGCCTTTAAACAAAAACACTAGCAGCCTGAAGTTGGCGGCCTAGCGGCCTGAAATTGACCGCCTATGTATTTTTAAAAATGACTAAAAAATCACGCTTGTCTCAATAAATAAAATAAAATTAAACTCAGTCACGCTTAATAGCAGACACATGAAATTTTGATAAGCCCGTTGCACAACACTGATTTATACAACACAGACTTATCTTTCAGCATTATGATGACGATTAGGCGTAAAAAAAGAATATGTTTGTTTCAGTTTCAGTTACCTTATATTTTTGCCCCGACCATAGAATATTTTTTTGCGAGTTATTAGTTTTTAGCATGAATTCATCAAAATATATGTTGAATTTTGTTTTTTTGAGAATAAAAAATATTTTTAAAAAAAATATTGCCTCCCTACCTACCCTATGTTTGGGGCATGATACCTGAAACAAACATATTTCTTTAGGCCTTACTATAATCGATATATTTTTCACGGTTATGTTATATCCAAACCTTTTGATATGGTGATTTTTCATTTATGTACCCATACATTCGTCAGTAATTACTATTAAGAGGGATATAGAAGAGATTTAGTTATATTATATATACTAGCAACCACGTAGATGAATATTTGTAGAATCAGATACAGCTTTTCCGAGTAATGCGTTTTTTTTTAAATTTTGATATGATTTAACAACACAGGATCGAGCTTAACAGATACTGCCAGTGATACAGCAGCCTCATAGCAACTAATGGTTATCATTCCTGGATATAAAGTTGTCGTTGTATGTCCATCGGTCCGTCCCTCCGTCCATCCTGAGCCATATATGCGACATGGTTTGGGGTAATATAATAAAACTTAGATGACATGGTTACTACTGAGGCTATACATTAGGTAGTTAGTAGAATTATTGCCATTAGTACCTTTTATGAGGCTCCCTGATTGGAGCTATCCCTTTTATTTGTCCCGTAGTTAACGTGAAAGGGTGACGTGAAAGGGTGCATCCAGTACCAGCCTTTCAAAAATGTTATAAAATGATTGATATGAGAAAATTTAGTACCTTTATATATTTACAATATACAGAGACTTAAAAATTCAGTATCTCTGAAAGTTGTTGTCTCAATTACATGCTGATGTCGTCACAGAGTCCTGTTATGAAAATTCGTGAAGCATGATTTGTTTCTCAACTACTTGTAATAAAATAGTCTTTCAAATAGTGACATCGTCGTGATCGTAGCATTTTTGGTAAGGTATTTCTTCAAAATATTACGATAACATCGGTTTATATATGCCTGGATCCATCTAACGAGAAAAAATTTAATCGGAACATACTTCGGGATTAATTACGTCTTCGATAACTCTCTATTATTGCATAATAAGTTGGTTGTGCAGCTGGCCTGAATCGTAATAAACGATTTGAACTTTTGAACTACTGCTGTCTAACCTCGCAAACCTCTGAAGGCAACGATATTGAAGGTATATTCGTCAATAGCCTCTGGTCATTTCGTTGATAACGAGCGCTTGCGACGCCGCATTTTTGTTTTATTTCAAGACAAAGTGGACTCCGGCACTAGACTGTGTTAAGGATGTCTGCTACGTTGTTCTGCACATGCGCTAACTATCGGAAGTGAGCAATGTCGTAAAATAGCTAACCACTGAAAAAATGATCTGTAAACTTTCAAAAAGTATAGGTCCCTACTTTATTTCACTGTTTTACATGCAGTAATCACCAGTGAGTCTCATTTCGTGGTGTACAACCTATTACGTTTCAAATATCACAAGTTATTGATTAATCTGCGGAATACCGATGACGTCATAAACGGTGTATTTCCGCGAAGGTCAAACTCAAAGTGCTAAAACCTTTTATTTTATAAAGCGGTTTGAAAGGTTAGATACTCATTTATGTTGTTGATGTTGACGCTGGATGTGTTTGTATCACCGTCCAGTTACGTAAGTATTTATTTCTCACTTGTTATTAGAGAATAAGATCACTGTTTCGATATAATTAGACCCGGAAGTAAAACTGACACCGAGGAATCATGAAACAACGGTCTGTTGATAGCAACCAAGTTATATTGATCACATAAATTCAAATATACTGTAGATATAATTTATTCTAGACCTGGGAAAATAAACCAGGAAGAATGATTTCAAAAACATTTTCTTATCCTGCCGAGGACTATACAACCTGTGCTGTAGTGGATGCCTGGTTGATCATGTGATAAGGAATTTCAACAGCCTTATTGTTTGACTAGCTATTTACTTTAGCCCATGGAAATATCATAATGATAATAACATATCATGTGTGTATTCTATTACATATAATTATAACTATACTGCTGTTGATGCAGAGTGATGATGATGATGATGATGATGATGATGATGATAATGATGATGATTTTGTTCAAAGCTAAATAGATGCATTTGAGGATGATAAAATACTTTGTTACTAAATCTGAAAAGGCTTCTTGTGGTTGCAGTAAACACCATTGTATATAAACTGCTTGTTCTAAAGTTGTAGATTCTAGTAAACATATAGCATATGACCTACCTACACCAAAGATGCATGGCACTGTTTGTAAAGGAATTAGTTGTTAAGAATCAAACTTTAAAGTAAAAATGTATTCATGTGCACACTATGTCTAGTACAAAAACTTGCCATAAATTCTGGTTTATGAACTGATGATTGTTCCCTGGGCTTCCCAGCTTAATGAACTAATATCAAATTGAGTTCACAGTCACTAAGTATACTTTAATTGTGACATTATCTTTATAGATTTTTCCTTTGCTTTAGGCAGCCCACCATGCAGACCAGATTTTGAAAACAACTACATGTACTTACAATGGGTGCATTGTCTCCATCAGCCTCAACAAATTGGGTCAATATTGGTTAAGACACCAAGGAAATGCCATTTGTTTGCTTATGTGCTGAAGGACAAGATACTGTTGACAGAGCTAAATGTAATACTACATGTATTATGTTCTTTTTGTTTCTTTATTTAAATATAACAAATGAAAAAGTGAATTTATGATTCAGATCTGCTTTTGAATTCAAACTTGCATAGTTTTTGCCAAAAATTGTTTCTCAATACTTGCTAGGTAGTCACATATTCTGTTACATATTTTTATAAAATGGCAGGAAAATGTATGTAGTTTCATATCTTCTCTTTTTCAGGAACTCAGCTATTTTACTTGATAGATTAAAGTCAATGTACTTGGAAAGCAGCAGAGTGTACATTTAAAATTCAAAATACAGCTGAATGTCCATCTGTAGATGCAAGATACATGTACACAAAATGCACATCAGGTATTTATTTTTTATGGCCTGCAAGAGTTTCAAATACTCCCAGCAGTGCTTTTCTAATAAGACTCTATAACAATTGAATTTTTTGAATACCATGGTATGATATTTTGAGATTTTGAGTTTTAAGGATAATTGGCTGACACAATAACCCTATTATGCCATAATATCACATTTTGCAATATACATCTACTTCTTTGTAAACTGCAGTTATTCTCATACACAAACTGTATTGTCTTTTACAGATGAATACATGCATATATAAGGATTGAAAGTACTTACATGTTAAAAAGTACCTAAACAGCATTCAATAGCAGATCTTTATAAGATACTTTTGTGTCACTATTAATCATGATTGATCATATCGAGGGTTGCCCGCAAAACTGTTGTAACTGCGTTTTTATAAATTTTTCAGGAGAAGCTTAAAACTTCCTTATTTAGACAAAAGCAATGTTTTGGCAACATGCTTTGGACATGTGTGTTGATATTACATTACTTTTAAAACAATTTTCTATTTTTCTATCTAGACTTGCTATAACTAGTTTTATTTAATAAGATTGTAGTTTCCGCTGTATTGCAGGACATTTCAGATTTAAACATGTATAGTTGTACTGCAATATAGTTGTAACTAGACTTACTGCTCTTTTGCAGAATTATTTAGTTCATCTATAGATATTCGACCATTCTGCAAAACTGTTGTAACTTGACTTACAACTCTTTTGCAGGAAGTTTTCAACAGTAAAAATATTGTAAGACATGCAAAGTACAACAGTTACTGCCTTTTGCAATTTGAAGAAAATTGGAAGGTGATGATTTTGTATCATTTATTGGAGTAATTAACTGGTGAACAAATGGTCAGAACAATATTTTACAAAATATATATGCATTAAACTTAATTTTATTGTCAGCTCTGTTATATTTGGGTTACTGAAATGTTTTTTATTTTTAGTTTCTGAATTATACATGTATACTGAGCAAAATTAAACAGTTTCCACAATTCCAGTTAAGAAAAACCTAACATTAAAACATACACTTTTTGAGAGAGCAATACAATATAAAATAACCATTTTATGTTTTGTGTTATTATGTAAATACATTGATAATCAGTCTGTTATATAATGCTAAAGGCTATGACCAAGCCAAAACTTGTTTTCACCAATACCTGGGTGATTTTGGCTTTTTATATTAATTTAAGTTACAATTACATTATGTATATGAGAAACCCCACAAGAAAGCGAAACTACTTACTAGAAAAATTTACATTTGACAACACAATTTTATATACCCGGTACCTTCAGATCAAGGAAGTTACTGGTATTCATACGTAATGTCTGAGATTAATATTTTGCGATCAGTAACATTAATAGATATTTAACTCACATAGAAACATTGCAAAATGGGATAGTCTTCAAATTCCTTATTTCTGTGTGAACATGCATTAAATGAATACAGTTTATTTCTATTTCAATATGATGCTTCACCGAAAATTATTATACTCTGTACTTGTTATCTTCGATTTTATATAACAAGCAAACAAGTATATAATATAGAATGCTTGCTGTTAATGTGACAATAATTAAAAATCATATAAATTGTAATCAACAAAGGAATGCCAGTTTCCAGAGACTAAAGGTAGTGTTCCTCAAGACTATTCCTATGCTATTTCAATGTTCCAAGCAGGCACAATAATAAGAAATCTTAAGGGATGTTTTCAATTGTTAAATAATCACCATAAATGTGACTGGAAAGTTTGGTGTATAATTTGTCACCATCATCAAGAATCTGATTTCATGTAGAAGTATGGGTGATGATTCTGCAAAAAGCCTATTGCTGCAGCAGACTTTGCTAGCATTGTCTAACATTTCACTGAAAACAAGGGTCTCCTTGGTGGTTACTATGAAGCCTGTATTGACATTATGTACGTCACTTTTCTAAACCCAGGAAAAATGCAGCATAAACATAGGTCTTACATCAGTTAATGTGATATTACCCTTCAAAGTAACTATTACAATTTGCAAAAAGACATTCAGCATCAGCTTATTGTGACTCATAGAAAAATTAATATTACCAAAGGTAAAAAAACAAAAATAATATCAAACAGGGAATGCCACGTACCAAAAACGCAGCCTCCCCAAAAAACGAACCCCACAGCACCCAGAAGTGCACACCACCAACACACACACACACACACACGCACACACACACGACACACAATCATGTACACACACACACATATACACTACCAACACCCACTAGCATACAAAGCAAACACACGAGGACAAAACGAACAATTAAAGGAACACAGTGGGGCACCGCCTTGGAACGGTCAGTGGCAAAAACACCACTACATAAAGTACGTTGACTGAGCGGTATTACAGTTTGACTTCTGTTGAATAAAGCTGAATTTAATATAAAGAAAATGGACTATCCGAGTCAACAAGAGCTGTCTGTACGACAGAAGGCTGCACTATTCTCAAAACAAGAATCTGTGTATTTTCAACGTATAAACAAGGGCCATAAGTAGCAAAATATAGGAAATATTTCCATGACATCACACGGCAATTTAGATAAGATTGCTGTGGGCAATAACAGTTGTGTTTACAATGCTTGACAATGTGTATAGGAAAGGAATTTTTGAATTTTTATATCTTTTTTGCTATCTGAAGGATTTTTAAAATTCAAAAAGTTATGAAATGCTCTTGATACTCATATTTTTACATTGAAAGAGCTACTTACTCCCGCTTTCAGATGGGTGTCATGATGGGATATAATCATTTCAACTTCCAAAGTAATGTCTCAAAAAGTTATATCAATAAGTGGGACTCGTACGAAAAACTTAAGCGAGATTCTAAGTTGAAAAGGGTCATAATTAAAAAGTAACCTTGACAGAGATATCCGCTCTTGCTGACATGTTGGGTCATGATGGTTAACAAGTATTCCGAATTTTGAAGTAATATCTCAAATAATGGACTGATACGAAACACTTCACTTGTAAGTCAGAGTTACCTCTTCTTTTGCCTACAGATGATGCAAAACAAGTATTCCAAGTTTCACAGCTGCAATAACTCAAAAGTTTAGGTCTGGCCTTTACCCATATTTACCTCATATGTATTTTCTAAGTCAAAAAAGGGCCATAATGCTGACAAAAGCCATGTACTTTTTCTTGTCTATTGATGGAGGTTATGATGGGAAATATGTACATGTATTGTAGGTTTTAAAGGAACATCTTTAACGGTTTCAAAAATAAAGATGCAGGGCATTGCATGTGAATGTTAAAAGTTTTCATGGAGTCTCCGGTTTTAACTTTTTGGAGTAACTGTGTTTTATGGTCTTTCGAATTCTAGTAATTCTGTGTGACCTTTCTTAGAATTTTTGCGGGCAAGCATGGAAAAGCCGGTTTATTTTATAAGTTCCTTCAGTTACTTTTACAATGAAAACAAAGACAAAATATCTTGGTCTTTAATTAGCTGTCAGGGAAGATAAATCTTTATTTAAAGTCCCAGGATCACTTTCAAATTACTGATATATAGTAAAATAAATTTAGTGATAGTACAACGCTGGAGCCATGTTCTTTTTACTCTGAAACAATGTTGACATTTGCCATTCTTCAGTATTCAAGTTCTTTCGTCACAAATAAGAGTTGTCACAAGGCATTTCTTATTCTTTGCAAATACTTCTCTATTTCTAACATATTCTTATTAAATTAAAAAGCATAGTTAGGAATGTTTTTGGTACAAGTAAGGTCATTTCCTTCAGGACATATAAACTAATTGTAACTGTGCTCCTAGAACTTCAAAGAGAATTTGTGCATTATGAATATAGGGCCTGAAAAGCTCATAAAACATCTGTAGTACCATCAGGACATTGTATCACAAGACTAAGTATTCTAACAATTGTTGTAAATTACACCAAAATATTTCCCAATTATTCAAGTGTTACATAGTATTCTTAACAATTCTAAGTTTTGAAAAGTGATTAAGAATATTTATTTCTGGTTAGGGCTATTGATCATTGTCAAAAACATTGTTTTGCACATTTAATATTTTATTTGTTGTGTTCAATTTTATAGAATCCATCATGCATTTGAAAAACATTCAGTTCAGCTCATCTTTAATATGGGAAACTATTGGCAACACTTTTCATCACTGATTCCCATTGTGATTCTTGTTGACAAGAAAAATCAATGGTACAATAAGATTCAATGTAAAGAAAATATTTTCATTAAATATGTACTGTTGAAGCTCACCTTCTCAAACAGAACAACTTGAATACAACAAACAAAATAATTTTCCATCAGCCATTATGACCATATCAGAGTTTGAACTTCAGTGTTCTGATTAAAGCAGGCAATACTTTGTTCTATGCCATATTTTTTTTATCTTTAGGTTAATGGGTCTTTACGGATGGAAGTGATAAGAAACAATTTTAAGAAACAATTTTTAGGCCTTATGAATTTTTTTTGTGTTAGAATTTTATATGTATTGCAGAGAAACAAACAGTGCAGTGGAAACGAAAATAAAAACATCTATAAATAAATTGCATTATAGTATGAGTGGTCTAATAAGGAAAATCAAAGGATGATGACTAAAATTACTTTACAAACTTCTGGTTTACTTTACACTCAGAAATTTTGTTTGTCATTGAAGAGAATGGTAACATAGATAACACTCCGAAAAAATCCTCTTTATTTAACTGAATTGAATCGCAAATGAAAGGTTCACTAAAATCTGTAGGGGACTGTTTTAACCATAAGAAATGCAAATTATCAGTAAGATAATGTCTAGCTACTGTTCAAAGGCAAAGTTTCTGTCACATTAACTTTAGTCATGATCGTGATGTCCATCCTTTTCAAGCTGATCTGCAAATTCCTAAAAGTTTGTAACATCATTCCTATGATATGCCATCAAAATTTAAAAAAGGACTGCTTCAAGTTGAAATTTGATTAGTAGGAAATGGTTTTGAATTCATTTTAGTTTCATAAATTTAAGTACTGGTTACATGCATGCATTCACATTGAAAAAGTCTATTTCCAGATTATATCTACTTTTTTGTACTCTTTTCATTTTGAGCATTAGATGATTGATTTATTTATTTGTAGCAGTATTTTTTCAACATAAATTAAGTTACTATCATATTGCAGCAAAGCAATACCTGTTTTCTATGTATATTTAACACTGCAAAATGAGTTACAACAGTTTTGCAGTGTACACTACCTTGTTTTTACGTAGAGTTGATCATACAAAACTGTAGTAATTCCAGTTACCACTGTTTTGCAGTTATTTTGCAAAAATATTTTCATGTAAATTTCTCTGCAAGACAGTAGTAAGTCAAGTTACTTCAGTCTTGCAGGGAGCATTTTAGACAATCTGAGATACAACTTTATGCAAATAATAAATAACTTCATGAAAAAAAAGGTATCAATCTGGCTATTAAATCAGATTATGCGTTTCAAAAAAATACATAAGAAAATTGAAAAATGTCATTTTTGATAAAAAATGTAGTTACAACAGTTTTGCGGGCAACCCTCGATATGTGTATGGTCTCAGAATACAAATTGATATTTACTTTTGTAAGGTCAGTATCTGATACATACAGAGAGTTACATCTTCAAATTTTTAAAAGTATGGGATTATATTTACTTTTGTTTACACATTTGTTTTTAGATGCATATTGACAATGCAGCTGGACTGAACTAATGATATGTTT
Source organism: Saxidomus purpurata (assembly GCA_022818135.1). Lineage (NCBI taxonomy): Eukaryota > Metazoa > Mollusca > Bivalvia > Venerida > Veneridae > Saxidomus > Saxidomus purpurata. The sequence continues at coordinate 36,735,076 of JAFMSR010000004.1, forward strand.
GCTTGGTATGCAAAATGGCTAAATTTAATAGGTAAGAATTGCATGTCTTTCTAAACAAACAAAACAGGCTTAGTATGTTCAATTCACGTGCCCTCATTTCATGAATAACAACTATACAGACACCTTATGTGTACCCAACATACTTGCATTAAACAAGAAGTTTTGTTTTGGTTGTATAAACTAGTATTCTAGGACAATGTGATGAAAATGGAAACATAACTGAATAGCAGACTGTAGACTGATTAAACTTCATGGACAATCAGAGTAAGCAGTTCTAACTTGCTCACATACCTCAGTAACCAATTATTTAGATGTAATGAACCTGAATGGTTTTATTTTAGTGAAGGCATAGTTTTATCACTCAAAAACATAATTTTGAAAGTTAACCAGTTAGCTATCTTACATAATCTTATCTAACAAACATCTTCAAACACTGTTGCTATTTCTCAATAACTTCACCATACATTTTCATCTGTAACTCCAGCAAGTCCATTCAACACTAAAGTCAAACTAAAGATGGGTGTTGTAAATGAGTAGTGCAATTATGCAAAACCATTTTTTTCATTTGAATAATGTTATACTTTGTTTCTATTAAAGATCAATTAAAAGCATTATTTTATTTAATCAAAATGCAAATAATATGATCTCAATTGCATGTAACAGGGGAATGTTTTTAATTTCAGGTGAACATGAGAGTATTAGTATATAGTGAAATGGAGGGATTGCTGAAAAAAATGGGACAAATAACAGACACTGTGTGACATTCATCCCTAGATGGTCATACTATACCAAAATTTATAGAAGATTGTGAAAGTGTTTTTCAAAGTTGGAAGACATTTCTTGAAAACCATTTAAACCTGGCAAACATGTATTACTGACTGTTCTGTGTTTTTTAGTGATTTTCAATCACAGTACCAATATTTTCAACATTCATGTATTTAAAAAATGCTTGGTTTTACCTAATGGAATAAACAGGAGATAATGATGGTTAACTATGACTTAATAATGTTTTTGCGTTCCCAAATATGGTGACATAGTTTGTTGAAGCCTAGCGACAAAAAATGCCTGGATAGGTACCTTTTTTAAGGTTTTATTTTGATGGTGATATGTTCCCCTTGATGTATGTTGATTTTCAGAAAATCGTTGAAATCCCTTCACTGTTTTAAAGGCCATCGATATGTATGAATTAAGTGCCATTCTGAAAAAAAGTGGGTGGGGTAATTCAATTTTAACATTTTGCATTTCAGCAACTATTTGTTCCGAGTCAATTTTTTAGTGATTTTCAATCACAGTACAATTATTTTCAACATTCATGTAATAAAAAATGTTTGGTTTTACCTAACGGAATAAACAGGAGATGATGATGGTTAACTATGACTAAATAATGGTTTTGCATTCCCAAATATGGTGACATAGTTTCTTGAAGCCTAGCGCCAAAAAAAGCCTGGATAGGTACCTTTTTTAAGGTTTTATTTTGATGGTGATATGTTCCCCTTGATGTATGTTGATTTTCAGAAAATCGTTGAAATCCCTTCACTGTTTTAAAGGCCATCGATATGCATGAATTAAGTGCCATTCTGAAAAAAAAGTGGGTGGGGTAATTCAATTTTAACATTTTGTATTTCAGCAACTATTTGTTCCGAGTCAATTTTTTTAGTGATTTTCAATCACAGTACCATTATTTTCAACATTCATGTAATAAAAAATGATTGGTTTTCCCTAATGGAATAAACATGAGATAATGATGGTTAACTATGACTTAATAATGTTTTTGCATTCCCAAATATGGTGACATAGTTCCTTGAAGCCTAGCGCCAAAAAAAGCCTGGATAGGTACCTTTTTTAAGGTTTTATTTTGATGGTGATATGTTCCCCTTGATATATGTTGATTTTCAGAAAATCGTTGAAAGGTCTTAACTAACACCAAATCAAACTATCTTTTATATCTGGAATTGTAGCAGGGAACTACAGTTTGAAACTGGCTTCTAAAACTTTACAATGGCCGTGGAGTATTTCCCTTTATGAAATACTGCTGCAGAAAAACGAGTGAATGTTTGTGTATTTGCTTATATTGACCTGGGTTGTCTTTTGTCTTACTTTCGCTTTATTGAATGTTCTAAACAGTCAGACATAATACTTTGCAGATCATTAGAAGTAAAGTTATTCAATTATAATTCAAAATAGGCATGCTTATTTATGTACAACCTATTTACAGCCTCTCTCTGGGAGATTTCTGGAAAATTACAAAGATATTTGAAAACGGGAAAACCTACTTTCGTTCTTGAAAAGGCGAAATATAATTTATTGATCATTTTGTTAAACTGTAAATTTTCAACACAATACCGTCACATTCGATGCAGTATGTCATATTTTTCCTCCTACGCCCGTAACGATTCTAGATAG
>JAFMSR010000004.1:36737978-36767007 GCA_022818135.1 Saxidomus purpurata
GATTTACCAGAATGGCCTTTATCTAAATTTGTTCAAAACTTAAACGAAACTGAAATGCTGTTGAAACGATCTTTAAACCAAGTGACAAAATATTTGAAAACTTTGAATTTCTTGAATAGTGTGAATGCACAGGCCTAATTTAATAACAGTTCGACAAATTTGTTCCACTAGTTTGTCTCCAAAATTCTTTTAAATGTTTGGTACCTATAAATCCAGCTTTCAGGGAGCGTGGCGAATTACTAATGCTACCTTACAGAACGCTTCTCCTAATATACTGTCGATCAGATGTTTTAATCCTTTTACAGAGGTGTTTTAAACCTTTTCCATTTGTATTCAAGAGATATTTCGAAAACCATGAAGGTGAATGGTACAGTAAAAGAAGTAGAAAGTGTATGAGTTTACAGATGATCGTGATTGAATTATTTAAAGCATTATTAACAATAACTACCATTAAACAAGAGTTCTCCCTCACAAGTGAAGAATGCCCCCGAAAAAGGTGTCTCACAGTCTGTGTCCTCTCTATGAGTTATTTTAAAATCAACCAATGCATGACAAATTTACAGTCCAGACACAACTGTATGCATAAATACAGGATTCCATTACCAATATACTCTAAGTGTGACCTTGACCTTTGAGGTAGGGACGTGGGTCTTGCACGCGACACGTCGTCTTGATGTGGTAGACATTTGTGCTAAGTTATTTTAAAATACTCTAGTGCATGACAAAGTTACAGTCCGGACACGAATGTGTGCATTAATAGAGGATTCTATCACCTTCAAACTCTAAGTGTGACCTTGACCTTTGAGGTAAGGACGTGGGTTTGAACGTGACACGTCGACTCGATGTGCTAGATATATGTGCCAAGTTATTTTAAAATCCTTTTATGCATGACAAAGTTACAGTGCAGACACAAATGTGGGCATATATAGATGAGTCCATTACCTTCAAACTCTAAGTGTGACCTTGACCTTTGAGGTAGGGAGGTGGGTCTTGCACGCGACACAGCGTCTTGATGTGCTGAACATTTGCGTCAAGTTATTTCAAAAGCTTTTAATGCATGACAAAGTTACAGCCCGGACACGAAGAAATATAGGGGCGGACGGACAGACGGACGCACAGACGGACGAACAGACGGATTGTTAGCTTCATTTTTAGTAAATTTAAATTGTATTCAGTCGGAATCTGCCAAATGTCACAAGTTGAGGAACAAAAAAATTTTGTTTTCGGTCTGAATAAACTGTTTTTCGGTCCCTTTTCAGTCTGTTTCAGTCTTATTTTGGTCTTTTTGGGTTGTTTCGGTAATTCTACGCGCCTGGTATAAGGTCGTTTTCGATTGTTTTCGGTTATTCTATGCACCCTGTATTATCCAATAAGAAGGTGCCTTACAGCGTAAATTTGTCATGTAGAAAAATTTCATACATTCTACTCGTCATTTTATTGGCGGTTGAAGAGTTCCTAAATTCCGGTCAAAAGCAAGCGAAATATGGCGGCGCCGAAAAACAAACTAATGATGACCTAAATAAGGTGAAATACATGTAACTCTTATCATGTAGGTCAGTACTTTTAGAACCATGTAGTTGATATATAATGGTGGATTTTTCCTGTCAAAAAGTGAAGTTGAAAATTATAATAAGAGACATGACTTATACTTGCTTGATTTTATGAAAAACAAGATTTAGCCCCTCTTCTCTTCTCATACACCCTTTGAAAACAAGATTTCCGTCCATTTACAAAAGAGTCAAAGGGCTTCAGTCTTTCCGACTTTCTTTTGTGATTGCTAGAGTTATCATTTTTTTTTTACCCCAATTGCAAAAAAACAAGAGACTAGTTAACTTTAAAGAAAGAAGACTTCGCTGACATTTGACATAATATAGCATTATCACAATATATATTTTGATCAGTCGGTATACATACACAAGAATCTAAAAGTTGAAAAAATAAGTTAAATCTGCTCACTCACAATTGCCGGTGAAATATAATTTTAATTAATTATAAATTTCAAATTTAAAGCAAAACATACAAATATTTTTCGAAGTGACATGTACATATCTCACTCTTTCTCTCTGTCTCTCTCTCTACAAATAAGTTATTTATTTCCAGTGAGGTCTTGCGTAAGAATAGAATTATAAAAAAGTATCACGACTTTAATAACGAGAAAAGGTATGGGACTATTGTGTCACACTTTGTGCATTTAACAAAAATATTCACACCTTTTTGACAAGTGGAGGGTACATTTGAAAGCAGCCAAGCTTTAAAATAAAAAAACGTTCAGGTGACACGTCCCACCTTTGGACCTGTAAGATGTCGAAATACAAATACACGTTTAATATATACATTTAACTGTGACAGTTGAAAAAACACATCAAAATACACAATAAGCAGAAAAAGGTGGCACTTCTACCATATTTATTTTATTATATCGAAACAATCATTTTCAAAATATATATTGACGGCCCCTAAGTTAATCAACCATTTTATTCTTTATAATAATTATATTTCACTTACCGATGCAACAAATGCATAAGCGATCCTGTAAATGGTTTTCTCTTTATAAGACGAAATGTTTCAACATGAAGCAATTTAATACCCCATAAGCATTTCATAGGGAAAACGGGGTGGTAGATTTTTAACCAAAATGGGTAGGTGAAACACTTTTTGAAATTTAAATCACCATTTAGGTGAAAGAATTTGCCAACTTTTGTGATAAATGAATAAGCGTTATATAAATCCGTTTAAAAGTAATGACGGTTAAACCGATTTTATCCTTCTTTGTTTAATGTGAAAAATGTATCGATACATCGATTATTGGAAAAATTGAAAGTTCCATATGAGGTTTAATCAATAAACTCTGCCTCAAATATAAGGTCAGTAGCAAATTGTGTTTATGACGGCTCGCCTGAGCGAGCCGGTATAACAATAATATTTTAGTACAATCAAAGCACTGAAAGTGCTGACAGCATAGAGCGCACTGCGAAAATGAGCACAAGGGGATTTTTCAATATTACAGACAAGGAGTGATCCTTTGTGTCAATACTTCGCTTACAGTACTTCATTTGGGTTACTATCCGCTCATTTTAATCACAACCCTACAGTTAATTAATAACACATCATGTTGCTGTTAATTTTAATTATTTCAAAATCCCTCAAGGCAAATCATAGTTATGCTTGAGACTTTTTGACGAAGTTAGCAGTAGAGAACTGATGGTGCAAAATACCTCACGGGAAGGAAAACGCACCATAATCTTAAAAGTACATTGGGAGGCAAAACAGTCCAAGTCGTAAAACGCATCGAGTCGTAAAGTGCATCGGTGCTTAAAGTAGATATACACAGGGACGTGAAGCACCCCGTGACTGAATTTATTGTTTAAATAACAGCCAACTGGAGCGTAATGTTAAAATACTTGCATTATAAAGTTACATGTCTCATTACATCCACTACTGTAACAATAAGATTACAATTGATCAGATAATCAGTTATCATCTTTTGTTAGAGCTCTAGGTTTGAATGCTCTATTTTGCACTACGTTATTCGTTTATCACAACAAATGGCTAATAGTCTAAAGACTAAAAACAAGTATCGTATTAATTATGAGGAAAATATTGAGGATCACTTAAATACGTTAGAAAATCAGTTGCAAAATGCAAAATACGTCTGTTCGTTAAACATAAACTTAATAAATATCGAATTCAAATCACGCGCCAGTAATCATTTATAACAGTCAGTGAACCACTTCTATCTGCTCTATTACACAGAAGGTTAGAAGGTTAGCTCATATGTTAATATACATACATACAATAGTTTTTATAACAGATTTATATTCTGTTTTGCTTTTATAGTATTTATAACATATGTGATATTTATTTATTTAGATTTGATTTAAAACTTTTAGCATATCCTTAGAACAACGTTTTTACAAATACACCAAGATGGACGCTAAATAATTCTTTTATAGTGCAATAAGTGCAACATCGATATTGTATCGGAGAAACAGACGTTTTGCTTCCTAACTTATGTTAAAGAATTAATAATGTGTAAGCCATGGTATTCTTGAATTTGAGCCATATAATGTACGGTCGCATAATTTAGCATTTCAACTTATGCCTTTTATGAAGCCTGGTCACTTGATTAGTTACAATATTTGTAAAAATTATAAATTGGTTTGAACAAGTTGCCTGTAATGATAATATGTATGTAGATATCAATCCCTGGAGAACAGGAGGTGAAATTTCATAAACCAAAACCTGTTTATGTTTAAATCATTCAAACTGTATTGCCAAACAGATGGGAAAATCACTTTTACCACATTCGTCTACACAGAGGCATTGTTTGTAACATGAGGAATTTACTAAATTATCAGAGAAATTTACTGAAAACTTCAACCGTTGTGGATTGAGTAAACTTTAACAATAATTATAAATGGAAACAAAAGTAGAAACTTTCATATTTCAGTGCACAAAATGTGGTTTTTACTTTTTGTTTTGGAGAAACCTTTTGCATCATTTTCGAGTATGGCATACACAGGATTATTATTCCAACAAATGCGTATGCTGTGAAGAAATATTTCAGGAAAGAAGAACATTTTTGAGTCATCTTAAACATAATCTAGGGACAAAAGTGATGTAGAACGGAGGACTTCAGAAGCTATAAAAATATAAGCATTATAAATAAATATAATATTACAATACGTTGAGTTGATCGACATCTCAGTTACCAATTGGTATTGAAAGAGTTAAGACATGATTTTGAAAGGCGATGGATATATTCAGAAAACCCGTTAAATCAAAGAAGAGGACCTTTAAGAGGAATCGATCTCGTGACAGAAAGATCCTTGGTCCGAAATGTAGATACGCATGGTCATACCGACAGCTCAGACGACAGCTATAGCAAAGAGCATGTTGGAACGTCAGTCACCCGGGACTTTGTCTGAACTTGAGCGAACGAAAACGGTGCGAAAAACGCTCAAGCGAAAAAACTCTGGAGGAACACCAGGAAGGAAAAGCACTAAAGAGCCCAAAAAGGAGTTGGAAAATACACATATTTTAGAGTAGATATACACAGGGACGTGAAGCACACCGTGACTGACTTTATTGTTTAAATAACAGCCAACTGGAGCGTAATGTTAAAATACAATAAGATTACAATTGATCAGATAATCAGTTATCATCTTTTGTTAGAGCTCTAGGTTTGAATGCTTTATTTTGCACTACGTTATTCGTTTATCACTTACATACGTTAGAAAATCAGTTGCAAAATGCAAAATACGTCTGTTCGTAAACATAAAGTACATAAACTTAATAAATATCGAATTCAAACCTGAGAAATTTACTAAATTATCAGAGAAATTTACTGAAAACTTCAACCGTTGTTGGATTGAGTAAACATTAACATTAATTATAAATGGAAACAAAAATAGTATTTTTCATATTTCAATGCACAAAATGTGGTTTTTACTTTTTGTTTTGGAGAAACCTTTTGCATCATTTTCGAGTATGGCATACACAGGATTATTATTCCAACAAATGCGTATGCTGTGAAGAAATATTTCAGGAAAGAAGAACATTTTTGAGTCATCTTAAACATAATCTAGGGACAAAACCGATGTAGAGCGGAGGACTTCAGAAGTATTTATAAATATATATAATATTACAATACGTTGAGTTGATCGACATAATCTATGTTTTAAGAATATAATCTGCTAGATGTAGAGAGAACAGTCGTATCTTGTGAAGTAAGCTAGTATCCCATTTCTATTTAAATTCATATAACTGAAACCTGATCATTAAGGAAGTTCAGAAAATAATTGCGTTAAATCTTATCAACGAATGAAAAGTTAAAGGAAGTTAAAGCGAATATTGCATAAAATACCCTTAAAACTTTTAACAGACCATTTTGTAGTACATTGTAGCATTGTTAATTGTTTTTGAAAATGCATCTAGAGTGTATCAAAGTAGTATTAGCAGGACAGACATTTTAATATTCTGAAACGAAAATAAATTCGGGACTTTAAACTTCTTTGTTGAACTTCTGAATAATGTGTTCTTACATCGTGTTTATCATTGTATTTACTTTGTCTTTTACATCATGTGCAGAGGCTTTAGAAGATAAGTGTCAAATTGAGGACGAAGAAAAACTTACATGTAATTATATACCTGAAGATATTCCAGATGGGATTATTAATGTTCACATTATTAATTTAAAAGAAATCCCTAAAGACTTTCTAATAAAGAGTTCAAATTTCCAATCTGAAAATTGGGCAAATGTGAAATATTTGAAGCTAAATGTCACTGAAAGTGATATCAGTGAACCAATTAGATTCCGGTCCGGATGCTTCCGGGGCTTAAAGCTACTTCGGGAATTACACATACACACGTTAAAATTAATAGACATTGATCCTGAAACCTTCATCGGACTGGACTCTCTGAAGCTTTTAGATATGAGTGGGTGTGTACGAGTAACTCTAAAGCAACTGGTACTCGGTTTAAGAGGAAAAACAACTTTACCAGCATTAGAAAACTTAAAATTGTCACGTTTGCACAGCTACAGAGAACCGATAGAAATAGATTCCTCCTTTGCAGAGGCACTAATAGATAAAAAGGTAACGCATCTGGATTTTAGTGCAACAAAAATAGCTGACATAAATGTTACTGCAATAACACTGTACATACAACACTTACAAGTGTTCAACGTATCATATTCGGTTGTATCGCATTTAACTGTTGATGAGACCAATGTCAGATTAGATCATATAAATGTTGATGCAAGTAATGTACAGTTTCCACTGATAAGTAACACTCCTAATGTTAAATTTTATAACAAAAGTTGGCAGTCCTCACAACTAAATGGTAATGCAAAATTCTTTCTATTATGTAAAGTTGTCAATATAACTTCTTTGTTGCATAAGCCTTTTTCTGTCTGGCTTAAAAACAGCAGAATAGACGTAAATGCACCTCTGCAGTGGACAACTCAGGAATTAATTACACGTAACAACAACATAAAACGTTTAGATGTTAAAATGAGGTGTAACAAGTACACGGTATTTACACTCAAACATATTGACTTATCACATAATGGATTAGAGTTTTTACATCCAAGCATATGTTCATGCCTTCCGAACATTGAAAGGTTGGATTTATCAACCAACGAACTTTCCAAAATGTATCAAGAAGACCAACTTCTGTTTGGGAAATTGTTTACTTCACTACAATATTTAAAAACAATTTGCCTATCAAAAAACAATCTAAAATACATGCCAACGGATATTTTTGAACAAAACCTTGAATTAAAACAGATAGATCTGTCAAACAATCATCTAGATCAGATTACATTTACAATACACCATCTGAAGAAGCTGTCGGTACTTGATCTACAAAACAACAATATAAAGATTCTTGATGAGCTTTCTCTAAACCGTTTGAACTCTTTAAATCATACAGATTTACTTCTGAAGTCAAATCCGACGTCATGTTCTGATTGTGACGCTAAGCCTTTCATACAGTGGCTTACAAGGACCCATTTGGTGAACACACTGGCACCTGATTTATACTGCATTGATGAAAAAGGTGAACATCAGAACATTACTGCAGATACAGTTGAACTTGTACAAAGTATCTGTAAAAGAAAGACTGTGATAATTTCTGGAAGTGTTGCTAGTGGACTTGTCATAATTCTTGTTGTTGTGGCTATAACAGTGATTTACAAACGACGGAAGTTTGCAAAAAGGGAAGCTAACAAGAATAAGTGTTTAAGAAACTTACGTGAAGGTGAAGGTCGATTCCAATTCGTCGCTTTTCTGTCCTACAGTAGCGAAGACACAGACTTTGTAGAAGAATGCGTGGAGGAACAGTTAAATGAGAGTCTGCAGTTAATGACTGGCATAGACAGAAAGCTAGTATGTACAGGTGACGAAAATTTACGACCGGGTTTCTTAATTTTAGATGAAACAGTGAGATGTATTGAAAAAGCCACTGTTGTTATTTCGGTCATATCAAATAGTTACTGCAACAGCAATTACTGCCATAACGAACTAGATCAAGCATATCGTCTAAATAAACCAATCATACTGATGCTTAAAGAGCATGTTGATGAAAATCGAATGATGCCAACAATGAAACTGCTGTTTCAAAATAATGTACGGATTTTATGGAAATTTGAGAACAATGAATATGTCTTGAAAACAACATGGGGAAATGTTTGTGAGTCTATACTTGACCTGATAGCTAGCAACATGTAACCGCCTTCATAACTATTACGTAAGGCTTTTTGTAACAAAGGCACTAGCAATAACATTTGTATAGTCAAATTGTAAAAAGATCATCCATTTTTTCTACATTATTTTACTGATGAAATGACATCCGTTCCAGTGGTGTTCATTGTCTAATAAACAATGATTTGGAGTTCTGATACACAGTAATTAACCACGAAGGCCGGAGGCCTCAGTGCTTTATAACTGCGCACCAGAACGAGACAGAATAAAGAGTAGATAAGACACCAACTGCACGCGCTTAATTTTGATATGTACCCGGTACAAAATACTTCCCGTTAGCGCTAATCCAGCTCTGTGGTAATGAATAAATTACTCTTGTTCACCTGAAACTGTGAGCGAGCAGCTTTTAAGACCGTTAGATTCATTTGTGTACGTTTTACTGATCAACCACCTTCAAAACAAACAACTTGTACTTATCGGTAAACTTACACTTTTCATTACCGGCGGAAACCGTCTCTTTTTGCTACTGCATACTATTCAGATATTTCTTTTTTCCATTACGACCAGGTTTATTTATCGATGAACACCGCTGAAACGGGTTTTATTTCTTTCTTAATTCTTAATACAATTATCGTGTTTCTGTTAGTATGTATCAATTGCTTCTAGTTGCTCTTGTGTTATTACATAATCTGATTGTCAACTATATTTTCAGGTTAATTTGTTATTGAATATTAACTTATTCCGAGGACAAAATTTCATACGTGATATACTAATACAAAGTGTAATATGTGCACATGGCATCCAAATGTACTTGATAAACAAAAAATATATTTCATACTCGTTAACAATATATTGTCTTTGATGGAAGTTGCTTAATAAATTTATGTTGTGTTGTGTTCCGAATAATTCTTTACCGCAATAAAACAAAATACGCATAATTGCAAAATTACCCCCCCCCCACCTACTAGCTAGCATTGACCTGTCCGGAACATAACAATTAAAACGTGATTGTGCCGGTTGGTGTAAGATGAAACACTGAGACATATTATTTATTTATTGGTTTTGACCGTTTAGTGTTGCATTTATTCAAAAATGAAACGAAACTGAAATGCTGTTGAAACAATCTTTTAACCAATTGACAAAACTTTGAATTTCTTGAAAAGTGTGACTGCACTGGCCTAATTTAATAACAGTTCGCATATAGAACTTTCAATTTTTCCAATGATCGATGTATAGGTATATTTTTCACATTAAACAAAGAAGGATAAAATCGGTTTAACCGTCATAACTTTTAAACGGATTTATATTACGCTTATGCATTTATGACAAAAGTTTGCAAATTCTTTTATCTAAATAGTGATATTGTTATACCCGGGTTTTCACTAAACCCTTTATAAATTTATTTAAATGTCTAATTTGACTTTAAGTACAGTCAACTGTTATTTACGTAAATATGTTATTTATTTAATGAAAGTTACATTTAGAAATTTACAGGATTTTATCGCAAGGTCTCCGTGTTAGTCGAGTGAAGCATGTGGCAACTCACCATACATAAAATATGCATTCTGACCTGATACATTTAGCAAGCCAGCCTACACATGAAACAAATAGTGGTCGCCATTTATCTATTTTTGGTGCATCTGTTGACTTTCCGTAATATTTCATTCCTAGTTTCAGGTCAAAGTCACATGATTCCGCGATTCTTGAGCGTTCTTTGTGTTTACATTTATTCCTTCGAAATTCTTTAGTGTCTGTTAAAATCATTACTGTCATCATAAACTATGGCATTTTTGCTACATTTAAGCGAAGTCTGAATGTATAAATCCATTTGTAAATCACTTTAAACCGTAAAAGTTTATAGATTTTTACATTTCACTCATGTTACGCCATGTTTTCCCGTTGCATTGTGGGACGTTTACAGTGGAGAGAACCGCGATAAAGGAAAAACCTATAATTTAATCTTTGTAGTCTACCTTTCTCACGGTATAATTAATGTTACTGCTTTTATTGTTATAAAATTCATTGTTAAACTTAGGCAACCCGATTATTTTACAGAATCGCGGTAGCCATTTTATTCTTAAAGTTCACTGCGTTCAGCTACCATTTTCGGGTAGAAGACGCTCTACCAATAATACCAGAAACGGGTACATCTACCAATTTTGGGTAGCTGCTACCACTGCTTAGTATATAAGCAACGCATTTTTGTCATTCAAGGCATTCTAGTTCTCGAAATACTTTGGGACAGTCCACGCTAATTTTTGTCAGAATATTGTAAACAATACCGTAAAGAATTTTAACGTAAGCTGAATAAGATATTTTCAGAGTTTTAATTATAGTATTATAGATTCACATAGCCGAGATGGAACTAGATCTATATATTTTTGTAGACTTTTTATAACATTTTGATATTTTAATTGATTTTCTCTGGTTCTTCCTAATTCCATAGATATTGAATCTGGTACCTGTATGTCACAGTGGATTGATTTGACTTTTTTTTATAAAATTCTATAAATTTTATAAAGTTCCGTCATATCGGAGATATACGCGCGTTGATACAACATTAGTTTATACTAATTTATTTATTCTCGATTGCGAAACAAGTTATTACAATTTAGATTAATCGCTCTCGAGACTCATTCCAGATGGAATCAACCTCGAAGAGAGAGAGGCAACATTACACGGAGACCTTACATTTTGTTAGCGTTACTTAACACTAAATCTTAGTGAAACTATTTATGAAGTCATTCAAGCCCTAATATTGATTGGGCAATATTTATTACTGTTAATAAAGTTAAATTTAAATAGTTAAATCGGTGTTGTTTGATTTCTGAGGGCATATAGATCTAATAGCCCAGGTTGGTTTATGAGGAAAACAATTTAGTATTGTTTTCACACCACTGCGATCCCATGACGTCTGGAAGCTGACATACGTCCTTAAGCAGCAGGGTATGCCAAATCCATTGTATATTTTCCTGATACTACTGCAGCACCTTTACTTAGAGGGCACCGCTAGTGTATGTAAATGAATGCTACACTTACCTGATATTAACCACAGCACCACCTTCACTTAGTGGGCATCGCTAGTACATGTGCAAGTTTGCAATACTCACCTGACATTAACTGCAACACCTTCACTTAGAGGTCGCCGTTAGTATATGCACCATTCTGCAATATTTACCTGATCTCAACTGTATACAGTACCCATACTTATAAGGAGTCAACCGTATTTTAAAGTCTTTAAAGTCTTTATAGACGTGTTTACCCCCGTACCAGGTCAGCTACCATTATACTTATTATACAGATAAGAAAGCGCACTAGAACAGTCGTTTATTTTGTGCAGAGGTTTAGGGACCCCTGACCCTCTGGAACGTAACACATTTCTTGGTGGCAGCGGTGGGATCTGTTTTTTTATAGACGGATCCAGTGATTCGAACACAGCCTCTAGATTTAGTACAGATTTTCAAATTTGGCTTTAGATAATCTTAAACACAGAGAAATCAAATGAGCAGCCCTGTACCCGTTGTAAGTTCTGAAGAGATAACCTTTCGCCAAAGTGATCATTCGGTTGACGAACAGGAGCAGTATAACAGCTGTTGTGATGAATTGGATAACATCTCAGAACATGGGTCTATTGACATGGACATGGTTGACCAGGCTATGAACACCTCTTATAGCCTACGGGAATCAGCACTTAACAGCAAGATGACAGATATGGAAGTATTATTGCAGAAAATAGCCAAAGAACTTCAGTCTGTGAAGTCAGCCCAACATACCAGCCCAGATTCTTCTAGAGTAACAAATAGCTTAGTAGGCAACCAGCAATATGACGCCAGACCTACAGTAGTGACTGGTCGTGAGGAGTCGACCTGTGGCACCAATGATAGGCCAACCAATGTACTCACTAACAATGAGGTTTATCATGACAATCCGGTTGGAAGTAGAGTTCAACAAAGAGCCCAGAAACATCGATGAAGCTGTGTATTATGCTGTAAATTATCTGCAGATAAGAGGCATGAATAGAGGAGAAAGAAAGGGGCGTTTTCAAGCACGCAGAGCATACGAAGACAATGACTCAAGCAAGTCTTACTATAAGAGTGCCAACCACAAGGCAGACCAAACGAATAGGAATAAGAGGCAACAATCAAAAGAGAGACAAGAAAACGATATGCTAAGAGAACTGATAACGAGAATGGACAAGCTTGAGGAAAAGCAGCAGAGTAACCGTAAAACTATTAGCAACTACAAGAAGGAAGTAGAGTGTTACAACTGCCATCTCATGGGTCACTACGCCAGAGATTGCCCACGGAAGAGGTTGTATAACAGCCCAGAAACAAAGAAGGCAGAGGTCGCTGAAGACAAGCAACCTTTAAACACCAAAGGACCTGCCCTTGGGGCCAAAGGGAGGTCCCAGTAAGCAACAGTGGCCAGTCATCTGAGGTAGCATGTATCCGGTCCACAGAGGAGCCGCAACAGACGAATAAAGTAAACATTGATAAACGAAGGGGTCTCACTGATGGGATTTATTTGCGAGGTTCTGTAAATGGAGACCCAATAGTGTACACTGCCGATACGGGAGCCTCCCGTACAATAATCTCCACACGAGTTTACAACAAAATCCCAGAAGAAACACGTCCCCAATTAGACCACTCCACATGTATTGTTGGTGCAGGGGTGCACCTATCAAAGGTCTTGGTAAAGCCGAGTTTGAACTTACTGTTGGCCCACTTGAGTTACAACAGAATGTATTAGTTGCAGAGATCGAGGACGATGTCCTGCTAGGATACAACATTCTGAGAGGTGGTAACGGTGAGCCTGCTGATATTATGTTATCTTGTAACAAGATTGCATTAGGCGGAGTGGACATCCCAGTGTTTCAAATTGGTAATGAAAAACGGGTAAGACGGGTAGTGGTAGCAGACGATGTTACATTGCCAGGTCAAGCTGAAGCTGTTGTGAATGTCTTTGTGGAGCGCTTTGATGGAGATGACAGAAGTGAGG
Source organism: Saxidomus purpurata (assembly GCA_022818135.1). NCBI lineage: Eukaryota > Metazoa > Mollusca > Bivalvia > Venerida > Veneridae > Saxidomus > Saxidomus purpurata. The sequence goes on from JAFMSR010000004.1 coordinate 36,751,181, forward strand.
CAGATTACATTGTGGAACCGACAGAAAATTTTACAGGAAGCTACCCACTGCGCATGGCAGGAACACTGGTCAACATCAATCAAAGTCCAGCATGTAAAGTCCGAATTTTAAATCCCTTCCCAAATGAAGTTACCTTAAGACAGGATGCAGAAATTGGAACGACCGAACGAATAGAAAGGGTTACCAGTACCATAACTCAAACTGAACACGTTAGCGAGAAGCACAACTTAGACAACATCAGGAGGGTACAGGTAGCCAAGGCGAATGGCGAAGCTATTACAGAGTTTCGGCAAGAAACTGCTACAGAGAACGATGTACCAGAACACTTACAGGGGCTCTATAAGAAGTCTATTGACGGTAGGTCTAAACATGAAAAACAAGTTATTGCTAGCCTATTATCTAAGTATCAAGACACCTTCTCCAAATCAGAATGGGACATAGGCTCACGGATTTGACGGAGCATCCTATTAACACCGGTGATGCACCGCCAGTAAGACAACGCCCAAGAAGGCTACCCTTAGCATACGCTGAAGAGGAGAAGAAGGCAATCGAAGATCTTTTACAAAAAGGAGTCATTCGTGAAAGTACGTCACCATGGGCTTCACCAATTGTGCTCGTGAAAAAGAAATCTGGGGCAATCAGGCCTTGCGTCGATTACCGTAAGGTGAATGCACTCGTCAAACCAGACGAGTTTCCATTGCCACACGTCCAAGATTGCTTAGACACCGTTGCCGGTGCATCACTATTTAGCAGTTTTGATTTGACTAGCGGCTATTTTCAAATTCCGCTCAAACCAGATGATATACCAAAAAGCGCGTTCTGTTGCAAATACGGTCACTTTGAAATGACCCGCATGCCTTTTGGGCTAAATAGTGCAGCATGCACTTTCCAACGAACTATGGAAATTGCACTTCAGGGTTTACAGTGGGAAACTTGTTTAGTCTATATCGATGATATTATTGTACACGGCTCCAACTTCGAGCAGCACATACAGCGAGTAGAACAAGTGCTTGATCGGATTAAAATGGCGGGATTGAAACTTAGGCCTGACAAATGTCACATGTTACAAACGGAGGTTATATTTTTAAGTCACGTTGTTTCAAGAGAAGGCGTCCTTCCAGATCCTGCCAATATCTTGAAAATGGCTGAATGGCCCCATCCCCAAAACGCTAAACAAGTTAAGCAGTTTGTTGCAACCGGCTCGTATTACCGCCGTTTCGTGCAAAATTATGCGAAGATAGCTCGCCCGTTGATAGACCTTACCAAAAAGGACGCTACTTTTATTTGGACAGAATCTTTTGAGAACGCGTTAAATCTTATTAAGAAAACGCTTATGGGCCCCGAGATAATGGGTTACCCCTTGAACGAAGCCGGAAGTTTCTATCTTGATACTGACGCGTCTGGAATAGGAATCGGGGCCGTACTATCACAACAGCAGGCGGGTAGAGAGCGCGTGATTGCTTATGCAAGTAGAGGCATGAACAAAGCAGGGAAAAACTACTGCATTACTGAACAGGAACTTCTTGCAGTAGTCTACTTTATTCAATAATTCCGTCAATACCTATTGAGTCGACACTTTATTGTTCGTAGTGACCATCAAGCTTTAGTTTGGATTTTCAAGTTGAGGGATCCGAGCGGCAAAATCGCTAGATGGATTGAGATATTAGCCCCTTATGATTTTGAAATATAATATCGACCAGGTAGCAAAATGGCCCACTGTGATGCCTTATCGAGATGCCCTACACCTAAAGATTGCATGTGCTGTGAAGTGGACACGAGCGAGCCAATGAAGTGCGGTCCATGTGTAAAATGTACAAGACGAGCTCAGAATATGGCCCTTCAACAACACAGGCCAAGTGAAGAACCAAGCAAGCCAAATGCACACATTGAAACAAAAGTAGACGATGAAATGCTACAGATCAGAGCCACCACAGACAAGCAGTCGGAAGAACCTACCCCAGGTACTTCGAAGTCAGACAGCAAACAAACTAGAAAGGGTTGGTGTTGGTCCGAGTCTCCACAGGAAGTGTCTGCAAAGCAACTGCGTGATTCTGATATAGCACCCATCCTTTCTGCCAAGATAGAAGGTCGCAAGCCTAGCCGTGATGAAATCGAACCTCAAAGCCCAGCCTGTAGGCATTACTGGGTGCTCTGGGATGGCCTTTTTGTGAGTGAAGGTGTTCTGTGTAAAACGTTCAGCAAATAGATTGGCACGGGCGATTTTACACAGATAATTGTTCCGACAGAACTAAGAGCGGACATCGACTTCCGGTTAACAATGGCGCATGGTCGATTTTCTCTGCGCTCTGTGAAATTAGCATGATTTGATGATTTATTGATACTTTCGAAGGCTGAAACTTTGATAATGTTCATTGAACTGCTTCTTTGTGAGTGTGTACATGTCATTTTGTGGAAATAATTTGGATTATTGAAGTTAATTGGATATAAACTGGATATAAACTGATAAATAAAGGGTGATATCATAAAATTACATTGAATAGTAAAACGGTGCCCTATAGCTATCAGCTATTGGAAAAGGTGATCTTATATATCAGCTTATACAATTTCTAATTCGAAAATCATGTTTTAGTTTTATATGACGAGTTGTGAATTGTCACCTCACAGCTAGTTTTAGCTAAATTATTCGAAGATTGCATTCGCACCGTTGGCGGCGTTTGCGTGGGCGTATGTGTTGGTAAAAGTTTTTTATGAATGCTTTTATGTTTTATACCATCAAACATGTTTACTTCAAACTTGGCATAATTGTTTCTGATGGCAATATAGACACCTGCAGGAAGTCACATAAGTATGTCAACCATAGTTGCATAGTTATGCCTCTTCATTGCCTAGATGTCACAAAAACTTAACATTACCAATTATTTTCCCATTTCTCAATATTTCTCCGTCAAACTTTGAAATAAAATTATATTGCATATGACAACAGGGTTGTAATGCAGCCAAACAATATGTGTCAGGGACACTTTTGACAAAGTTTGTCCCTTTTGGTACTAAGATTTTGTCAAGATAACTTGAATTTGACTTTAATTTTGCCATTTCTTAATATTCATTCATCAAACGTTCATACTATATTTCTTATGACAACAAGGTCATGATGTATCCCCTCTACCTCTCCTACCCCTACCTCTAACCCCCACCCCCACCTGACCAACTCCGAAAAATATTCTCGATTCTTTTACACAATAAATAGTTAAAAAATATCCCCTCGACCCCATCCCCCCCAAAGACGATTTTATATTCGAATTTTTGTTAACACGTTTGGCCTTAATTCTTACAGAATTACACAATATACTTATTCCCCCACCCTTCCCATCACGAAAATCATTTCTCAATTTTTGTTTGATAAGTTTCACCTTGATTCTTACACAATGACACAATATCCTAAACTTTCAATCAGTAACAACATTTTGTGCAAAAATGATGAAAGTGAAATTTTAAAAAATAAACTCAGTAGACAGCATATAGTCTTTTATTTACAAACAAAAGTTAAGCCACCAGTTTAAAAACATAATTGTAATGAATTACAGAAACATTTAAGTTTGTTTATTGGCTGACAATGGACAATTTTGAGAACACCCCTACGTTTTGTCCGTTTTCCGATGTCCAACCTCACATCAGGTATCCGCCAACACATGTCTATTAACTCTATTACAGTTGCATTGAAACACGCAATGCAAAGTGAAATGGCATCTATGATTGACATTGCCGTCGGATCTATTGTTAAAGGTGTCACTGATGGGCTTCGAGCCAAAGTGGATGGACTCCAAATTGAAATTGAGGCTCTCAAGGACGAAGTCTCAGATCTTCGTAGCCAAGTTACTGAGCTTCATCTCAAGGCGGACGCTGCGGAGCAATACAGCCGACGTGACAGCGTGCGTATATCCGGTGTACCTGAGGAATCCGGTGAGATCACTGACACGTATGTTTTGGAAATGGCTAAAGCTATTGGAGTTTCTATAGCACTTCCTGATGTTGCTGTGTCTCAGTTAGTTGGAAAGCCTAAAATCTCTAAATCTAGAGACATTCTTGTAAAATTCGTATCTCGTCGGTCACGTGATTCGATCTACAACAAACGTGTTCTTCTTAAGACCAACGGCTTCGAGGGTGTATACATAAATGAGGACTTAACTCGGCACAGATCTGATTTGCTGTATTCAGGACGTAACTTGGTAAAGAACCGAAACATTCTTGGCGCATGGCCTATGAATGGCATCGTGCACGTTAAAGTTATTAAGGATTCTAAAACCAGTGTTCATCGCATATTCTGTCAGAAGGATCTTGTCCCGTTCCAGTATTATTCTGTTCCTGCTACCACTGAGAAAATGGATGGAACAGCATCACACGTTGTCACTGATAAATAAAATATAACATTTTCATACTTTAGTATTATATATTGGCAATGGATTGAAAGTTACACTTTATTTACCTGTCTTAATATCAGGTAAAATTTAGAATACTCATGCTTTTTACGTGCTATTTCGTATCATGCAGTCATTACTTGTTTATATATCACTGTCTAAAGCGGTGAAAACATTATAACGGTATTACTTTCATTTATTGGTAACCAAAAGCATGCAATGCACAATGTATACGTTGTTGCCAACCAATGTCCTGGTTATGTTTGTATGCGCTTATATAAATGTGACCTTTGCCTTAGTCAGTTGAGCTAATACTATTTAATATTTACAAAATGTATAGCAAGAGTTTATATGGTACTTGTATATGTTGACGTGTTCAGCAAACACACTCGTTCGTGAAACTTATTTAAATTTTTATTAATAAGCACATTGATTAAGTGTACATACATTTACGCATACGTTCCGATAAAACTCACTCCAAACGATGTAAATCATCGTCTATATGACTAATGTGTACTTGTACAATGGTACTAAATAGTTGTTTGTGCTTGCCTCACAGACAGTTACGAATATGCTGTTAAAAACTTGAACATTGTATTATTTTTCAAACTTCGATTATGTGACGATTTTTTTTCATGTAAGATTTTTCTAAAAGGTATGCTCATACACTGTTTTCTTTTCGCCCCTCAGATAATTCCGAAATTAATTGTTCTTTTTACAATCGCGGTAGTATATATACGTGCACATTTGTACAAAACGTTATTTCCATACATGGTTATCTTTTGCCTCGCAGACATTTTCAAACTTGGTGTTCAAAAACCCGACACTTGTTGGCTTTTATTTTATCCCAGGTCGTACTAATTCAATAACAATTTTAAATGTGATCGTTTATATGACAATTGTGTACTTGTATTATTTGTACTGAAACGTTGAGTTCTTGTCCCTTAATGCTTGATTTAACATACCTATAACTTCTATTAGTTTTAAACATGAACCGCATGTTTAGTTGGTGCATGGCATATGCTATTTCCTTTTATTACCTGTTTGCGTTTTTGAATACCACAGCATTACGTATAGTTTTACTAATTAAGTGAAACAGACACCAATTTCGGTCATTATTACGCTTAGGTTTTATTGCCTATTTAATCATATATCTATTTTAAAAACTGTATCAAAATCAGCCTTCACTCATTCATCCACCTACAATGTATCTATTTCACTACATACTTCTTTACCTTTTACCTGCTTCTCTTAGTTATCAAGAACAAAATGTCTTTCTCTCACGTCTCTTGCTGTCGCAGTGAAAATGTTGAATCTGTCTTTCATGCATCTTGTACGTATGACATGACGGCTATGCACTTGTTCCTTATATCGTTACTGTCAATAACATAAAATCACACAAATACAAACAGCCCGTCATGTTTACATACAAATATAGAGGGTTCCTACCATTGCAAACACATGTGTTGTTATTACTCTACATCAATAGCAACATGTTGTTGTTAGTTTCTTTGTACAGCTCAGTTTTGCTATGCAGCGATGCATCACTCTCGGTGAAACCGCCTCACAAAAAAATTACCCCAACTATTGGATTCATCAACAACATAATATTTACTTTCCAATTGTTTTCGTTCATTATGGTTACTGTCTTTTGTACATGGCTACGTATCCTAATATTAATTGCAGGTGAAATTCATTCAAATCCAGGACCATTACCATACGGCTCATCTTCGCATGTCTCACTAGATTTAAGTTCAGATGCAAAAGAATTTTTGCATTACTTCTCATTTGTGCACTTAAATGTTCAGAGCATTCAAAATAAATTGGACTTGCTTTACACTGAGCTATATGAGTATGATATCCTTGCCTTCACAGAGACATGGTTAAATAGTAACATTGAAACAGATAACATCAGGCTCCATTCATTTCATGTTCCTGAAAGGCGTGACAGAAAAGGTGACTCACATGGAGGGGTTGTAGTGTATATCAAAGATAACATTTACTATAAACGTCGACCTGATCTGGAGTTGGCTCATCTTGAATGTATTTGGCTTGAGGTCGAAGTTAGTAAGAACAAGCGCATCCAATTTGGCTGTTTCTATCGTCCACCTAGCTCTGACGCTATCTATCATTCTTACATTGAAGACTCTATCGGACTTGCTGTTGATTCCAATGTCTCTGACATCATTGTCACGGGTGACTTTAATTACAACGCTCTTAATGATTTGACACTGCGAAAAATTATTTCTATTTCTCAACAATTCTCTCTAGAGCAGATTATACATGAACCTACACATTACACAGAGCATTCTCATTCTCTTCTAGCTTTAATTTTTGTATCCAATCGTGATTGTGTCCTCCATTCAGGAGTTAGTGAGCACTTTCTTGAACAGGAATTAAGATATCATTGTCCTATATTTGGAGTGTTAAAATTTCCTAAGTCCAAGCGAATATGTATTGAGCGTTATGTGTGGAAATATGAACAAGGTGATTATATTAAGCTCCGATCTGACCTTGCTTGCTTTAACTGGAATTGTTGTTTTGACGACAACATTAATGTCTATACATCAAACATTACCAATTAAATACTTGACATATCAAAGCAAAATATTCCAAGCACAGTCATAAAAACCAGACCAAATGAACCTCCTTGGATCACTAGTGAAATTCGAAAAATGATTCGTAAAAGAAAAAGGATGTACAGAAAAGCCAAGAAAACACAGTCACCTCATCAGTGGCACACATTTAAGCAGTACAGGAATAAGGTAGTGCTTACTATTCGCTCAACAAAAACACATTACTTCAATAAACTCTCTAGCAAACTCAAAGAAGGCTCTCATTCAACAAAGGACTGGTGGAAAATTCTCAAATCATTTATATCTACCAACAACAATAACACAATTCCTCCTTTATACAACTCTTGTACAAACCATATTGCGTCATCTGATTTGGATAAGGCGAATGTCTTAAACTATTACTTTCAACAACAAACAATTCTTCATGACAACGGCAAGGAAGTACCATCTTTACAGCCTCTTGACCCGAATATGTGTCTGAGTAAGATAACCATATCACCAACAGAGGTTTGTGATGTCCTTAAATCTCTAAACGTTAATAAAGCCTCAGGGCCAGACGGTATAAGTCACAAAATACTTCGAGAAGCGGCTGTTGAACTCTTTTATCCTCTCTGCGACCTCTTTAACTATTCACTTCAGCAATGTCAACTGCCATCATCGTGGAAAGAAGCAAATGTCACGGCAGTGCATAAAAAAGGAGATGTTTCTCTTCCGAACAACTATAGGCCAATCTCCTTACTGAATAATGTCGAAAAGGTGTTTGAACGGATTGTTTTTAAGCATGTGTTCAACCATCTAAGAGAAATTCAATTTTTGACTCGTGTCCAGTCTGGTTTTGTCCCAGGGGATTCCACAGTTAATCAGCTGACTTATATCTACAATACACTGTGCAAGGCACTTGATGATGGCCTAGAAGTTCGTACAATATTTTTGATATCAGCAAGGCCTTCGACAAAGTTTGACACAAGGGTTTGCTAGCAAAACTGCGATCGGCAGGAATAACAGGGCCTCTATTTCTTTGGTTTTCTAACTATCTTTCTGGTAGACGTCAACGTGTTGTTCTCCCAGGTGCAGCTTCTCAACGGTGTGAAATAAAAGCAGGAGTTCCACAAGGATCAATCCTAGGTCCTTTGTTGTTTCTGATCTCCATTAATGACATTGTAGCAGATATCAATTCCTCGATTAATCTGTTTGCTGACGACACAAGTCTTTATATTGTAGTCCAAGATCCCATCATTGCTGCTAATCAGCTTCAGGTTGACATCGATAAGATATCTTCTTGGGCCGAGAAGTGGATTGTAACCTTTAACCCAGCTAAATCTGAATCATTAGTTCTATCAAGAAAGAGTAAACGCCCTACTCATCCTGTCCTGCAAATGCTCGGTGACAATATTCCAGAAGTCACGGTCCATAAAAATCTTGGAGTCAACATTTCTGAAGATGCCAGCTGGCACGTACATATTGATTCTATAGCCGAAAAAGCCTGGAAGAAAGTAAACATTATGAGAAAATTGAAATTTTTGTTAGATCGTAAGTCTTTGGAAGTCATATATATATCATTTATTCGTCCAGGTCTTGAATACGCTAATGTTCTCTCGAGCAATATCACTAAAACTGATTCTGAAAAACTTGACAAAATACAAAATGAATGTGCCCGTATAGTTGTAGGAGCTACACGACTTGTCTCCTTGGAACGTCTGAAAAATGAAAGTAACTGGGAATCCCTCTCTGATAGAAGATATAAACACAGGATGACACACTTTTACAAAATGTATCATAACCCTGTACCTGATTATTTGTCGTCACTTGTTCCGCGGCAACGTGAGATAGCCGGTATAATCTCAGAAATGAGCAGAATGTCCCCGGAATCAGTTGTAGAACATCACTTTATCTCAACTCTTTTCTTCCAACTTCTATCCGTGAGTTGAATGCCCTTCCGCTAGAAACTAGAAACGCACAACCCCTGACAGCTTTTAAGAATCACTTAAATAGAAACAGGTATCGATTACCTACATACTATTTCTCAGGAACGAGAAAACTCCAAGTACTACACACTCGATTACGTACTAAATGTAGTTCACTTAGTTACCACCTGTATCTTTGTAACATTTCTCCGACAGCTCTCTGTAAATGTGGACAAATAGAGTCAAACTATCATTTCTTCTTCGAGTGTCCTGTTTTTCAAGATATCCGTATTATACTCCTTGACCACCTTCATAGCTTTGAAGTTAACTTAAGCGTTCTCCTTTTTGGTGATTCAACCCTCTTGGACCTAGAAAATACCTTCATCTTCAACCAGGTTCAATGTTATATACGTGATAGCAAGCGATTCACTTAATTCATATTAATGCTTGAGACGTTTCTTACTTCTTTTCTCTTTTCTGTCTCTTCTTCTAAATTCTTTAGAATTTCATCATACTATGGTGACAAAGATACATACCCTTCCATACTGTATATTTAAGTCTTACTATTTCTACTTATATTTAACACATAATTCCCAACTTAAAAAAAATTATTTATTGAGCGTAAATTTACTAAGAAGTCTTTTTAAGGAGAAGAATCAAATAAGACAGTATTGTCTTTCATTCTCATCCTTTTTCTCTTTGTACAATTATGTATCTGTTAATCTGTATGTACAATTGTATATATTTGGGAATAAAATATGTTTAAACTAAGAGCGGACATAATGAGTCAGATGCACGACAGCCTCCTTTCTGGACATCTCGGCGTTCGAAAAACAAAAGAAAGAGTCTCACAAAGATACTACTGGTATAATATGAAACAAGACATAAGGTGGTTCATTACGAAATGCGATGTATGTGCCTCTGACAAACCTCCAGCTCGAACGCCAAAGGCTCCGATGGGTCACATCAGAAGCGGTGCCCCTTGGGACACCCTTGCTTTGGATTATCTAGGGCCTTTGCCACTCACTCCGCGTGGCAATAGGTATATTTTGGTAATGACAGATGCCTTTACCAAATACGTCGAAGTGATTGCAGTCCCTAACCAGAAAGCACAAGACTGTGCTGCCCATATAGTGAATGACTTTGTAGCTCGATGGAGAACCCCTCTGAGAATCCACAGTGACCTGGGTTCAACATTTGAAAGCAGAGTTTTTCAAGAGTTGTGTCGTCTCCTTGCAGTACAGAAGACTCAAACAAGCCCCCATAATGCCCGCTGCAACGGCCAAACTGAAAGATACAACAGATCTCTTTTAAAGATGATACGCGCATACTTGACTGGAGAACAAGCCGATTGGGATTTATACTTGGGATGTTTAGCTGGAGCATACCGGTCAACACCATGCGAGTCCACCAACTTGAGTCCAAATCTGCTTAGTTTAGGCAGAGAGATACGCTTACCAGATGATGTGGTCGATTGTCATAGAGAGAACAGTAGCCACACAGACGTTCCTCCTTTCTGTGATTATGTCGAAGGACTCAGGGATCGGATGTTGCACGCCCATGAAGTAGCTCGTAAATACCTGCACTTCAGCGCCAAACGAAGCAAGGAGGCGAACGGTACAAGAGTTGTACTAAACAACTATGAACAGGGAGATTTTGCTTGGTGTCTCCATGAGACTAGAAAAGTTGGCGTATGCCCAAAGCTCGAAAAGAAATATGCTGGCCCGTTCTTGATAAAGCAGAAGATATCAGCGCTGAATTTTGAGTTGCAGTTAGACAGAGACGGGACTTCCAAAATTTTGCACCACAATAAATTGAAACCATACGAGGGAGAGACTCCCCCAAGATGGACAATCAGTGTCTCCAAACGTCTTAAGAGACAGCAGTGAAAAGCGATGTTTTAGTCAATGTTTTTTGTTTTAACAGTTTGAATTAAACGTTGTGTGAATTATGTCGCACCTATGCTGTATGAAGCGTAATGGTGTTTTCATATTACTATTATCAAGTGTAACACTGTGTTTGCCATTTTGCGAATAAACGAATTAGATTATCAAGGTTGTGGTGTTTACCTCCTTGTGTCAAACTGCTAAAAAGGAATAAATAGCGAATATTGTTGAATTTTAATTAAAACGAGTAAGTTCACCTTTTGGGGAGGCTGCGTTTTTGGTACGTGGCATTCCCTGTTTGATATTATTTTTGTTTTTTTGACTTCTGAAGGTTGACAATTTTAACCCCGCAGTGTGTTAAACATTAAGCTTTTAGTATTAATTACGCAATAATTAGACATCCCGTAGTGATTGACTTTTCTGTAGTGTATATAATGCAGATATATTTATCTGACTAAGCCCAATTGTGTGCATAATACCTTTGATAGTAATTAAACTATGTGATATCACAGGATCGGCTAGTAAGCAATAACAAGTGTAAAATGACATGGTCGAACGATAAATAAATAAAGTAGTATCAAAACGATCACGACGGTAATGTAACTACATGTGGCGTAAAACACAGTAAATGCAGCTAAAAGATAACAAACGGTACATATAACGTGAATGAACTCCAACCGCAGTTAATGTCGTCGGCTCATACGAAGCGCAAGCAATAAGTGACAGAGGGTACCGGATAAAAGTAAATAATGGTAAAGTCTTTGTAAAGTAACAATAGGAATTTTTATGTTGTAGAACATGATGTCAGGAAAAGTCAGCAAGATGCACAGGCTTTATACTTGCAGAGTTTGCGGGAAGGAAGATAGGAAAGGGAGGCTGATTGGACATCTCCTGAAGTACCATGTGCCCATAGACAGAGTTCCATATAGCTGCGGCCTGTGTAACTTTCGTTGCACCGACAGGGCGACTCTGGTACATCACATTAGTTACTACAAGAGACATGCCGAAGAAGCCACGAATTGCAAGGCGACCAACCTAGCTACCGTTTTAAACAAGTCTGAGAATCCGGTCGAGGTATCATCAATGATATTTGCCAGCGACACAGAGCATCTCATACAAGACTATACTCTCTCAGAAGCTGACTCGAGTATTTTTTAGCCTCAAGACGCGGACGAACCCCAGCTCCCTGATTGGCTAGCAGATTTTGACATCTCACCGAAGACGTCCCTGACTAAATTCTGTCAACCGTCTGACCAAGGGGCTACCGTATATGGAGTTTTCCAAGCCGAACACTTGAGCCAACCCCTGACAACGTCAAACGTAAAGTTAAATGCCCTGCCAGCTACGTTTCCTGCCAGTGTGTCACCCAGAGTTGTCGCCAATGCAAGCCAGGTTGGATAAAAGCCATCCTTACCAGTGGGTATCAAGCCATATAACCCACCATTTACCGCAACAAAGGGTCCATTCTTACAGGGGAATCTCCCTGCCCTTCCAGCACCAACCGCTACTATTCCAGAGGTGATGGCACCACCAGTCTTGACATTAGGCAGCCAGCTGCATATACCTTCTACAGCAAAACCCATTAGGCCTGTTTCACTTACTGCGTCAGCCACGCCAGCAGCACCGGGAACTCCTATGCCCAAGGGTACCCCCCTTCAAGATGAGTCTTTAGATGTATTACAAGATATTTTAGGCGATGGGTATCCGTCATATATAACTGACCCGTTGTACCAGGAGGGTGAGATAGCACAAGCGGCCAATACAGTGAACGTAATGCCCCGAAATGAGGAATCCAAGCTCCTGACCAGTAGCACCACCCAGACTGCAAACAAGGGCCAAGCCACAGAGGATCCGAAGATGGGCCAAATTTTAAGAGCAATTGAATCCAACGGTAGAGAACTGCACGCTGTTAATAGAAATCTAGATCGATCCTGGAAGAGATGCAGGGGTTGCATAGGGCCTTTGGATCACTTAAAAGGACATGCGCCCGTCGTCCATTCAATGTAACACAGACAGCTCCCCGGGGTAGATTCAGGACTCCGTTGTTTCAAGCTGAAAACAACCGAAAACGAGACGCAGCTCAAGAGAAGGAGAACATCAAAAGCACTGTTAAGAAAATTAAGAAAAACTGATTTTTTTATTGACGTCCGTTCCTGTTGATTCGCCTGCTGCAGCATCATTTGTATGCATTAGGAGTAATCGCCTGTCACGATGACTCTGACAGGTCCACATGGCACCCGTCAATGGTAGGAGGGCATCTTGTGGATAAGGAGAAGACCCATTCTTCAATGAAGCCCAATATTTCCTAAAAGAACATTAATAATGAAGATAAATCATGAGTGTTAATTACCTTTTATTCAGATAGAAACTTTCGACATGCACGAAGTGATATTTAAGTTAAAACTTTAAGCATAGAAAACTTATCTTAAACAATAATTTACAATTTTGTGCTTCACTAACATTTAAGTGACATTTAAAGGCTGTAACGCCAAGTATCTACCTTCAATTCAAAGTTACAAACATTTAAGTGGCTTTTAAGAGACGTTTAAGGCTGTAACGCCAAGTGTTTACTTCAAATTCGAAGTTACATTTTAACCTTGTCTTTGTCAGTGTAAGATATTAAGTGGAGAAACATTTCGTCTTATATAGAATAAACTATTTAAAGGATCGCTTCTGCATTTGTAGCATCGGCAAGTGAAATATATAAGGAATAAAATGGTGCAAAAATTTTATTACATAGTTTCCGATTTCACCTACCCATTGAATGATTTATAAACTGTTAACATGTAAAGTCTGACGGATCGGGTGTCCCCGTGGTTTTCACGGAAATTATCGACTGGCATACGGAACTCATAATAAAGCTTGGCTGTTAAATATTGATTAACTTAGGGACTGTCAATATAGATTTTTAAATTGTTTGTTTCAATTTAATAAAATAAATATGGTAGAAGTGCCACCTTTTTTCTGCTTATTGTGAATTTTGGTGTTTTTTTTTCAATTGTCACAGTTAAATGTATATATTAAACTAGCTTCTTTAGAGGTATATTTGTATTTTGACATCTTAAAGGCCCAAAGATGGGACAATGTCACCTGTACGTGTTTTCATAAGTTATGGCTTCTATCAATTGTACCCTCCACTTGTGAAAAAAGTGTGAATATTGTTGTTAATGCAAAAAGTGTGACACAATGGTCCCATACCTTTTCTGGTTATTAAAGTCGTGAGAGAGAGATTTTTGTACTTATGTCTTTAATTTTGAGATAAATTCGGATTTCAAGATTGCATTTTCAATTTGACCAAATAACCCTTTGCTTTTTTATGTTAAAATATATATGGAATCTATAAATTTTCATCATCAATGTTAACACACTGTTTTTTTTGCTCCATAAATTCGTTTAATCCGGATGTTGATTATTAGGGGGTAATAAACCCCTCTTGTTCGATAATTTATTACCACGTTTTGACAAATATACGTGCTTCGGTTTTAAACTATGAACAATGACAAAACAACAGTCTTGTGTTAATAAAAAAACCCATTTAATCTAAGACTTTCATTTCATCTCTTTATATATTAACTAACTAATTAAGGTGTCAAACTATCTTATACTATTTATGTAACTTAACGAAAACATAATTTTAAAGTTCATTGTTGATTAAATGATTTATGAAATAAAAAAGGAATTTACACAATAATGATTTCTTAGGTCATTTTTTATCACATTGCCCCTCTTCATTTTCTTTTAAATATTCTTTAAATCTAATGCAATAAATCAGTTAGTCAGCGCAATCTCAGAAAGTCAATATCATTTATCGGTACAAAGATTGTGAAGAATGTAACTGTCCCACTTTAGCGCTAGCTTACATTATCGATTTTTGCTGACTAACTGATTTATTACTTGGCGTGATACGGAAACTTCCGATCGGCAGCGATCAATATTGATGTAGACAGTATTGGATTATCGATTTTCTAGAGGCTGTTACTGCATCAGCTAGCGTTTAGCGATGGTACACTTTGTTCCATATGACAAATTTGTTCCATTAGTTTTCTCTCCAAAATTCTTTCAATGTATTGTACCCTAACATCTAGCTTTCAGGGAGCTTGGCGAATTACTAATGCTACCTTACAGAACACTTCTTCTAATAAACTGTCGATCAGATGTTTTAATCATTTCACACAAGTGGTTCTGATTTGAATTTTTTCCATTTTTATTCAAGAGATATTTCGAAAACTATGAAGGTGAATGGTACAGTAAAATAAGTAGAAAGTTAATGAGTTTACAGATGAACGTGATTGGATTATTCAAAGCATTATTAACAATAACTACCTTTAAAAAAGATAGTCGGTACAATTTTTAGTACATGAAAGCGATTGTTAGTTAGATTTTTATAGTAAAAGTTAATTGTATTCAGTCGGAATCTGCCAAATGTCATAAGTTAAGTAACAAAAAAAAAGTTGTTTTCAGTCTGCATAAACTGTTTTTCCGCCATTTTCAGTCTTTTTTAGTCTTATTCGATCTTTTTCTGTTGTTTTCGGTAATTCTATGCGCCTGGTATTAGATCATTTTCTGTTGTTTTCGGTAATTCTATGCACCCATTATTATCCAATTAGAATGTGCCTTACAGCGTAAATTTCTCATTTAAAATGTCATACATTCTACTCGTCATTTTATTGGCGGTTGAAGAGTTCCAAACTTCCGGTCAAAAGCGAGCGTAATATGGCTGCGCCGAAAAACAAACTAATGATGATCTAAATAAGGTGTAAGAAGTCTATCATGTAGGTCGGTGCTTATAAGACCATGTAGTTGATATATAATGATGGATTTTTCCTGTCAAAAGGTAAAAGTGAAAATTATAATAAGAGACATCACTTATACTTGCTTGATTTTATGAAAAACAAGATGAGCCCCTCTTCTCTACTCATACACCAATAGAAAACAAGATTTCCGTCCAACTCTCTTTCGCAATTTCCAAAACAGACAAAGGGCTTCAGTCTTTCCGACTTTCTTTTGCGATTGCTAGAGTTACCATTTCTTTTAATCCATTTGCAAAAAACCAAGAGACCGATTTATTCTACAGAAATGTAGACT